>OX637346.1:318647-918647 GCA_951799405.1 Agapetus fuscipes | reverse complement strand
TATTTGTTCTGTGTAAACTTGGTTCTGTTTGAATTTTGGTGACAAATAAACATTATGACTTAGTCAATAACAAAAATGTTACAGAAAATCGCATCTTAGTTCTTTGATGTAAGCACAAAATAACAGCTACAAAAAAGAGCTTTTGTTAATGTAATCTTATCAAGTAAGTACGTAAGTTTTCCGTGAAAGCTCTCCATTGTATTTGAGTCATAATGAAGTAAGAACGATATCTGTTTCAAATATCTATTTCACATCAACGTGCCAAAGCTTGGCAAGGCAAAACAAAAGACACATAATGTTATAATCCTACGTCTGAAGAGAACGTGGTGTGTTCCCAATGATTCAAGACAGGTTTGATAAACGCAAACGCAAGTCTAAATAGTTGAATTTAAATGTGATTTATTTCCATAGTATCTTCAAAGATGAAGCATAAGATGTGTGGATCTAATCTAATCTAATCTAAGTTGCAAAGATATGTTACATTGGAGATTCACATTACATGCATTCTCACAACCATACACATACAAGTTCGCGCTTGCACATGCCTCATGTGAACCTACAACATAAAAACCAAATCTCAAATGGACATACACCCTGCAACTCTTGCCGTCCTTCCCTGAGACAGGGGTGACATTGGCAAAGTGAACCATTTTTACAGCATGGGTGGTCAGCCGCATACCAACCTATAAGTCAAGGAACAGTGGATGTTACGAGTATTTATAGTCAAAGATAATAGAGGCAGCTTTAAAACAAATATTTACTTGAAGTTGAGGTTTTTTTTCTCCTGCGAAATCTGAGTAATACTTCCCCGTCATCATGATGTTTGATTGAAAAGATTTAACTGAACTTCTTCATCTCTGGATTTATGAGATGAAATGATTTTTTAATCACAGATTGAAAGATCAAAATCAAATTAAAAAGGATGACATCGAAAACTTTTAAAGATAGAGGACGAAATCAATTGGTTATAAAATAATGTGATCTCGAAGAGGATGTGAGAATAAACATTCACAATAAAATAATGAAATGGTTTGGGCATTTAGAAACGATGGATGATGAACACTTGACAAATAACATATATAAAATAAATGAGAGAGGCAAAAGGGGAAGAGGTTGACTTAGAAAGAGTTGATCAAATTATAGATAAACAGAGTGAATGGAAAAGAAGGAACTGAGAGGCAAATGAGTATGTCAGAATAGGAATAAGTGGATAGGACTCTGCATAGGTTCTGGTTTCCCCCAGTTAAATGGCGACCATGTAACAGTTACAGAATTGAAGTGTCTTGAATAGTTGTGAGCACACCTTGTATGTAAGCACGCCGCGAGATTTCGATGTATTCATCCCTTATAACAAGCCGAGGAATTAGCTGAGATTCGAATTACAAGCACAGATCATTAGAAAGCATGAGAACGCTCAGAGTGATGGGGAGCATGTAAAAACATGAGAGGTGTCGGCTTACCCGGCGGCTGTCGAAAGGTTTTTATCATTAAGATGAATCAGGCGTAATGTTCACGTGTATCAAATACATCTGAATCTGATCAGATGGTTTACGATTGACAATCAATTTCACATCAAAATATTGACCTTTACTTGTTTGTAGGTTTTAATCATTAGATTTTGTAGGGTTTGTGTATTCCCACAGTGATAATTCATTTTAATTTAAAATAAAAACATTTTTTTCATAACATAGTTTTATTTTCACAATAATATTATCTGCCTCGAGTACTTTCGATCTTCAAGATTCAGACTCTTGATAATGACCTGAATCTTGAAGGTCGAAAGTACTAGAGGCAGATAAAATTATTGTGAAAACAAAACTACGTTTTGAAAAAAAATATATATTTTAAATTTTAATCATTAAGTTGAAATGAATCAAGTGTAATGTTTACGTGTATCAGATACATCTGAATCTGATCAGATGATTTAGAATTGACAATCAAGTTCACATCAAAATATTGACTTTTACTTGCTTAAAGGTTTTTGAATTGCAATTGTTACGATTTTTACTTGAAAAAAGGCTTATTTTGCATGTGTGTCAGCACGAAAGTCAACTTTCCGTGAATGAAAGGTTTTGAGTTTGATTCTTGGCGGAGCACAAACAATAATAATCTAAATCTAAAACTAAGTAGTATAGATATGTATCATTTGAGGTTCAAATTAAATGCATTCCCACAAGCAGACACGCATAATTTTGCGCTCACACATGCCGCATGTGGACCTAAAATATAGAAACCCAATCTCAAATGAACATAAGCTCTGGAACTCTTGCCGACCTTCCCTGAAACAGGGGTGACATTGGCAAAGTGAACCAAATAATGTAAAAATAAAACATTAAGTTGTTTTTTGAAAAATATAAGAAAACAAACAGTTACTTTTTATATTTTTAAAACTTGCATAATAATACTCACTTTTAAACAAATGTTCAAAAGATATTTTTTTCAGAAACATTCACATCCATACCATGTACTCTAGTACATTTCGTAAGATAGAAAACTTGTTACAACTATGTGTCGATACAATCTCAGTCTTGTAGGGTGACCCGAACTTCGCTAATAGACTTCGGAGCCACATGGTTCTACGTTTAAACTCTTGCATTGCGTTTACCTAAAAATACTTGGACAATAAAACAGCGCTTCTAGAGAGCGTTTCGGTTTGAATACAGTTTTGGTGAAACTTTATAGCAGAGTTTGAGGGTATGGTTTGGTGCTCGGAGTGCAGATATTGGTTGGCCTGCGACCACAGCATGGTAAACTATTCAAGTTTCCCTTGCAGACCAGCAACTTTTGCAGCCACCCCATGTGGTGATCAGCGAATCTGGACGACCAATGGACTGCAAGTTTTGGCGAACAGCATTTAGTGAGTGGGGTTAGATGAAGCTAAGCATGTATTTTGTATGTTACAAAATGCACCTATGACTGATGTACACATGTGCTACGAAATAAAATGGTAAACAATAAAAAGGAATACAATTCATGCACACACATGTGGCGAAGGGTGCCATACAACTCGTTTCCCATCGGTTTCCCTTTTAAAATGAGGCAAAAATGATAATAAAGTAGACTGCATTAAATTACAGAAGGGGAGGGGGAAGTTGTGTGTGGGCGAGGCGTAATAGGAAACATAGAAAGTAGAGGTGAAGTGTTAGGAAATAGGATATTATTTAGGAGATTATTATCTGAATTGATATTTTTTTGGATTTCTAGGTTTTCAAAGTTCTTCATAACTTTACCTTTGTGGGGAATGGGGTGAAGGAATTTTAACTTGTGAGTGTGGAAGGAATGGTTGGACTCAATAATGTGGTTGGCGAATTCAGAATGACCGTTGCTTGTTAGGCAACGGCGGTGTTCTTGAATTCTAGTTTTTAGATTTCTTGCAGTTTGTCCGATGTACTTCAGTTCACAATCTTTCCTATAACGCCTCGCCCACGTACAACTTCCCCCTCCCCTTGTGTAATTTAAATCCTTGCTTCGTAATTCTGTATTCTGTGTTAGTTTCTATTTACACCTGAATATGGGAGGTACTGCTTCTCCCGAAACTGGTCGTGTCCAAAAATAAACTCATGTGTATTAAAACAAAGCAATTTTTATTTTATTGTATTAAAATGAACTTTCACGAAGTTACTGCTGAAAATCTAGATAATATAAAGCAATATAAATGTACAACGAGAATTAAAAATACTCCTATGCTATAGAACTTTTCTATTGTTTAAATTCTCATCATAAACAAGTTGTTTATTTCATCACAATGAATGCATTATTGTGACGTCATAAACGAGAAGTCATACAAAAATGGACATTAACGTCATTCTATTATTATTTTCATATTTTGTACGTAACGGAACTCCAGATTTTTCTATACCCGAGTATAAAACATTGTGTAAATCGAAAATGTTTGGAATAAACGACAGCACTCCTGGAGAGTGAGTTGTTATCAAACATATTTTTCAATTTACGCATCGACGTGAGTTACGCAATTTTTATGTTAGGAGCACAGGAATTACATGACGTTGTTTAGAGCTGCGAGACAATGCTATGAAGGAAAAGCTTTATTATGAAACCGTGAGTACTCATGTTTTCAAAACAATACTGGGCTGGCATAACGTGGTATTAAAAATATTGGCAAACAAATGTGAAGAATGAACCAAAAATATATTTACAACCAAATAAAAATCATAAGCCACGAGAATACCTACATCATCATCATCATCATCAAAAGAAGACCGTTTTTGGAGATCGAGCCTTCAAGGTGGCTGTTCCAACGATATGGAACGGCCTCCCAGATGACCTGCGCGAAATAAATCTAGAGAGCAGTTTTAGAAAGGGGTTGAAGACCCACCTGTTCACGGGCTCATATGAGCAAGCGACTTTGGGATGACCAAGAGTCACGAAAAGGCGCTATAAAAATCTTGCATTATTATTCTAATCATGATAGTTTTTATGAGGCTGACCACTTATACTGTAAAAAATGGTTCAATGGGCTATGCCAATGTCACTCCTGTTTCAGAGAATGTCAGCAAAAGTTGCAGCGTCTTTGTTCATTTCAGGTTTGAATTTATATTTGTATGTACGCATGCAGCACTTGTAAGCACAAAATTACTCGTGTTTGTTTGTGGGCATGCATTCAATATGAATTTTAAGTTTTGATACATCTTTGCAGCTTAAACCTCTGTGGCAAGTGGCAATGTTCTCTAGAATCTCTGAAATTTTGGCAGTCTCCCGCACAGGATTCCTTTAAAAACTTAGCTTAAAGATAGATTTAATTACGTATTTTAGGTTTTCTATTATTGAAGGTACCTTCTTATCTAATCTAAGTTGCAAATATATGTAACATTAAAGATTCACTCTACATACATTTCCACAAACAGACACGTATAAGTTCGCGCTTAAACATGCCGCATGGACCTACAATATAAAAACCCGAATCTCAAATGAACATACTCCCTACAACTCCTGCCGACCTTCCCTGAAACAGGGGTGACATTGGCAAAGTGAACCATTTTATACAGCATGTTTGGTCAGCCGCATACCAACCTATAAATCAAGGAACATACAAAACAAATTACATTTTTTAAATCAAAAAATATAAAATATGTTTTGATTTATTAAGAAAAAAACTATTTAAAATGTTCATACATAGACTGCACACAGTGGCGTGTATTCCACCTACCCCAATTGTATGGAGTAATCCCTGACAAAAGGCTTCCCGACCGCAGCGGCCGGTGCGCCAATGCATTACTGTAATTTGAAAAGGACCCCAAATGCGGATGTAGTGGACGGCAATCAGTACGTCAGAATAGTGCAGGTAGCTTTATTTATGGAGATACTGTGGAGAGGATACATTGTCAACGGAAAATATAAATACGAAATGAAAATCGCGTTAACAAAAACATTGCAATAATGAATATGTGCAAAAGAAAAGAACGATTTTCTCTACGTTTCGTCGGAGTCATATCCGACGTCCTCAGGAGGCGTTTGTCTTCTACAAAGATACCTAGCTACCTACTAGTGGCGAAGGGTGCCATACAAGCCGGTTCCCATCGGCTTCCCTTCTACAATGATGTAACAAAGTAGTTAAAAAATATAGGCACAAAAATGCATTTAAAACCAAAGAAATAATTCGTATTTTTCCCCCATTGAAAGCATGCAGTCTACTTTATTATCATTTTTGCCTCATTTTAAACGGGAAACCGATGGGAATCGGCTTGTATGGCCCCCTTCGCCACTGCTACCTACAACCTTCGACCTCGATCAAGCAACAATAATTCAACAGTTCGTGGTTCTTCTTTGTAGAAGACACACGCCTCCTGAGGACGTCGGATATAATTCCGACGAAACGTAGAGAAAATCGTTCTTCTCTTTTGCACGGTCAGTAAAATCCGTTTTTTTTTCATTCTTTAAAATGTCTAACGACCGTTATCATAATTAAAAATCTTTAATGAATAATTTTTTTCACACCTTTATGTATTTGTGTTTGTTTTAATAATATGATTTGTGAAAAGCAATGTAATTCATCGACCATTTTTCCCTGGCCAGAAAAACGTATTACTAATTTATTGTAAAAAGATTTCGATGAATTATTATTATATAAATACAAAATGACATATTATGTTGAAACACGATAAAAGACACTGTCGATATGTGACAGCGAAGGCGGGGTTCAAACTAAGGTTTGTTTCAATAACGCAAATTCGAGTGCCAACGCCTTGTTCACTCGGCCATACCAGCGACAATTAAAAAAATGAAATAGAAAAACTGGATTTTATATTTTTCGTACGTTCAATACCACATTTACACCTTAAATAGTACGTTGGTAAGAAACTGACCTCCCATACTGTTAAAAATGGTTCATTTGCCAATTTCACACTTGTTTCAGGGAAGGTCGGCAAGAGTTGCAGAGCTAATGTTCATTTGCGATTGGGTTTTTATGTTGTAAGTTGACATGTGGAATTTGTAAGCGTGAACTTACACGTACCTGTTGACGTGACGTGACAATAATTGGAAATGAACTTTAAATGTTAAAAAATCTTTGCACCTAAGATTAGAGATTAAATGAAAATGTACAAATTTGATTGTTTGTTAAATGGAATTTAATATGTACTTACATAAATCGGAGGGCTGGATAAACTCGAAAGATGGAAAAAAGATGTGAATCTTACCTGAAACAAAAAAACAAAAATTATTAATAGTGCACATTAGATACAAGTATCATTGAGGTGTCTAATAATCGATATAAAAAATCTGTGCGCCTGTTAAAAAAACTTTGACGATACTTACACGGCGGCGGGTTGTAAGGACAAAGAAAGGTCTTTAATTACATTTTTATTGCTTGGTAAATATTTAAATTTCAATGTCGTGGGCTACATAAAAAAAAATATTAAAATATCTGTACCGAAAACGTTTTGAGAAATGAAATAAATTATACTGTGCAATTTTTTAATTTTCTTAAAATATTTTTTTTTCTTAGCTAACTTCACGTTGACCTATCAAAAGTGACATATCAAAAGATGATAACATTAGTATCAACATGTTCCGTCTATAGCTCTGTTATTAACAATAGTTTCAAAATTTAAATTGATTAGATAAGTTATCTTAAATGGTTGTTACATTAAGAGATTTGGTACAGATGCTGACCAGGTGACAGGTTTCTATTATGGACACCATTGTTTTCGTCCTACGAGAGCCTCTCAAAGCTTCTGTGGTAGGCGCACGCTAATCCGGCTATTGTAGGCGCTCGATAATCCGGTTGTTTAAGGTGCTTAATAATCCGGCTGTTGAAGGTGCTTAATAATCTGGCTCTTGGAAATCTCATCAATTTATAACAAGGCATAGAATTAGGTTAGTTGTACCGTGTTTGAAACTGATGGATGCACAATAGAAATCAAATATTGATTCGAGCCATAGCGCACTTTAAGCAGTATGATAAGCAGAGGTTATCACCCAGAGGGCTAAGGTTCTAACCCCACTAAGGGTATCAGAAATAATTGTCCATTTTAATCCTTATAACAAAATACCGATAATGTTACCAACAAGAGTCCGACAATTTTATCGACAAAATACCAACAAAATACCGACAATGTTTTTGAGAAAGTACCAACAAAGTAACAACAAGGTTATTGACAAAGTACTATCAAAATACCGACAAGGGTGTTGACAAAATATTGACAATGTTTTCCACAAAGTACCAACAAAGTGCCGACAAGGTTGTTGACAAAATACCAAAAAATTACCAATAATGTTATCGACAAAGTACCGACAAGTTTATTGACAAAATACCAACAAAATACCGACAACGTTTTTAACAAAGAACCAACAAAGTACCGACAAGGTTATTGACAAAATTCCATCAAAATACGGGCAATGTTATCGACAAAGTACCAACAAAGTACCGACTATGTTTTTGACAAAGTATCGACTATTTTTTCGACAAAGTATGTACCGACTATGTTTTCGACAAAGTACCGACTATGTTTTCGACAAAGTACCGACTATGTTTTCGACAAAGTACCAACAAAGTAGGTACCGACAAGGTTATTGACAAAATACCAACAAAATACCGACAATGTTATCGACAAAGTACCCACAAATAAAAATGAACCTTTGTTAAATACGATTAGTTTCCTATTTTATGGCCGCATCATTTAAAATCTAAATCTTATTTAAGGAAAGCAATTGTAAAAACTGCAACAAAAAACTTATTTTCCGATACCTTGCATCGAACCCAGGTGCGCGAGTGCGCTTGCACCGAGAGAGGCTTTGTTTCGAGTCCCCCATTTGTCATGGCAATTCGGAAAGGCGCTAAAATTCGCATGCTGCTTTTATTGCATCGAAATATACAATACAAGCCCCCCTCCCCCATCTCCTACCCGACCCCAGCCATACTTTTTCGGTGAGTTTTTTGTAATAACATTTTGCGGAATGAAATGGTAATACGCCAGACGTAAAAAATAAAAGCCTTGGCTTTGTGCGAAGGCTTTCGGGGTATTTTTTAACACGATTTATTACTTACACGCCGTTTTATTAGTTGTGTGAATATTTTACGGCAATGGCTACGTATTTATGTGTGTATGGATGCGGATCTTCCCGCTGCTTTTCAAAACACTTTGTTCCGCCCGCTTGAATTTATCAGAATTAAAACAATAAATTGTTTCGTTTTTATAGTTTACTGCATGCCGCTCTAACGGTCCAAAAAATGAGTATTAACGTTGAATCTTCTAAATGAAAATATTTTTTCTTCCTTTAATTTGTTTGGTTGTCTTTAATTTAATCTTCAATTACTGCAAACTAAATTTAAACAAATTAATGTGTTCACTTATTGAACATTTACTGTCAGAAAAACTTTTCTATTTTTTTTGATTATGTATTTCATTTGAGTTAGTGAAACCGTCATAGTTTTTAATTTTTATGCCGCCATATTTATAATTTTTATTTTTACATATTTCTGTTTATACGTACTCGTACATGTACTTAAAAAATACTTATTTTTTTGATAATTTTTTTTTATTTTTATTCAAAGTTTTTTAATTGAAAATGTGACTGAGAACATTATTCAATGTCTTATTAAACCCCAGATATGAAAAGCATATCTACAGTTTTAGCTGATCCATGCACAAGAAAAATACTACATTACTCGCTGGAATGGTTGAGGCGGTACGGTGTTGGCACTTAAATTTCCCTTTTTGAAACTAGCGCCAATTCAAACCACACCTGCGCCGTGTCTTATCGATAATAATTTCGACGCTGATTTATCAGATGCCATTGCATGCACCGCTTTTGCATGAAGGCTCACTGGCCAGCCAAAATGAGTTGTTGAATTGCATTTCTCTCCACAAATCTATTAAAAAAAAACAATTTTGTAGTTAATCTAACAGTTTTCAAGTTGTTTTAATTAAAAATGAGACGTTGTTTTGTTATGTTGTTCAAGCATATTACATTTTTCATCATATTGCTACAGAGTATCTGTTATTTTCTTGTAGAAAATGCATTACATCAGGTCTAGACTATTCGCGACCATCACGGTGTAATATGAGGCCCTTAAAAAGACGTAGGCTACATCAATATCCATTACCTCTACGGTCTGAGGGCGCATCTCAGATTTTTATGCATATTTCCTCCCTCTACGATCTCTACCTCTACGAGCTCTGCCTCTACGAACACTACCTCTACGAGATTTAGCTCTACGACTCTTACCTTTATGACACGAGATCTAGCTGAGCTCATAACGTCGTTCACCTTACATTTTATGAACAAAATAATCGTCAGATATTTTTTTAATATTATTTTATAGACTTTCAATTTCATATTATCTAAGTTGCAAGGATGTGTAACATTGGGGATTCAAATTATATGCATTCTCACAAGAGTGCCGCATGTGAACCTACATCATAAAAACCCCAGCTCTCAAATTAACATACACCCTGCAACTCTTGCCGACCTTCCCTGAAACAGAGTTGACGTTGGCAAAGTGAAACATTTTTACAGCATGTGTTGGCAGCCGCATACCAACCTAAAAGTAAAGGAACATATACTGTAACTGTAACTCTGTCGCCATTCCGCTAGGGGTGGCCAGAGCCTCTGCAGAGTTGCCTCCATTTTTTTCTATCCGTACATACCTCTTTCAAATCATTCATATCCATCACCTTTTTCATACATTTTCTTCTCTTACGCTCACTTTGTATATCCCATTCTTTCACAATCTCCTCAATCTGATCACTCCATACTTTTCTCGGTCGTCCCTTCCCACTTTTTCCTTTCACACTTTCTTTGTATACACTTTGTATACTCTTTCTATACTTTGTATATACAATAAATTATATTGTTTTATAAAAAAATGGCAACTTATATTTTGGGACTCTTTTCTCGACGGACAAACTTCACACTTGGATGGAAAAACTAATCTTTGAAATTTATCTTTGCTTTTTTTTAGCAATCCAGCCGTGTGACGTCAACTTACTTTTGTCTGTGCCAATTCAAGTGCAAACCTTATTCGATTTTTTCATACTCAAAATAAACCCGCTAATTTTTTTTCTTTAATTCTTTCTTTCCAATCGCTTTAACTGTGAAAACTAGTTTTAGATGCCACAATCACAACATGAGCTTTAATAATAATGAGAAATAAGGCAACATAAATAAATAGAAATCACAAATTTTGTACTGTTAATACTTTAGCGCACAGGTTTTCATCAAAACAATTTAAATGAATAATATAGAAAACGATTCGTTGAAACTAATAAGCCAAATATTAGTCAGAATTTGAATTAAGCTTTTTTTCTCAAGAAAACAGTAAAAACTAAATGCTTGAGGCAAGCATTTTCAGTTTTTTTTTTGCACAACTCTTATATAATTATGACAGGAGAATATCTTACATATAATCTGTCTTGTTTATCGTGTGGGTAGAAACGTAAACAAAATTTTATTTTTGTTTAAAATTTCCAAGAATTTCCAGCCGGTCTTCTGAATGTCATAAAAATTCCTCAGATATTATGATGATGATGATGATGATTACAAGTCGATATTAAATTTTGAATATCGAACGAAGCGACGGCGAATTCAATTTTGTATGGAAGGAGGACGTCCTCTGCCGGGCGCACATCACACAGCAAGCTTTCCTTGCAGCAGTTAGATATTACGTAATTAAGTAAAAAATAAATATTTTTCCCTAAAACTATTGTCATTTTGGTCAATATCATAACATTATGATTAAAGATGATAAAAAATAATAATAAATGAGAAATAACTCTTTTATTGATTGTAGAGGCATTAACTTTGTAATCGTTCATCATTAATGATAAAAGAAAAACAGTTTTGTTTTCGATGTTTATGATGGCCTGAAAAACTATACATTGCAAAAAAAGTAATGACTGCATTTTTTGTTCATTGAACTTATTGGTTTGTAAATTGTAACCAAAATTTAATTTGTCATTTTTTTCCTCTACATTTTTCTGACATTCATTTTTATGCAGAAGTTTAATCTTTTATTTCATTACAGATATTAAATTGTACGAAAATATTTTCTCTTTTTTCTCTTAACTTATATCTATTGAAAAAAATATCATTATTCTGATGCAAGTTTCTGAATTATTGATTTATTTTCAACTTAACAAAATACAAAATTAAACGGCTTCTGTTGATGCCTTTTGAGACGAAATCGTTCAAGCATATACAATAATAAATAAGAGTGAATTGAAACTGTGTGTTTGAAAAAATCAAAATTTAACCTTTTTTGCGTAGGAGGTCGATTGTAGGATGCAGAATATACCAACTCATTGTTGGAATTTCTTGCGCTGTGTGATGTTCCCTTTCAGAAATCTGTCAGTGGCCGTCCTTACCGACCGGGTAATCGATAAACACGGCGTCTCCATGGCAACGCGTCATCTTACAAAATAAACAATCTGCCTCGCGTACACGGACAGAGTAAATTTGCTCGTTTTATTATATCACTAAAGTGTCAATATTTAACAAAACTAACAAGATATTTATTCATATTGTGCAACACGCTTTTATGTTATATCATATTGTGAAATATTCAAACGGAATACACAAAGAAAACGCAAGAGGAAAACTACATTTCTCTAACATGGTGTAAACGCCCAATAAAAAAAAAAGATTAAAATTTTTGAACACAAAAAAAACATTAAAAAACATCACCAAAATATGTAATACTTTTCTCGTTTACATTCTTTTTTATATTAAAAAAAAATTGAGAAAAAAAACACAATGGAAATTTAACAGATACATTTTTTTGAGTTTAAATTTTGGAAGATGGTTCAGGTTTGTACGATGCAATCTGGAAAGGGTTTTCGGAAGTCTCTCAGAAAACCTTTCCCCAATACAAATGCTGCTAAAAACCATGCATCTTTTGCCCGGATAGTACCTGCGTTTACTGTTCAGGCCCTTCAAAAGAATGTTGTTGTTGAGCCTCCGCCATCTTGTGGAATTTTCAATCCAAAACCCGTCAAGGAGTCTCAGTTTAAAAAGGCGTATCTCAGAGGAGAGTTTCCGATCGCTATTGATTTTGATACATTCGGAAAGCACATTTGCTGGAAGGTAAGAATATTTTATTTTTATTTTTTTTAATTAGAGGAATTGGACTCGGCCCAAATATCATGGACAAAAAAATGTGTGTTATAAATGGACGAAATAATATTTTTCTACTTTGCTTTGCCAATGTCACCCTTGTTGCAGGGAAGGTTGGCAAAAAATGCTGGTTTATGATCATTTGTTGTTTGGATAATAATTTGTTAGAAGGTACACACGCAGTACTGCTAAGCCCAAACTTACACGTGCTTATTTGTGGGCATGCATTTAACATGAATTTAAAATGTTAATATCTTTGCAAGTAAAGTAAAGTAAAGTAAGTAATATCTTTGCAACTCAGATTTTATATTATTTTAGGTTGCAAAGGATCCAAGTCACAAAAACATTTAATTTTACCTCTTTTTCATAATGTACCTACTTAAATCTTGGTTTGACTTACAATCCAACCTGGCCATGTGACATCGCACTTTTTTGTTTTAAACATTTTGTCTAATTGGCGTCGAGTTTATTTAGTATTATTCGAGCATAAAAAAGTATAAAATAGTGTTAAAGTAGTTTGATATCGTCATTTAATTATATTGTTCTAACTAATGGACTCTCTTAAAAAGTGTTTTTTTTTTTCTTAATCTGAATTCCTATTTACATACTTTATAAATTATATCCACAGTTCTAATAAATAATTCATACATTCACATGCAAACGTCGAGGAAAATAAAATTGTCTTTTTTTGTACGTGTGGATTGTTGAACGATAACGGAATGTGAACCACAACACCTGTTTTGTGGACAATGTCTCGTTACGAAGGCATTAATCAAGCAATTGAATTATATGAGACACACAGTATAAATGAACATACATACGTACAACAGTGAATAAAATTCATAATTTATTCGTGTGGAACATGCCACGACAGCACACGAAATGCTGGAGTCATTATAGCGTTATTGTGAAGGAAAACTTACGTAGAAATGGACTGACAATGTGCTTTGTTTTTATTATCTACAAAAAGAGCGTATTCGAAATAACACAATCTTACACTCTTGATCTGAAGGCAAGAGTATTCTGATAAATAAAATGTGGAAGCTATGGTCAAGGGACATGTCATTAGCACTCAAAAAATATGTTTTTAAATAAGTACAACTTTGAGTCCCGATACGTCTTTTTGAAGAACATTTTCAAGTTAATTAAACTTTGAAATCATGGTATCATGACGTGCTTTCAACGACAGTTTCAAATTATGAAACCGATTAGAAATGCATCGTAAATGAATCTGAAACATTTTTGTCTATTTTATATGCACACAATTTTAGCTCATTTTTTCCACATTTGTAGAAAGCGAAAATCCATTAAGTAAATACATCATTAAATTTCGTAACATAAATAACTAAAGCCTTACAAAAGTTTGATTCCTATTGTGCTGCAACAATTAAACTTATTTTTGTACGAGAAAATCTTGTGCCTATCTAAATCTAAATCTAAGCTGCAAAGATAATATCATTTAAGATGCATATTAAACGCATTAATCAAGCAGACATGTATAAGTTCGCGCTAACACATGCCGCATGTGGACCTACAGTATTATAAAAACCCAATCTCAAATGAACATAAGCCCTGCAACTCTTGCCGACCTTCCCTGAAACAGGTGTGACATTGGTAAAGTGAACGATTTTTTACATAATCTATGTTGCAAATGTACATTACATTTGAGATTTATATTACGTACATTTCCATAAGCTATCACGTATAAGTTCGCGCTTACAGGTGTGACGTTGTAAAAGTGAACTATTTTTAACAGTATGGGTGGTCAGCGTATACCAACCTGTAAGTCATAAGATGTTTAAAAACACACGATTTTGCTGTGTGCAATATAATTCTTGACAAATAATGGAAATCAAAACATATAATTATTAGTTATACTATTTTGTTTGCTACAATAAAAAATGATTTGCTGATTTATAAATTCATTGCGTCAACTGAGTGCTTATTTGTCTTATCGCAAGTAATTTCACATGAGCAATGTTTGTTTGTGTACTGGACCAATGTGTCTTACGAATGCTGGGAATTGATTTTGAAAATTAAAAACAACTGTCACAGTATTATTTTATTCGGCGTTTTTTTCTTAACTCAGATTGTGTATAATGTGATACTTCAGACAATTTAATTGAAAGGTCATATTTGAAGCAATAGTTAACTATCGGTCTTAAGTCTAGCGGTAACACTTTGGACTCGTAAATGGCAGGTTGTGGGTTCGAATCCCGGCGGAGCATAAAAAATATATCATTTATATTTTCAAATTTGCTCTTCGCTGGGTTGAAAAATTCATAACCTTTTACCGAAGACCGGTCATCAAAAGGCCTATTGTTTTGTTATTTTATAATAACATTGAAAGAACAATCCCGAAGTGTGCAGTGTATGTTTGTGGGCCGAACGGAGCCGAACGGTCACGGAAGCGGCCGAACTGCACCGTGTGAACTAATCGGGCCGTCGGTCATCAGTTCCCGGCGAGATGTGAAGTGAGTCAGACGTTAGCGACCAAGCACCAAGCGGTGCAAGAGGGGGCACTACGATGGAGCTCCCTCCCCCCCCATCTACTTGGATTTCCTGCCAGCAAGGCACCCGCCTTGTGGACCAGAGGCATAGGAGCGCCCACCCAGGGGCTCCAACGTGTGGAGGCGTCCGCCTTGTGAACCACCGCTAGCCTGGGGCGCTGCCCCAGGCCTTCAGTTTAGAACTCCAGCCAACGGAATAGGGAGTGTTCTAGTGACAACCTGTAGGTCTGGCCAATCCCTTATTTCCCCTTTTCCCCCCCATATTAGTACAGTAATAAACCCTTATTTGTTCATGTCAAACTTATCTTTTAATTATAAAACCCTTCCCAGGATACAAGTAAGCAATGCCAAAGAAAGAACCCCACGCCCTGAGAGTGATGCTGATGAGAGCTAGCCGGATGTAATTATCCTGAAGATACCTTTCAATCTAAACATAACACTATCCAGCCTTACACCAACTGAGTCTTTCTTGAGAATTGGCGCTTTTTACAGCGACGACCAAGCTCGCAGAGGACTCTTGAGGTGTGACACATACAAAAACAGGACTCACCAAATAAATCAGCCTAATTGATTTAATTTACCAAACAAGCACTGGGGGACGATTGGTAATACTTTTTTTAACTGTTTTTTATTGGCGCCATTACCCGGCAGGTCCCGATTGAAAAGCTGGATTTCCACCATTACCTGCCGATGTTCTTTGACGGCCTGGTGGAGACGGAGTTTCCATACAACTTCTTCTCTCAGGAGGGAATTAAGGACATGATTCGCCACGGCGCTGGAAAAGTCCTGCCAGTTATACCGCAGCTCATTATCCCGATCAAAAGTAAGCTCTCCGTACAAGTACCCTAACAAGCATCTCTTCAATTGATATTGTATATCTAGAGCACCAATGCCTCTATTTTGACATCGTTACATTTGAAGTCAACCTTTATATTTTAGCAATAAAGTTTGAAAGCCTAAACAGCGTCTATAGTGAGCGTTTTACTATTCAGTGAACGCTATGGCTGAATGCACACGTGAAGTGATGTACGTATAGTTTAGTATTTAATGATCATTTGTACAACCTTACCTTTCCGAGAGTAGATATATTTTGAATTTTCTTTACGTTTAAGCTATTGTTAGTTGTATAGTTTTATGGAAAAGTTACAGATTGTTAAGATCAGTGTCGTTTCAAAATACATGCAACATACAAGCTTTTCAGTGTCATCTAGACCCCTAATTGCCCTTGAATGCGATCTTTTCGGGGATAAACCTGGCAAAAAGTTACAAAACATGTTTAGCTTAATTGCGTTTTATTTGCGTAAACAACAAAATAAAAACTATTTCAATGAAAATTGTCAGACTAACACTACCAGCAGTTAGTTTTCAAAGGTTGTTTTTTGGCAACAGCTGCTGCCGTGGTCTTTTAGAGCACAACCCTTAAAAAATGTTAAACTTAAGACAGGAACAATCAATCAATTTAGTCAACGACGTTAGCCATGTTGAAAGCACCGGTTCCCATAGATCACCGAAGTTAAGCAACATTGGGCGTGGTCAGTGCTTGGATGGGTAACCGCTCAGGTACACCGCGTGTCGTTGGCATCTTGGACCGGTCCGTAGTCCGTAGTGGCAACACTTCGGACTCGTAAATGGAAGGTTGTGGATTCGGATCCCGGCGGAGCACAAAAATATACCATTTATATTTCGAATGTGCTCTTCGCTGGGTTGAAAAATTCATAAAACTTTACCAATGACCGGTCACCAAAGGTCCATCCAGCCTTACAGCAACTGGGTCTTGCTTGAGTATTGGCGCTTTGTAGCGACGACCAAGCTCGTACACCTCTGCGGCACTACAACAAGTGTCATAGAGTCTTTAGAATCTAGGGAGTCTCCCGCACAGGATCTCTTAAAAAAAAAAAAAAAAAAATCAACGTTTTTTTTTACATGCATTAATAGAAAAAGGCTGACTAATTTACACATCAATGTTGTATCTTTATAAAATAAACTTTATCGACAATTATATTAATTTTTTAAACTGAACAATTTCAAAACTTAATTTAAATCGGATATTAACCGAAACGTTTAGAGAGAACTTACATCACTCTCGACGTTTCGTCAGCGACGTAGCCGACGTCTTCAGGAGAACATCCTCTCTGTACGGCGACTGAGGATGAACTGAATTTGAAAAATGAATTTGATAAAAACCGTAATTCTAACTTAAACCTAACTATAAACTTTATCGTCACCGTATACATTGTCTTGATTTATATATGTGTGTGTATTTCCAAATGTTTACAATCGTTGATTGGAATCATGGACGCTCCCAAAACTTTCTGTAAATGCTCTTTTATCATATAAATAAAAACTCTTGCGTGAATTCAACAGGTTTATTTACTATTTATGTACCCATTTGTCTATTCACATTTCTTCACTGTCTCTCACGCTTGTAGATACCCTCAACACAAAGAGAGAGGACGTCATCTGCAACGTGCTGAAGGCCATACAGAACTTGGTGATTTCCTGTGATCGCGTCGGGGAGGCTCTTGTGTCGTACTATCGCCAAATCCTTCCCATATTCAACCTGTTCAAGGAAAAAAACTGTAAGTATAATGTGCATACCAAATAAACATTTGGATACTCCCAAGATAAATACCCCAGTTTTGTAATAAATAAACTTTTAATTTACGTTTTTTTTTGCATGTTTATAAGACGTCTGAATAGTCAAAAAAAACTTTAGGTACACATTGGTTCTACCTGCACAATAATATTGGTATTTGTAAAACTAAGACATCTCCTTGTTATTTAAATTTAATTGAAAATACACATGATCAGTCATTTATTGTTTTATCTGAACTAGCAACTGGAATCTATTTTAGATGTTGAACCGGGGTTGAAGTTATTGTCAATAAGACACGGCGTCGGCGATGTTCGAATCGGTGCTAGTGTCAGTAACGCAAATTTGAGTGCCAACGACTTATCCCATCGACTATATCGCACGTTTAATAATAAAGAGAAATAACTCGAAAATTGGGAAAATCGAGATTTTGTAATAAAACGCAAGAACAATGCAAGAAGAATATGTAGAATGCGACAGCCGTTCAATTTGGACGAATATAGCCGAGATAAAACATCGGCCGCTTTTTTCATTTAATACAAGTTGTACTGGTTGTCTGAACTTCAAACGTGATTTCCCAACATTCTTGTTTTTTGAGTTATTGCTCTTTATTATGAAACGTGCGATATATTCAAATGCAATCATATTTTAATTGACAATTTATAAGACTTTACAAGAAAGATTACATTTTAAAACAATTATGCCATTGTTGTGTAAATTTGTATATTTCAAATCAAGGTTACAAAAGCTTTTGAGGCTTTATTCAATAATGCGTGGTTGGTGCCTTAACCATTAAAACTTGCAAAATGAGTCGATTTGAACTTACACAATATCGTATGTGCTCGAGGTGTGCGCTTGAAGTGTCGACAATACAGCTACGCAACTTAGATTATAGATTGTTTTACATGTAGGTAACATATTGTACAACATGACACGATCACAATGCGGTGACAACGTACGCTTATAACCTCAGTACAATACACAGCGTTTCAACTCAAACATCAGAAAATGTACTGAAACTAAAACAGAGCCTATAGTGGGAGTTTAAGTTGTATTCACTTTTGGGGAACGCCGTGGTTGCGTTTACACGATGGGCTTTGTACTAGGTAGTGTTTACTGAAGAGTATGTATGGAATAATTACAATGTTGACTGGCTAGGACGCGCGGCAGCCGAAACTTGAAATTTCAATTATGGCGGGCTAGCCGAAGATTTAACGGTGCGGTCTAGCGCGGCTCGATCTGCCTACAGTCAATATTATGTATGCGTCGTGTAGAAGCAAATGCGGAAAAATGGGATCAATTTTCAGAAATGAGGTAAGCAACTAAGCTACACATATAGTGTGAGTTCTTGCCAACGTTATCCTCGAAGTGTCAATGTCCTTATCCTCAATGTGTCGATTCGGGCCTATATATTTTTACGAGTAAGGGAGCCGGCCTCACACCGACTTGAAGCTCAAACAACAGTTGAAGAGGCGGGTTCTCATTTCTTGTGAATGCTGAGTACTCCTCGCCAGTATTTATTTCGGGTTTGAAATATATGTACACCGAAACGGGAAATCAATTGTGACACACTAGGTTGGGATTGAACCCGTGCTCTCGTCATGGAATGTAAGCATTCTACCAACTGAGCTAATATGCTGTAAAGCTAGATGGCCATTTGGTGACCAGTCTTTGGTAAAGGTTTATGAATTTTTCAACCCAGCAAAGAGCATATTTGAAAATATAAATGGTATTTTTGTTTGCTCCGCCGAAATTCGAACCCACAACCTTCCATTTATGAGTCCGAAGCGTTACCACTAGTCTGCGGACCGATATGTTGCTTAAATTAATCCTAGATTGTTGCGTTTGATTCTAAACAACTCTTATTAGAATACGTAAAACCAAAAAGGCTTTCACAAACATTTACAAATAGGGAACAGCGCTCGCCAAATAAATCATCCTAATATTAATATTATTATTATTATCATGAAAACTTAATGGTAAAAAAACATAGTTGTGAACAAAATTGCCAGAATGATTCTGGATCTTTCCACAATAAAAAAGCACCAAAAAAACATATTTTAAATGGAAGTGCAGCGTTTGTATTCATCAGCGTATGAATACTACGGATTATTTGGGAATTTTTCTTTGAATAGCTTTAATTGTGTGAGTTTATAATTATAACAATAATACAACAACAAAAAAACTAGTTCTCTCGGCCATTAAATTGATCTTATATTGCATGTACATAATCCGATTCTACGAAACTATTGGCACACTCTCTCTATACAAGCAATTTTTATTTTAGAAAAAAATGCACCGGGAATTTTATTTCATTTTTCCAGGGAATTAAAAATCTCCTCCTCGCTGAGATATTTTTCCCGGAAGCGCGGGATAGAAGAGTGTTGATATTATTTAATATGGTGAAACATGTTCAACACAATAATTATGACGTCCTGTTATTATTTGTCGCCATTTTGATTTCTAGTATTCTCTGTGACCTTAATCAATACTGTCAACCATTTTCCTTTCACAGTGAAAAAAATATAAGATAATTATAAAAGAAACAATACAATCATTTAAAGATATTTAGTCGAAACATTGTATTGTAAAAACTTAGATCTTTTTTGTTCTATTTTTAATGTAAAAGATACATATTTTGTTTGGGACTATTTTATTTCTAAAATCAAAAACAGTACTTTATTACAAAATTCCAAGCTCAATAATTTTAGGTATATTTTTCAATTATTTATAAAAGTGGTTAATATAACAGTCGGTGTTATGGCCGCGGGGATCAAGACAGGTTATTTGGAACCGGATAACGCTGGTTCGAATCCCGCGACGATAACTTGGATCCTGGTTCAACAGATGCCGTTGCATGCACACAAGCTTCTGCTTTCGCATAAAGACCACTGGCTAGGCAAAATAGGTTGGTGGATTGCATTCCTTTCCACAAATCTATTTAAAAAAAAAAAAATTGAATGAGCGAAAAATTATGTTTTTATTGCACATTTTAAGCACATATGAGATCCTCACATTTCACGTACACAATAAAGCTGTGATAGGTTAATGCTTACTTCATTTTGTTATTGGTTACTAAGGAGACTACTTCCAAAGAGGTTCAACCTTTGTCCGCTGAAAAATCACAGATGGGGCTGTTTTTCCAATTCTTTATAACACCAGTAGCCGTCCTATTCTGACTTAACTTAAGAGACAAATGACGATGTTGAATAGAATAAAAATTCACACATATTTTTTTCAAAAGTAGTAAAAAAATCATGGAATTCATTAGAAAAAAATTGTATTTACGTTCAATAAAAGTACAACTTGGAGAGTGAATTGCTTGCGAGAATAAGCTCTTTGTCAGATTTTTTCATTGGAAAAAACTCCATATGTGGTATGTTTTGATTTCACAGGTGTAGGGCTTTCACTGATGTTTTTTTCGTGGAAAAGTATTCTGTGAAAAAATGATATTCAATACAAAAAAATATTAAGACCATGGTTTATGAATATGCGTCTCTGTTTACTCATTCTGAGAATATTCAAAATGTACACATTAAAAGAAAAATGTATATAATTATTTTCTTTCATAATAGCCACGTATATCTATAATCTATAATCTAAGTTGCAAGGATATATTCATTTAAAGCTCTCAGATGTATGCCCACAAACCAACAAGTGTAGTTCGCGCTTACAAATGCTGAATGTGTACTTACAAATAAAATCCAAACCTCAAATGAACATAAGCCCCACAACTTTTGCCGACCTTCCCTGAAACAGGGGTGACATTGGCAAAGTGAACCATTTTTTACAGTATGGGTGGTCAGCCTCATACCAACCTATAAGTCAATGAATTGAACTCTGCTTTAAATCAGCTTTCAAAAGCAAGAAAGCACGTTGAAGCTTGATTTTAGGTTTAACTTATCTAATGAACAAGGCCGCATTAGTTTCGGGGCTGCATAAACTATTACGTACAAACGTCAATAAATCGTTTTCGTTAAAAAAATATATGTTAATGAACAAAGGATACCAAATATAGATTTAAGAAGTTTTATTGTATGTTTATCTCTTTATGCAGTTAACAAATAAAATTAGTTAACTGCATTCATTAACTCATTCATTTGACTTATTTATTTATTTATTTATTTATTGATTTTAAAAATGTAATTTGTCATGTATGTTCCTTGACTTATAGGTTGTTATGTGGCTGACCACCCATACTGTAAAAAATTGGTTCACTTTGCCAATGTCACCCCTGTTTCAGGGAAGGACGGCAAGAGTTGCAAGGCTTATGTTCATTTTAGATTGGGTTTTTATATTGTAGGTCCACATGCGGCATGTGTTAGCGCGAAATTATACATGTCTGCTTGTGGGAATGCATTTAATATAAATCTTAAATGATATATATCTTTGCAGCTTAGATTAGATTAGATTAGATTCATTAACTGTTTTAATTGAATTCAAAATGAATTCAATTAAAAAGTTATCTTTGGACAGTTACTTGCCTCATAGGTTGGGATAAGGCTAGGTTATCCCCTCATGCTGTTTATCTTGATTTAATTTTGCCAATACCACCTCGGTTTCAGGGAAAGGCAGCGGGAGTTGCAAGGTTTATGATTTACTTTTTAATGAACCTACACATGCTGCATGTGGAACATGTAAGCAGCAACTTACATTTGCGTGATTGTGAGCATACATTAAATATGAGCCTTAAATGTCAATTTATATTTGCAGTTTAGATTATAGGTAAACCAAATGTGACTAATTTACCTACTATTTACAAACGACGTTAAATTTTAAAACAGTTCATAAGAGGTATAACGGAAAATTGATTATATTTTTGTTTACGCTTTTAAAACAATGAGCGCAAAAAGCTGTAGTCAAGTCGTGTCGCTTGCTGCGACCCTGATGCAAGTCTTTCACAAAGTCATCGAGTGTCGGAGCAAACAGGAGCTTAATTACGTTCACTTGTAGGAAGGGGTGAGACGAGGGGGCGGAGAATGAAGGAGTGGGTCACAGGAGAAAAGCGGAGGGGGGGGAGGAATTCTTTGAAACAGCCTCAAAGCTAATGGCCGCGCTGTGAGAGCCTTTTCACTGACGGCGTAGGTGATTTTTGATATGCTACGAGACTGCTACGACGAGGGATGTAATGGAAAATAATTGTTGCATTTTGTAACAATTAAACATAAAAGTTTGATGGCTGCATGTATAATATTAGCCAGAAAAATAATATCAACTCGATTTAAAATTTTTTTTAACTGACAACTGGCATGCTTAAATACCTTACGCGTTTTCTCATGAATGTTAATTGAATATGTATTTAAATGAGCTGAAAGCTAATTCATTTCAGTTGTTTAAATTAAAGACAACAAGTACTGAACAATGAATGAACTCGGTACATTTGAAAATCCCTCAGCTCTCTGACGTAATTGACAGTAGATATGTAAAACAATGTTTTTTTTTTTCATAGTCAGAATTTTCGTTGTGAAATTTATACTTTTGACAAGTTTGTTCAATGAAGTTTGTAATGTGTATTTTCAGTTTGCCTACATAATTTTAATTCTCTTGCCCGGCCAAGTGACATCATATTTTCCCCAGATTTTAAATGGACTAAGTTCCTTTACTTTTTCGTTATTTCAAAATAATATCATCAAAGAAAACAGTTTATTTGCTGTAAAGGTCCTTTGTAAGATTAATGCTGCTCCCATAAAACTGAAGAAATGAAAATTGTTTATATTTTGTTCACAGTGAACCTGGGTGAAGGAGTGGACCGCTCAGAGAACGTCAGCGGTCTCATTGATGAAACTCTTCAGATCATGGAGCGATATGGAGGCGAAGACGCTTTCATCAACATCAAGTACATGGTCCCAACATACGAGTCTTGTGTGCTGAACTAACAAAAATGTTATTCTCACAACGAACCATAAAAAACATGAAATATTTATCGCACTGTGAAAATGTAGATATCAGTTTTGAAATGAAAAACACGAGTTGACTTTTCATTGTTGAAATTCTGCGTAAAGGTTAAGTATTTTTTGTTTAAAATTTCAAAGTATAGATTCACTAAAATGCAATCAAATATCTTGTAGTGGTTATGTTTTTGTTTAAAAATTTTGGTTATTTTTATCATTTATTTTGTTGTAAAATTTGCGCATATAAATAAAATGGCAGATTGTTTAAAAATGTGTATTTTTTTTAAATAATAAATAAAAATAAATATATAAAATAAATATATATAAATAATCAGTAGAATTAAACAGTGGTTTTTTTTCATATTTAATTTTATATGGAGCTATACAAAGTTTTTGTTGAAACTTTCATAAATTGGTAAATATGGTATCTCTAAAATGTTAATTGAACTTTGCAACTGAGATTATAGATTCAAATATAGGCGAACATGATACATACATATCACCAATTTCCGATAGGCTTTATGTTGTAACAGCGTCACCAAAGGATATCATCTGCCTTACTCGGTATTGATCCCCAGTACATTTGTTTGATTAACAACCATACCCCCAGCAAGTCACCAAAGTCAAGTTGGACCCGTAGTTTGCATTGTGCCATAATACAATGTACTTAATAATATTACCAAGATATTAATTTAATAGACTGACCATGCTTTCGAGTGTATAAATAATGTGTTAACAGTTTTTATTACAATCGAAAGAAATATATATTAATTAATTTGAAGAAAATTATTGTCACTTTAAAATCGTATAAAACTTGACAGCTAAAAAACAAATATTGAGAGGGTAAGTAGCTACTTATAAAGAAAATGTTTCATATAATATTAAAAAGATTTTCTTTACAAATTTGTCAACTCTATGATGAACCTGTGAAGATTCTTAAACTGTTAAACTACATATTTGAATATTTTTTCCACATGTTAAAATATTTTCAAAACGCTTCCTGTGAAGATTAAGCGTCCTCCTAGTTCTTGTTTGGCTTATCCACCATTTGATTAATAGATGGCATTTAAATGAAATTTTATTAAAAATCACATAACACACAATCTGAGGTGAGAAAAAAACGTAACACACGATATAAAACACAGTGGGAGAGTTGCTTGCAATGTATTCAAAAACATTCCTAAGAAACATTGGTTCAGTACACATACATACACTGCTCATGTGAAAGTACGTGTGTTGGAGATAAGACAAACAAACATTAAGGGGGCGTAGTGATTTAAAAAAAATGTAATTTGTCATGTATTTTCCTTGACTTATAGGTTGTTATGCGGCTGACCACCCATACTGTAAAAAAAAATGGTTCACTTTGCCAATGTCACCCCTGTTTCAGGGAAGGACGGCAAGAGTTGCAAGGCTTATGTTCATTTGAGATTGGGTTTTTATATTGTAGGTCCACATGCGGCATGTGTTAGCGCGAAATTATACAAATCTGCTTGTGGGAATGCATTTAATATAAATCTTAAATGATATATATCTTTGCAGCTTAGATTAGATTAGATTAGATTAGATTAGTGTCGACCAAATTACAAAGAAAAAAATATTGTATGTAGCGTCAAACTGATTCCTTATCTATGTAAGGAACTGATTTCACATTCGTACATGCCGCTGAAAAACTTTTCAGGTACTGCTTTTATAAAAAGCTGTTTTTACCGCTAACATATTGTGGGTACAGTTGATATTATGACAACATCTACGTGCGGGGGGGGGGGGGGGTAAATTCTTGGGAGGCTCCATTTAAATTGCATCCCCTGGTCACCCGTGCAAATATCCGGTGTGACGTCACCATGTCCCATCACGCCATGCTCCTAATGCCAACAGCAAACACCACCTCTGCAGACAAACGTCCGCAAATACAGCCGATACTGTAAGTATTAAACTCTACGCTAAAACTCAACCAAAACGTTCACCACAAAAACACAGAAACTAAAACAGCACTACTACTGAGCATTTTCAATTCAATACGTCTTTGTTGAACCGCTACGGTTGAGTTTGGACGTGAAATTTTATGCTTGAAGTACAGAACTAGGCAGGGTCTACGAAAGCGTAGTACCTACATATGTACGTTTGCGTAGAGGGGAGAGGACCGCAAGATTGACAACTCGAGGCAGGCAAACCGCAAAGGTGGCCTTGGAATGTGCTACGAAATTTCTGGTGATCCAAACAATGGATACGCGGTGGAATACAATTATACAGTTAAATATTTTCTATAGACATTGCAAATGTTTAAAAAAGTATGTGTGCATATTTAATGCCACCATCGTGATATCCAATCTAATCTAATCTAATCTAAGCTGCAAAGATATATATCATTTAAGATTTATATTAAATGCATTCCCACAAGCAGACATGTATAATTTCGCGCTAACACATGCCGCATGTGGACCTACAATATAAAAACCCAATCTCAAATGAACATAAGCCTTGCAACTCTTGCCGTCCTTCCCTGAAACAGGGGTGACATTGGCAAAGTGAACCAATTTTTTACAGTATGGGTGGTCAGCCACATAACAACCTATAAGTCAAGGAACATACATGACAAATTACATTTTTAAAATCAATAAATTATAATATATACATGGACATAAAAAACTAAATCATAAAAACCAATTTTACTTTAACAAACCCTAGCCGCCAACATCACAGATCAACCGCCATTTCTTTCTATCCTTACATACTTCTTTCATTTCCTCCAGAGTCATAACCTTCTTCATACAAGCTCTTCTTTTATTATGACTCTGGATATTCCATTCATTCGCAATTTCGGATATTTGGTCCATCCATACCTTTCTCGGTCTTCCTCTACCACGACATCCATCTATTCTACCAACATATACTTTCTTCGTCAGTCTTTCCTCATTCATTCTCTCCATATGCCCAAACCATCTTAACAAACTTCTTTTAATCTTCACTTTCACACTTTCTCTTGCACCACATTCTTCTCTTACAAAATCATTCCTCACCCTGTCACTCCGTTTTTTCCCAATCATACTTCTTAGAAAGTCCATTTCAACAGTATGGACTTTACTAATTTCACTTTCATTCACCGTCCAGGCCTCGCTTCCATACATCAAGGTGGGTAAAAGTATGCCACTGCGTACCGTGATAACAGTAAATATTTTGATCTCCAAACTCCAAACAGAAAAGATGGTAGAAAAGTTTGCAGGGATGTTCATTTGAGGATTGGATTTTAATTTGTAAGAGCACATACAACATTTGATAGCGCGAACTGGCATGCGTCTGTTTGTGAGCATTCATATTAATTTATATTAACAACTTAGGTTCTAGATACTAGAGATTAAAGTCTCAAAACAAATTTATACAGTTACATTTTACTATCATTGCACATATTAATAGAGTAACCCTTTACTGACAGCATCTATTAAACGAGAAATTGATCTTTTGTAAATTCGCTATTTATCTTTCGTCTAAATCTTAATCTAAATCTAAGCTGCAAAGATATATGTCATTAAAGATTCATATTAAACGCATTCCCACAAGCAGACATGTATAATATCGCGCTAACACATGCCGCATGTGAGCCTACAGTATAAAAACCCAATCTCAAATGAACATAAGCCCTGCAACTTTGCCGACTTTCCATGAAACAGGGGTGACATTGGCAAAGTGAATCATTTTTTACAGTATGGGTGGTCAGCCTCATACCAACTTATAAGTCAAGCCTTACTTTAAATTTATGAAGTTGCTATTAACTGAGTGCATCTATTTATAGAGTAACTACTGAGCCCACCTCTGCACGAAGATGAATTCCTCGAGGATCTGGTCACTGGGGATGGTCACGTGAGCTGGCGGTCAAAACCAATCATCGCGTGACATTATTAAATCGGAGAAGCGAATAAGGCTGCGGTTTCCATCGGCTTTGCGGCCTCCAACACCCCTACATAACAACTCTATACAAAACAAAGCGCCTCTTTGCGTATAAACATACTATCAATACGGATATTTATAATAATAACAATATTAGGACGACTCATTAGGTGAGCGCTATTTTATGTGAATCACACCTCAAGATCCCTCAGCAAGCTTAGTGGTCGCTGTAGAAAGCGTCAACTCTCATGATCCAATTAGTGTAAGGCTGGATGGACTTATCAAATTTAATATTATAATTGCTAATAAGTTGCAAATATATGTAACATTAAAGATTCACGTATAAGTTCGCGCTGAAACATGCCGCATGTGGTCCTACAATATAAAAAACCGAATCTCAAATGAACATGCACCCTGCAACACCTGCCGACCTTCCCTGAAACAGGGGTGACATTGGCAAAGTGAACCATTTTCTACAGCATGGGTGGTCAGCCGCAAACCAACCTATAAATCAAGGAACATACACAACAAATTACATTTTTAAACTATGGTTATCGGTATTTGGTAAAGGCAGATTATTTTTTCACCCAGCGAGAAGCAAATTTGAAAACTGAAATATTTTATTCGCGGTCCGTCGGGATTCAAATCCTTTTTCAATCTCGAGACCGATGGGTTTATCACTAGACTACGGACTGGTTGATTGCAAGGTCGAAATGCAAGCAAATATTTGAAAGATATCAATGACACCTCTGCGGCACTACAACAAGTGTCATAGACCCTAGAGTCTTTAGAATCTAGGGAGTCTCCCGCACAGGATTTCTTAAAAAAAAAAAAAAAAAATGAATGAATGTTTTCAGGCTTTCACGGCTGATTCAGATGCCTAAAATTATTATTACAGGTCTCGAACGTGGTCCAATATTTTTTTTTTCTATTACTTTTTTTCCTGCTAACATTTCGTTTCTTTACTATGAGTAACTTGCCAAAACTCTGTATAGAATGACCATTGAACTTTACAAAACAACAACAAAAATTACAGAAAAAAGAAGCCATAGAACTGAAAAGAACGTGGTTGCCGTTTATAAATGGTATGAACCGGAGCCTTTTTACTTCAAGTATGCAAACAAGGCTGATTTTGACACTACAGTCTCAATCAACGAAGATAATAATTTCTATTTTTAAGAGTAAATCTATTTACACAGTGAAAGTCCATTTTAAATTGATTAAAAATTCAAATGGGTAAATCTATAATCTATAATCTAAGTTGCAAGGATATATTCATTCAAAGCTCTCAGATGTATGCCCACAAACAAACACGTGTAGTTCGCGCTTACAAATGCTGATTGTGTACTTACAAATAAAATCCAAACCTCAAATGAACATAAGCCCTGAAACTCTTGCCGACATTCCCTGAAACAGGGGTGACATTGGAAAAGTGAACCATATTTTACAGTATGGGTGGTCAGCCTCATACCAACCTATAAGTCAAGGAATATGAGTAATAAATAACATTTAAGTATAAAAAAAAAACAACAAAATCTTAAAAATAAATCTATACAAAAAATGTCAAAAATTTCTTATGCAAAAAATGTAGCAAACTAAGAAACCAACATAACAAATCAGCATTGCAGATTAACCGCCACTTCTTTCTGTCCTTGCATACTTCTTTCATTTCATCCAGAGTCATAACCTTTTTCATACGAGCTCTCCTTTTATTATGACTCTGGATATCCCATTCACTTTAAATCATAGTTTAAATTCACTTATTTATTTATTTTTCGTGCTTAAATATTTTACCTAATGAGGCATCTTCAGGAGCAGATTGATTACAAATATTTTTATAAAAATAATTTTCAGAACAATTTTTTTTCCAAAACAAAAACAAAAACATAAATTCATAGACAAAATTTAACAGAAATATAAGAAAAAAATATTTATAACCAAACTGCTCCTGAAGATGCCTCATTAGTAAAAAATGTTCAAGTACAAAAAAGAAATAAATAAGTGAATTAAAACTACCCATTTGAATTTTGAATCAATTACAAATTAGTATTTTTTGAGATGGTTTAAAAATAAGTATTCATATATAAGGATATTTTTCATAATGATTGTAGATTAACGTTCTTAATCTAAATCAAAATATATCGCTTAGAGCAATTAGCCTCTCCATAATCCATTTAATGATCATTTTTTACATCCAGTTGCACTAATGATGCACAATACTTTATATCCGGAGCACAAACGAGTCTAAAAACATTAGGAGCGCTCTTTAAAATCCCGCCGAAAATTGTATGGAGGGCGGGCACTTAATCCTCATTTCCATACATAGTGTATGCTCTAATTTGTACGAAGCTTTTAGGTTCATAATATTACAGCGCGGGGAGCGTTAGCCGCCGGCCACGCCTGCTTTGTTCATACAACTAATGCGATTGGTAAATTTTGAATAGAATTTCATTTAGTTGGTTTGGCAGAGCATGAAAAAAATATCGGTTTTTTTTTTGTTTTGTTGTGTTCGACGCCGGTAAGCTTTGACACAAAAGGGATTTGTCGAACGAAAACTTCAGCCGAGTTTTATTCGTGTTGGCGGATAATAAAATTATTAATTAAAAATCGGAATGTACTGCGCTGTTGTGTCACAAATATTTTGCATGGGAAATAGGGAATTTGGTTTGACGTTTTTCAATATTTTTCAGTTGGAGTAGTTTTGTCACTGGTAACATATAACTTTTTTTTTGGACGGACAATACCAAACTCTCGTTCTGTCGTGTAGAAGACCTCTAAAAGGGTGCATACACAGCTAGTTGCAAAAGAGCATCTCTGGAAAAAACTGAAAGAATCATAAATAAAGAAGAAGGAGATTTTTAGGAAAATAGATGCTTAACTAATTTTCGTTCTACAGTTTGCGTATGCCATAGTTAATTACCAACATATTTATGTTTATAGATATATATGAAAAGTAATTAACAATGTACTGGTAAATCAATATAAGAACCATTTTGTCTCCAATTTTTGCCACCCTTTGTTGTAAAAACGAGGCGAAATCTTTAAATCATTTACGTCTCAATTTATTCGCGTTTCTTCAAGATTCTTCTTGCAAAAAAATTGTAGAAAAGCGCTTTGTGCTATTAAATGCTCTATGTGCTAAATTTTATTCTCACATGTTTACTTGTAGCCGTGCATTAAGTGTGAAACTTTGAAGATTTTCTTCACCACTGAGATTATAGATTATACTATACATACATGGGTTATCAATGCATCACGAATTTTTTCCTTAAATTCAACTGAGTGGAGCTCAATACAAAACAAGCTTAAAAACAATTTTACCTTAACCACCATCCCATAAATATAGACAACAGTAATCTTTGCAGCTTTATCTCCTAATTTTTTTGATTCTACAAATTTGCAGATTTCTTGGTTTCTCTTCAAACCTCTATCAATTTTCCATACATTTTCCCTTTTCATACAATATGTAACTGTTATCTAAAACTCCACACTTATTATTGTGTGTCTGTATGTAATGCAGGCACTCGGCACTGTTGATTCTCGTGCTACGCCGCTTGCACGCCTTCGGTAAATCCCCATTACCCTCTACGCCGTAGAACATTAGGCGTAGAGCCTTCAACTGGAGGCTACGGCACGTGCGGGCTCTACGACAAGCCCATGGGAAGGCGAGCGAGGCGACACCAACACGACGGACCAACAAACAATGCTACGACTATAAGTATCAAAAATACCATAGTACCTATTGCAGTGCTCATAGGACATAAATAAGCTAACAATTCTGATCCGAGAGAATTTAGAATTTGTAGAATACAATAAACAGTTAATGGCTTTAAAGTTCAAGATAATTCACGTTCTGAACTGACTCAATTTAAGCGCAATACAGCAAAAAATCACCTTAAGGGCTTAAACATTTTATATAAATAGGGAAAAAAAATAAAGAAAATGTTCTTAATTCAATCATTTGTTCATGTCATTTTCTCTTGTAAGACTCTGAATTAAATAATCTAAAATGACTGTGGTAAACAAGAATATGTGAGTGAAATTACAAAGGAGTAAAATTGAGATGTATTGAGCATCTTCAAAGAATGGACGATGAACGACTGACAAAAGAAGTGAACGAAAGGAATGTTAAACGTTAGCGTGGAAAGTGAGGACTAAAAAATCAATGGATTGATTAAATTAGATGATTGAGCTTACACACTGGAACATTCCAGTGTGAAAAAAAGAGAAAAACATATATGAAGAGAGTGATGAATATTGTGGAGATGAAAGCATTGTACAAGGGCCGGTCCGTAGTCTAGTGGTTAACACTTCTGATTCGTAAATGGAAGGTTGTGGATTCAAATCCCGGCGGAGCACACAAAAAATATGCTCTTTGCTTGGTGAAAAAAATAATATACCTTTACCAAAGACCGGTCACTTAAGTTCTATCCAGCCTAACAGCAACTGAGTCTTGCTTGAAAATTGGCGCTTTCTACAGCGACGACCAAACTCGCACAGGGTTTTTGAGGTGTGATACACACAAAAACAGCGCTCACCAAACAGTATAATTTTTTTTTAAAGGACAGAAAAAGTGGTAATATACCCGCCAAGCAACTGGCCACCCATAGCGAAATGGTGGCTGAATATGTATGTTGTATGATTTGTTTAATCTTTCCAATGCCACTCCTGTTTGATCATCAGATGTTCAGACTTTTTGTTCGAACCGTAATAAAAAATGATTCACCCTTCAACTCTTTTACGTATTATTTTGAAAATTGTACCGGAATTAAAATGACGTAATTGAACGCGGAATGTTGGACAAGAATTTTATTCGCTCATCACTGTATAGCACAGCAAGTACAACATCTTTACGCTGCAACTCAACAAAAGTGTTAAACAAAAATGCCTGAAAACTGAAACGTTCACTGGAAGTATCCTTTCAGTTTCCACACATTTTTGGCAAACTCAAAGCTTGAGTTTTTGAGGTACAGAGTAAATCATAACGCTCTCAACTCTAAAAACGTATATACGTACGTAGGTACAAGCATAGGCCGTACTTGCCGCTGTATCCGAAACTCATTCGATTACTACGGTTGAGTGCACACTGGATATTGCGATTCGGCTCGCGATGAAATTGTTTGTGCGTTTTACATTACATTTTATAAAGTTTGAGGGCGATGTTTATTACAAATTTTAGTTTAAAATATTAAAAATGTATTGTACTTGTACAACCTCATATTTTTAATGTTGACTCATTGGAATATATATTATATTTGAATTTTGAAAAGATTTTTGTGAAACACTGTGGAAATTCATTTTAAAAATTGATTATTTTTCAATAAAAAATAAAAAAATAAAAGAAATTAAAAACTTTGTTTTATTCCACTTTTATTGTTTTTGAGTATGTTACAAATATTTTCGGAATTACTTCCATCTTCGGGTAACTAACAATTACTAAATTTAAACTTAAAAATTAAGACAGTGGAGTGGGATCTATTGGTGGTAGTGGTAAGGGAGGGGGTAGAAAGGTAGATGTGTGGGAGGGAGATGGTGATTTTTGGGGCGGAGCTAATATTGTTAGGAGAGGAGATGTAATGGTGGGAAGTTGAATATTCAGCATTGAGTCATCTTTTAGTTAATCATGTCGAGATCCAGATTAAAAAAGAAATTAGTCAGATTTTTTAATGACAGAGTATAAAAAGCTATTTTTAATATTATGAATATGGTTACTAATGAATTTGCAGCTTATAAGGTTCTAAGTATTTTGTATCAGTTAGCGAATTTCAAAAATAAACAAAATAAATGCAGAAATTTTATGAAAAAAAAGGTGATTTTGTTTTTTATATGTTCATCTCCAGTAACCAATCAGATGACACGTAATTTCAATCCCACGAGAGCTTTTTGAACATGTTTTTTGTTGTTTTTTAAAAAAAGGCTTTAAAAACAGTCACAAATGTTCCATAAATATTAAAAAAACTAAATTTAAGTCTCTTTTTGTTACTGTCTGTTTTAAGCAAAGAACTTTCCCACCCACCATTCATTGATTTTAAAGATGTCTCAACTACCCGAAACTTCTTTGTATTTTCAGTGGCACAAAGTTTGATAATTAAAACAACTATTTTTATTTATTTGTAGAGTAAATAGTTATTTACCTCATTATTTATAATATTCGAAATTAAAAAACGTTCTTTTTTTTCACCCAGCCATCTCCTGAAAAGTCTCATTCTTTGAGAGTATTGCACATTCTCACACATTTTAAATGAACGTACTTGTAGTTAGTGACTAAAAAAAATTTGGTATACTTTATGTACTCACCAACCTCAACCCACGCAAACGCAAACTAAGCTACACATATAGTGTAAATTCTTGCCTGCGTTATCCCCGGAGGGTTCGCATGTGGCGATTCGGGACCTATTGATTTTTACGGGTAAGGGGGCCGGCCTCACACTAACCACTTTCAGTTGAAGTGGGGTTTCCCAGCTCCCGGTGGGGGCATGTTCTCATTTCTTGTAAAGGTTGAGGAAACCTTGAGATCGAACCCTTGCTCTCGGCATGGAATGCAAGCATTCTACCAATTGACCTATCGACCTTTTTACTAGCTTGGTTGTCGTCACTACAAAGTGCCAATTCTCAAGCATAACCCAGTTGCTGTAAGGCTGGATGGACCTTTGGTGACCGGTCATTGGTAGAAGTTTATGAATTTTTCAAACCAGCGTAAAGCAAATTTGAAAATACAAATAGTATGTTTTTTGTGCTCCGCCGGGTTTGAACCCACAGCCTTCCATTCAGAGTCCGAAGTGCTATCACCAAGCTACGGACCGGTCTGCCCTACTCTACGCACTCTACCCTAAAATTCTGTAAACCGAGTGTTTTTGCCGTGCTGGAGATGGGAGAGAGAGATTCGATCTCTGGCGTGATGTATCCTCACCCGATGATAAGAATTTACTGGCGTCGGGTCCATTCGTTTTCATTAACGCGGCGTTAGAGCGTCACCCCTGAAAATCTGCACCGGCAAAAACACTAAACTGTTTTTATCTCTGGACTTGTTGAATGGCGAATTTTAAAACTCAATTATAAACGCTCGGCATGGAGGGATAAAGAAATTAGCAGAGGCGTCCATTGAAAACCTATTTCGGACTGATTGAAATTAATTAAAGGATTTTATGGGAATCTACATTTTGAATTAAGTTCTATTGTTTTTTATTTTTTGCTAAGTACAAACTTTTGTTCACTGTCTTAAAATAAAACTCGAATACACAAACAAAGCAAGCACATTTTAAGTTAGATTTTGTAGGGTTTGTGTATTCACACAGTGAAAATTCATTTTATTTAAAATTAATTATTATTGTGAAAATAAAACTACATTTTAGAAAAAAAAAAAAAAAAAAAAATACATTTAAGTTGTTAAAATTTTCCAGGACTAAAAGGTTGGTGTGAGACTTAACAGCTATACTGGTTAAAAATGGTTCACTTTACCAATGTTATCCCTGTTTCAGGGTAGATCGGCAAAAATGGCAGGGATTATGTTCCTTTGTACACACACAGCATTTGTGAGCGCAAACTTTCAAATTTCTCTTTGTGTTTATGCATCTATTGTGAAAGTTAAATTTAAATATATCTTTGCAACTAAAAATTTATATTACTGAGTAAAGAAGATAAGCACGTATATAATATAGATAATACGAAATCCTGTGCGGGAGACTTCCTAGGTTTCAGAAACCCTAGGAGTCTATGCTTATTCTAGTGCCGCAAAGGTGTTTACGAGCTTGGTCGTCGCTACAAAATGTCAATACTCAAGTTATACCCAGTTTCTGTAAGGCTGGGTGGATTTTTAGTGACCGGTCTTTGGTAAAGGCTTTATGAATATTTCAACTTTGCGAAGAGCATATTTGAAAATATTTATACTATATTTATTGTTCTCCACCGAGATCCAAACTAACAACCTTCCATTTACGAGTCAAAAGTGGTTACCACTAGACTACAGACCGGTATTAAGTAAAATGTTGTACTTATTCACAAGAATTTCAGTATCACACTTGATTGAAATACGTTTTAATAAAGTATCTCATACGTAGCTACTATTACTTTTGCTTGAGACACTGTGGGGTAGTTGAGGGTGACAAATTTACATCCCCTATCTCTTCCTGGAAGCAAGAGGTTGTTTTAAGCAGCGGAGTAATCAGCCACCGCCAGTTTCTTCCCGAAAAGCCTTCGTGGAAGGAATTTCGTGAAAGGATGTACTCACAAGGTGCAATCAAAGAAAGGGTATGGAAATTGTTAGCTGTGAAAACGTAGCATTTTTGAGATTCATGAAATTCCTTGGAAGTTATTTGGGATTCTGAGTACACAATTAAAAACTATTTTTTGATGGAACAGATGTTTATTAAAAAAAAAAAAACTGTTTTTATTTAAACTTTACATTTAAAAATCTTAAAACAGTGGTGTCCGGCATTTTATAAGCATGGATAGGATAGAACTAAAATCAAATACAATTTTTTCTCGATAGTGAAGTCAAAAGAATCAAGTCACTAATCTGGACAAGCTTTATTGCATTTTAATAACGCTAGTTTGATTTTCGTTAGTCCATTAATTTGATCTGGGTTCAAAAAATGACATTTGATTATCGTGAATTAAAATTCAGTAAGACTAAATTTCTGAAATATGACATGTAGCTGTGAAATGAGTCCCTTATTTATTTCTCAAATTTTTTTTTTTTTATTGTGCTCTGTTTACTATTTACAAGAAATAAGAGATTGAAACTCTGATTAATTTTATATACCTTACAAAAAAATATATAGCAGCTATTACATCTTAATAAAAAATGTCTTACCCAAAAAAAAACAATACAACAATACCATGGCAACTAAAACTGTCTTAAAGAGTGCAAAAAATTTTAGTGAGTAATTCTGCACTTCTTTGCACGAAATCTAAATGAAGTAGTTTTATTTTCTTATACTTTCTATTTTTGTTTAATTTATAATTTTTTTTTTGAAGGAATTCAAAGAAAACACTGTTTATTTTCACTAAAATTTATTTAGAAAGATTAAAATTTCTATTTTTGTTATAAATGTTGCAACTCCCAATGTTTGTAAATTGTCACCTTCCGTCTCAACAGAATGCTAAATGATCTTTACAAAGGTGACGCTGCACCAAAACAACAAAGTCTAGACTCTAGTCCCTCCCCATGTTCACATCCTGTAGACCCCGTGGCGTAGCACTGGCGTAGAGGCGAGCAACTGTCGTAGAAGACGCTCGTAGCACGGGAAGTCCCCGCCGTGGGTGTCTTGTCGTTTGGCTACGGTCTCCGCTGCACAAATTTGCGTTGTCTTACCGCCAAGATTACCTGCCAGGTGACTTCAAAGCAAACGGTACCTCATGTACATAGATTGTCCCTGAATTTGTAGACATTTTTACTAACTGTTAAAAAATAGAGAACAGATATAAAACACCTTATTTGTGATTTTAAAAGATTCTGTACGTGTTGTTCTCATTCCGAACTATTAACATTCTGGATATAAATGGTTTTACCTTCTGCAGAGTTTCATCCAAACTTTTTTCTGCTTTCTATAATCTTAGTTGCAAAGATATATTAACGTTCGAAACTCATATCAAATGCATGCCCACAAAAAAACGCGTGTAAGTTCGCGCTTACAAATTCTAAATGTGTATTTATTAATTAAAACCAAACCTCAAATGAACATAAGCCCTGCATTTTTTTCCAACCTGCACTGAAATAAGGGTGACATTGAAATATCTGCTTTCATATCACAAAAACGCTTGAACAAAAAGTTTAAAAACCCACTACGTAAAAGACATCTAATCTATCTATAATCTATAATCTAAGCTGCAAGAATATGTAAGCATTTAAGGCTCATATGAAATGCATGCCTACAGACAGGCACATGTAGGTTCGCGCCTACACATTCTGCATGTGTGCATACAAATAAAGAAAACCTCACATGGACATAAACCTTGCAACTCCTGCCGCCGTTCCCTGAACCGGTCGTACAGTTTTCTGAATCAGTTGTACAAACAAAACACCTTGACTAAGATATGTTTCTACCGCATGAATTGATTGTAATCCATTTTAAGTTAGACTTAAGTAAGTGTTGCTTTTACCGGTAAGTAGTTTGACGCCCGGGGAGCCGTCCCGGGTGAGTTATATCCTTCTCGGACGCGTTGTCATTCTCTCTTCCTGCGCTGAAGCACGTCTTGCAATTTTGGCGGGAAACTTGCAGGCGACAGACTCTCAACACCTTCTCGTCGAGTTTTAAACTCTTTGCAATTTAGCAGACTATTGCGGCTGGGCTGGAGTGAAGTTATTTGTCACTTTTACTTAAAACTTGAAGGATAAAAATGCCAAGGGTTCATTCATTTTATTATTTTGCAGTTCCACGAAACACAAGCTATGCCTACTTTGGAGAGCATTTATTGTATAAGTAATTAGATTTTAGTAATTGTAATATTATTATGTACTTCTTGATAAAAACAATAAAGACCTTCATTACAATTCTTATTATTATCTTACTTCAAGTAAAGAAAGTGTTTGGAAATAACTTACGTAATCTACACATAACCAGAAAATTGTTTGTACTTAAATTGAGTTAACATTTAATTATAAGCCTACATTTAGCATAAGCATTAAATAAACATTAGTAAAATATCAATGTTAAAAAAGTACATTAAAAACTGGGTATTTATTTTAAACTCGCATATTGAAAGTATGGCAATTTAATGTGTGTCACACCTCAAAGACCCTTTCAAATCACAGTGAATTTATTTTCAAAAAGTTGTGATTGTAGTGCTTTTTTATTGACACTAGTTTCTTTCCTTCCTAAGAACGTTTGAAAATTATATAATGGGAGTTTATAGGTTTATTTGTGTGTAAAAAGTTTTTTTTTCTACCTAGATTACAGATAAACATATTTTTATTGTGGGTTTTTTTTCAAGCAATGTAAAATAAAAGGGTTTCATGAATTTATAAAATTGGGTGAATTTTAATTGCTGACGTTTAATTTGTGCGCCTTCAATACCCCGATTAACTTTTGCCGAGTAAGTTTTTCTTTATCTCATTGTCGCGTTCCTTTGGTGTCATCTCTCTTTTCCTTTCTACCTCTCTCTCTCTACCTATGCAGACCTGAGAGCATTATTAACGACCTGAGACCAAGAATACACCCCACTGTACACAGACCGGTGACACTACATGGGCTAGTTGGGCCCTGAGTCATAATGTAATATATTTTTTTGTATTCATACAAATAAATTATGGTGTGTCTGTTTCGGTTTAGGAGTAATTTGCATTTTCTATGAGAATAGATAAATTAATTAGACCTGCACAAATGCTTAAAAGTCTTCAAAATACTCTTCTGGTGATTGAGCTTTGAATTTCCAAATTATGTTTTAAAATTATACATACATAGATGCTAAGGTGCTAATTTCAAATTTAGTTTGAAAAACAAGCAAGGCTCACTCAGCCCTCACAAGAGATATGAGTATCATGCCTCTCCGGGGTTAGGTAACCTTAAATTCAACTGAAGTGATTGGTGTTAGGCCCTCACCAGTAATAATGAATCGGTTCACTCGCCACAAGCGATTCTTTCTGAAAAAACGCAGAATGTGGTTACCATAAATGTGTAGCTTAGTTTTGTTCTTAACAAAGATAATGTATTAGAGATAAATAAATATATAAAAGAAAAAGGAATGTACATTTCTATCCTTATGTATATTTATGTATTTAATTTTCGAAATAAATCCTGAATTGCCACCTCCTGCTCTCTACGACATATATAACGAATATGTAAATTAACCACATTTTACATTGCATAGATAACTTGCAGAAAATTTCCATTTCATTGTTTATTTTGCGGCCGCATCGTCTAAGACATTCATGAGTCACCTTCTGCGACATTTATCACCATCTTGCAGGCAGCATGAGGGGAAGGTCGTAGAAGGGAGGGGAGGGATCGCAGAGGAAAAGCGTCGTAGAGGGTGGCGTAGAGGGTGGGGGAAGACATAACCTGTGTTAGCTCCCAGTTACATACACCCTTAGCGAAAACACACTAAAATACGACTAATTAATGATGCGGTTAATTTGTTTGTCCACCTGAGTTGTAAGATTATAATAACTTAAGGATATAATAACTTTTCCTTGACTTATAGATTGGTATACGACGGTTTCTTCTTGCTGTAAAACTTGAAAGCCAATACCACCCAGATTCAGGGAAAGGCATCAGGAGTAGCAAAGCTTATGTTGATGTGAGGTTTGGTATATTTTTAATGTACAAATGAAAAATGAGTAAACGTAAACTTGCATGTGCCTGCATGTGGCATGCATTGAATATGAATATGAAATGTCAAATAATCTACAACTTAGATAACAGATTATAGATTATAGAGCCTAATCGATCCAAGCATCTTTTATAAAAAACAAGAAAACCGTCAAAGAAATATTACTTTTTTAGGTTTATTCTTGACAACAGTAACAATATTTAGTACTGAGCCATTGAAAAAAACTTGAATAAAATCACTTATTTTTGTCTTTTTCATATAAAATAATTCATATACAAAGAACACAAGTCAAGAAGTTTTGTACACAATCTTTCTTTTGCTTAGACATAACGACAAAAAAGTTGACTAATCTACTCTCAAAAGTTGGTGTGCAAAAACATAGTTTGCTTAAAACGCTTCCTCCCTCATGAAGCCACCTTATTCTCAGGTAAGCTACCTCCCTTACTTTACCACCCCACCTGCAAGCATAGTAAATCATAAATTTCGCGGTCGGACGTGTTACGCCTCTGCCTCCCCAAGACACTCTGCGAAAGCTCTGCATAATTAACAGGGTGAGACAATACAACGCAAAAAAATAACGTAGACCGTCGGTTTATCTAATTACAAAGTATGTTTTATGAACGCCTGGCTCTTGAGGTGGGATACAGTGTAGCTGGAAAGAGAGACTGCATTGTGTTTAAGAAATCATTACTGAAATTTTGGTGTGTGATATTCTGTAAGTAATTTTAAATATAAACATAATTCAGTTATTCAGAAGTAAAGAAGAGGAAAATTGTTTTTTTTTCTCGTAATAAATATTTGCATTCAGTAAGAGACTTTAAAAACAAATAATTAAAAAAAAAGTGTAGGTATCTGTAAGAATGAAAATAGGAGGAATAAAATACTCAGACACATCATTGCGGAACAAAATGTTGTTTTTTCAACGTACTTTTGATTAACATAGGAGGTTATATTTCTCGCGAAACTAGTAGTGTATTAAATAAGTTAAATTCAAAAAGTTAATTATCACAAAGTGAACAATAAATTTGAATTTGTTACATCTTATCTAATCTAATCTAATCTAAGTTGCAAAGATATGTTACATTGGAGAGTCACATTACATGCATTATCAGAACCAGACACGTACAAGTTCGCGCTTGCACATGCCTCATGTGAACCTACAACATAAAAACACATCAATAAGACTAATTTACTCACAATAAGTAATATACTTTAAAAAGTGGTATTTTCTGCAATTTTAACAGTTTTCAGGTTTCATCACAAGGAAGGAAAAAAACCTGCTTAGTATCAGAAACCTGGAACTGTTGCTGTCAAAATAGCAAACTTGCAAAGAGAGAGAAAAACCTAAATAATGGAATTCAACAGGACATACTTAGTTCAAAGGAACATACACACTTAAAAACAATAAACCAAAACAATCAATTATAATTTTTCACCTGTCTTACAAATCGTAAATCACGGGTTTGAAACAAAGCCCTGTAAGACTGCGGGGCAGTGAATCAAAATTCTGTTAAAAAAAGCAAAAATAAGCTGGCGCTGTTATCGGGATCCCCTTCTTAAGCAAGACTTGGCGGGAAATAGCTCAAGAGAAAAATTGGGGTGATTAATAACAAACCCACACGGACATTAATGCCCTATTCCTCATCATTAGATATATCACAGGGCTTGTCGTGGAGAAAGAAAAACTGCGAGAGATAAATTGAATGCTTGAATTATTTGTGCAAATAAAATTATTATGTAGTTGTATTTTTTTTCTTATTTATTTGTTAGGAAAGAACCCAACAGAACATTGTGCAATGACATCACAATTTTCATCAAGTTTATTGGACTCTCAAGCTGATGAAGCCCATCGTAGACATGAACGAAACGTCCGTAAGCTCCAGCTCCCATAGACCCCGAACAGATCCCGGAAAGCATCTCTCCAGCATCAAAACATTGACAACTGTTTTTTTCACAAAACAAAACTTGATATACGGACATTCAAGTCATCAATGCTTCAAAAACGGTGTCTGTCACATATTTTTTATGAAGTACTTATAACTGTCTACATTTCATAAAACATATGAACCCATACTAAATATTTATAAATAGTAACATATTCAATCTTAATTGCAAAGATTTATTGGCATCTTCAATTCACATGAAATGCATTCCCTAAAACAGACACGTTTAAGTTTGCGCTTAACAAAAGCTGCATAAGTATGTACTGACAAATCAAAATTTAAGCATTTCTTTTCTTTAATATTAAAGTCAGTAGAACAAAGCTATAACCATTGGACTACCAGCCATACTAAAACCAAAATTTTACTTGTAAATTATTTTGATCACGATTTTTTTGGTTGACTTTTTTCATATTTTTTTATGCACTCACTACATTTTTATTTTTTTTGAAAATATGAATGTGAAGCCTCACATTTTCAGTCGTGTTCCGACATTTTCATGTACTGGCTTTGTCAAGAAACAATGCATATTCCATGCACAAACATGCCTCTAAAAAATCTACCTACAAAATTAATTATTTTTCAAACAAAAGATTTCACCCACAGCGTATGAAATTGTTTGGAACATCAGTTTGCGCTCGGATCTTTTTTACAATGAACCCGTGCAAGTGATACGAATGCACTGCACACAACATTATATATGTGCTTCATTTTATTTATACGTCAAACCCTAGCTTTTTGTTTTCAGCATGTTTTCATGGTCCAGTCGATAGCTCAGTAGGTAGAATGCTTGCATTCCATACCGTGAGCTCAAGTTCGAATCCCACCGAGGGTGTCCGAAACGATTTCCCAATTCGGTGTTTATTTCAATATTCAAAATTAAATACCGGCAAGGCTTACATAGCCTTGTCAAAAAATGAGTAACAGCCCCCTCGGGAGCTGGGCAATCCCTAGTTCAACTAAAGCGGGTGGAGTTAGGTCAGCCTCATCACCTGTAAACATAAGTAGGTTCCACTCGTCACATGCAAAACCTTTCGGGGACAACGCGGCAATAAGTTACACTATATGTAGAGCTTAGTTGCGTTATGTGTTCATTATAGATATTGTAGCTCCTTGACTGATAGGTTGGTATGAGGCAGACCCCTGTGCTGTAAAAAATGTTTTACTTTATCTTGCCAATGCCACTCCGGTTTAATGGAAAGGCGGCAGGAGTTGCAAGGTTTATGTTTATGTGAGGTATTATTAATTTTTTTGATGCACACATTCAGAATGGGCATGCATTTATTTTAAGAAATCCTGTGCGGGAGACTCTCTAGATTCTAGAGACTCTAAGGGTCTATGACACTTGATGTAGTGCCGCAGAGGCATTTAAAATGAGCCTCAAATGTTTTTTATTTTATATTTGCAGCTTAGATTATAGATAGCTCTTTCAGTTGATTCAGTGATATACTGATTGCCATACTGAGTAAAATTTTATTAGGTTTGAATAAACAGAACGCGCGGTCTTATATAAAGAGTGTGTGTTGCCAGAAATGATATTTTATTGAGAAGCTGCGTGGGTTGCCATGATATAAGTATAACGCAAGATAAGACTTCCGCCCTATTTGAGAGAGCTGTTTACGCTCAACTCAATGCCTGCTTTTTGAGCAATAAAACGTTACAACTACAAGGGTATACGCTGAAAAAACTATTGTCTGTTTAGTTTCTGCAATTATGAGATTCATAAATGAGGAAGGATTTTGTAAGAGAAGAATGTGGTGTAAGGGAAAGTGTGAAAGTGAAGATTAAAAGAAGTATGTTAAGATGGTTCGGGCATTTGGAGAGAATGAGTGATGAAAGATTAACGAAGAAAGTATATGTTGCTAGAATAGATGGATGTCGTGGTAGAGGAAGACCGAGAAAAGTATGGAAGGATCAAATCTCTGAAATAGCGAATGAATGGGATATCCAGAGTCATAATAAAAGGAGGACTTGTATGAAAAAGGTTATGACTCTGGATGAAATGAAAGAAGTATGCAAGGACAGGAAGAAGTGGCGGCTAATCTGCAATGTTGATTTCTAATGTTGGTGTATTCATTTGCTACATTTTTTTGCATAGGAAATTTTTGACTTTTTTTGTATAGATTTCTTTGTAAGGTTTTGTTCTTTTTTATATTTAAATGTAATTTATTATTCATATTCCTTGACTTATAGGTTGGTATGAGGCTGACCACCCAGACTGTAAAAAATGGTTCACTTTGCCAATGTCACCCCTGTTTCAGGGAAGGTCGGCAAAAGTTGTGGGGCTTATGTTCATTTGAGGTTTGGATTTTATTTGTAAGTACACATTCAGCATTTGTAAGCGCGAACTACACTTGTTGGTTTGTGGGCATACATCTGAGAGCTTTAAATGAATATATCCTTGCAACTTAGATTATAGATTATTATTATTATTATAAATCATTCTGACTGAAATTAAAACCCTTCATCTTTGAAAATAAAAAGGAGAACAATGACATGAAACTGAGGTGCAAAGACAGCTAAATTACACTCTTTATTTTACAACAATAGTTTTAAGGATTTATCGATACCTTTAAGGTTAAACAGAATAAGTGACATATTAAGCTAACATGAATTTCTCAGATTAATGCACCTTTTTTCTCCGACAGAAAAAGCTAACTGTAGCTAAAAGGTTTTTCATGAGCAATTCGTTGAAATTAGTTCACTTACTATGAGATGTTATACCCAATAAAATGTTTGATTAGCGATTTCTCAACACAATGGCTCCTTGACTGATAGGTTGGTACGAGGCTGACCACCCGTGCTGTAAAAATCGGTTCACTTTTGCCAATGCCACCCCGGTTCAGGGAACGGCGGCAGGAGTTGCAAGGTTTATGTCCATGTGAGGTTTTCTTTATTTGTATGCACACATGCAGAATGTGTAGGCGCGAACCTACATGTGCCTGTCTGTGGGCATGCATTTCATATGAGCCTTAAATGCTTACATATCCTTGCAGCTTAGATTATAGATTATAGATGAATCAGCATTTGTTCAGTTTTACCTTTTAGGTGGCGATAATATCATTTAATATTCACTGATAATGTATACTCAGTGAAAGTAAACACAGTTTAGGCAGATACAAAAATCTTATATTCACAACAACCCTGCGATTTTTGTCATCCTTCACGGAAACAAGGTTAACATTGGCAAAAACGAAACATGATTTTCACCAAAGTTAGTCAGCCTTATACCATTTAAGAAGACTTCATAGTGGCACATAAGAAAAGACCATCGTTTTTTATATATTGAAAATAAGCATGTATTTTTTACCATTTCTTTGAATATTTTCAACAGATTCTCTGCAATTCTTTATGGTAACTTAATCTATAATAATTTTTATTTTAGGCTTTAACGACTGGTTACAGATAGTTTACAAGGAAGCAGAGTTCCGAAGAAGTTACAGACAGCGATAACGAAACGTAAGCAAGAAGGAAGAAGAAAGAAAACAGAAGCAAGATGAAGAAAACTATGGGCCACGGTCTAAGCCCGGAAGAGCAATACCAAGCAGCTAAATGTTCCTTGAGTTATAGGTTGGTATGCGGCTGACCACCTATGCTGTGAAAATGGTTCACTTTGCCAATGTCACCCCTGTTTCAGGGAAGGACGGCAAGAGTTGCAGGGTGTATGTCCATTTGAGATTTGTTTTTTATGTTGTAGATTTACATGAGGCATGTGTAAGCGCGAACTTGTACGTGTCTGGCTGTGGGAGTGCATGTAATGTGAATCTCCAATGTAACATATCTTTGCAACTTAGATTAGATTACATTAAATCTAGAGTATTCGTAATTTATGAAATACGGACTGTCAAGTGGAAGGTTGTGATTTTAACGTTCCGCGTAGTTTGTTTTTGCCAAGCCAATCAGTTTACCGAAGACCCAGCAACGTTGCCAAACGAACCGACGGAATGGACGAAACCGGCGGAATGGGACGGAATGGACGGAATGCACGTAATTGAATATGAAACTGAAGAATAAAGCCAATGTAGGGAGAAACCAATAAAGCAACGCTCTTATTTCGATATAACTACAGAGATATGAATGATATTCCAGCATATTTAGATGATAAAAATACTTTCAAGGGTTAAAATTAAAATGTAGTCTTACTTTACAATACCAATTTTATTAGCAAATGAAGTAAATGCAAGGATTATTCATTTGGTGAACGCATTTGGTACACGCAATGTCACCCCTGTTTCAGGGAAGGTCGGCAAGAGTTTCAGGGCTTCTGGTTATTTCAGATTGGGTTTTTATATTGTAGGTCCACATGCGGCATGTGTTAGCGCGAAATTATGCGTGTCTGCTTGTGGGAATGAATTTAATATGAATCTCAAATAAGATGTATCTTTGCAACTCAGATTTAGATTTAGATTAGATGTTTGTTTGTCGCAAGTCTGTGCGAATTCAGGAACCAAAACCCAGTTGCTGTAAGGCTGGATGAACCTTCGTGAACGGTTGCTACCAGGTGTAGTGAAATGATTTTTTCGACCCAGCCAATATTTTTTGTTTTTATTTTTTTTCAATAAAAACAATGGACTTTCTCAGTGTGAACCACCAAACCCTAACAAATATAATATTTTTTGTACTACCGGGAATCAAACATACAACCTTCTCTTTACGTAAGCAATTTGAACTAAATCTGTACATATTTTTTTTCTGTTACTGTCACTGTATCCTGCCGCAGTTCGAAGAAGAGCAAATTCGAAGATATAAATGGTATATTTTTTTGAGCTCCACCGGGAATCGAACCCACAACCTTCCCATTCAGAGTCCGAAGTGTTACCACTGAACTACGGACCGGTACATAAATTTTACTTGTGTCTTATTTAATTGTAAAATGTTTTTTTTATTGTTGGAACACTCAATGTTTCCTCTGCGGCACTACAACAAGTGTCATAGACCCCTAGAGTCTCTAGAATCTAGGGAGTCTCCCGCACAGGATTTCTCAGGAAAAAAAAAATGTTGCGCAAGATGCAGTGTGATTCAGAACAGAAATAAAATTGTACAATCGGAAAAAATCAGAAGAACCAAAATAGAAATGTTCTATTTTTGAGGAACTGAATGTTAAATGTAGCACACAATACTTCTTTGAAAAAATATTTCATTCAGAGTAAAAATTGCTTCACTTTTAAGGCCTCTTGGTAGAAACCGGGACAATGATTTTTTTTTCACAATTTTCTTTTATTTATACAAGGTTTCATTTTGCCTTGAAACCTTTTTGAGAATAAAGGAAAATTCATATTTATTACCTAAACTAAATTAAATTTTTATGGCAATGTTTTATAAGCAAAAACAATCTATAATTTGGTTCATTTGCTATTGAAAGAGGTTGCATCATTTTTGAATTTGAAACTTTTTTTTCGGCGAACAAACGTCAGTCTTGTATGGGAGTGCCGTGCCGTCTTTAGCAACCAGTTACTTAATATTTTGGTACCTTTTCCCTAGCAACACAGCCAGGTGACAAGATTTGTTTTCGCACCATTTTCAATCTCATTTTAAAAAACATAATATGGTACTTACCAGGAGCGATATTTCTTAATAAACGTACGCAAATTTTTAACGAACCTATTTGAAAGGAAAATAGATTTTCTAAATGATTTCAACTCAGAATTTCGGCCGTTGGACATTTGTTTAAATAAAAATAGATAATCACGAGTGACAACAGCTTCTTCTGAATGTTTAAATTGTGCATCTTTGTCGTAGAAGAGACTGGTTTTACGATGACGTTGGAGAGCACTCCAATGAAACGTTGAGAAACCAGTTCTTCTCTCCATTAGAGTTCGTTAATTCATTTTTTATAATTTAAGGCTCGCAAAAATAAATTTCCAGTTTTTTTAACGTTTTAGTTTTTATTGTTTAAAAGCTTCAAATATAAGCGTAATAACTATCAAATTACGAAATGGATATCTCTATCAGAAGATAAATAATAAAATAAAAAATCAAAAATCAAAAGTAAGGCGATATTCTTGAAAAGTATTCTATTTCCATTTTTGTTAACGCAAAACAACACTTTTAAGGAAATGTGAGAAAATGACCACAAGGGTCAAAAAACGTGGAGATCAATAATATTCTGTGTATTTTGGTTTAGAAAATGTGATAGAGTGATATTTAATATCTGGGATTCAATTTGTGTTTGAGGTATGATAATAAGGAAAACAAAACACAACATGACTATTATATTTTGATTTGTATATTTATTTGTTTTTGGTTTTGGGTGTTGCTTCTTTTTGTTTTTCTTTACTTTTTATTTATTTACCTGGCATGATTTGTAATTTGAAATACACAATTGTAGAATACAGTTATAGGCGAAATGAAATGTAAAAAATATCTTATATACGTACAAAATTCTATTTAATGCTGTTGTATTCTTGTTTAAATAAAAAAAGTAAAACAAAAACAAAAAATCAGCTTTTTCCGATTTTAAACGATTTTTATTACTTTATGCAATTTTAATAATATATAACAACACAGTTAGTTAAATACAGTTTTTGGATATTAAATGAACCGTTATGGGAGACCTGACCTCATTCTTGACGTTTTGTCGGCGAGGTAGCTAACGTCTTTCGGAGACACCTTCTCTGTACGACGACTGAGGATAAACCGATTTAATGAAGACGAAATTTGCCAAACCACTGCGTTTATTTTTTATAACGTCAATTTTCCTTTATTTCTTTTTAATATAAATTTGAAAAAAAAATAATTAAAAATCTCAAAAAATGAATTCAAATAATTTTTTAACAGGTATTCTAACAGTAACTATATTTCATTCTCATTGCAACATTGCAACTCCTGCCACCTTTTTATGAAACCTTGGTGGCAATGGCAAAAGTGAACCCAGTTATAACAGCATAGGGATCAGTTTTAAAATACCAAAATATTAATAAATCATTATGCTGTTATAACTGGGTAATAAATCTTTATGCTGTTATAACTGGATTCACTTTTGCCATTGCCACCAAGGTTTCATAAAAAGAAGGCAGGAGTTGCAACGTTGCAATGAGAATGAAATATAGGTACCTACTGTTAGAATACCTGTTAAAAAATTATTTGAATTTATTTTTTGAGATTTTCATTTTTTTTACTAAAAATACCAAAATATTAATAAATCTTTACCCTACAAACTGGCCATATGACATTAAATCTCTTTTCGTAATTTTGAAATTTAGGGTCATCATTGTAGGTGCAACTTATCATACAGAGGTCATTATTGTACAACAGCCAGCAGCCGATAGACAGGAATGGAGAGGATTGGAAGAGGCCTACGTCCAGGAGTGGACTGAGACAGGCTGAGGAAGAGGGAAGAAGAAGAAGATTATAGAACTAAAATATGTAGATTCGCGTAATAAATCCGATAGTTTCAGTAATACTAGAAATATCTAGCAAGGCTTTAGTCAGGGGAATATGTTAATCGGTAACATTTGAATTCCCAATACCCGCTGGCCTACAATAGATCTCTCAGGATTTGAACCAAAGCCCTCTGTTATTTAATTTAAACGACTTTGCCCCGCCGTAATGTTCCCCCGGTAAGTCCCCGTCTATGGGCAGAGCGGATATTGCGGCAGTGTCTCACCGAACCTTACAAATCGAAAACGTACACCCATCTATTCCTTTTTATACATCGACGGATTGAACGTTAACGATGAATATTTTTAATATCCTGAAGATTCCATATAAATTACGAGCTAAGATTTTCAATTTTGAAATATAATTTTTAAAATGAATGTAAAAGATTATTTTCAGCTTTTCTGCCATTTTTTCAGTTTTTCTTTTGAGTCACAAAATTATTATTTTTTTTAAATAAGATACCAACTCATTTTATTTCAATTTTTTTTACCTTTTAAATATTGCGGTTGATGGTTCATTTGGTAGAGTGATTGCATTCCATGCCGAGAAGGCGAGTTCAAATCCCACCGAAGGTATCAGAAACCATTTCCCCTTTCGGTGTTTATTTCTACCCCAAAATCAAATACTGGCAAGGTTAACTCAGCTTGAGTACCATCAAGTTAAACTCATTCATGTACGACCATTTACCAATAAATTTCACTCGCCCCGTAACTAAATACGATTTTTATACGTCATCAATAAATAGTGATAAAAAGTTCTTGTTTTTTCTGAACTTCTGCAGTGTTTATAATAAACAATACATCAACAAATTACCAATATGAATGACTCACTATCCGTTTGTTTTGTAATCCGATGCTGCGGTGTGTCGTTTTCGTTGCACACTCCGCATTGTAATCTGTACCAGTGTTTCATTAGCTAATAGCCCTGCAGGCTCAGCGAATGCTCCACACAGGCAAAGGAAACCAAGATTCCGCCAACCCAGCCGCAACAGGCGATGCAGAAATTAATTAACAATCCGGCGCCAAACCGCTGGTGTGGTGAGGCCGCTGATGGAGCCAATGTATCGGGTTCTTTCCCCGATAAATAACACGAGAATATACACAAAAAAATCAACGATTTATTAAACTTCAAGTATACAACGCTTTATAAAGATTTTCCGTCCGGTTGAGAGCTTAGTACATAGACTGCTTGCATTTCATGCCAAGAGCTTGGATTCGAATGATTTCCCGTTTCGTTGTTTATTTCAAACCCAAAATAAAACACCAGCAATGTTTATTCAGCCTTCAAAATAAATTATTACCCGCCCACTCGGGAGCTGGGAATCCTCGATTTCAACTGAAGTGGTTAGCGTAAGGCCAGCCCTATTACCAGTATAATTAAATAGGTTCCACTTGCCCCATGTGTAGGTACTTCTCGGGAAAACACAACAAAAAGTTACTCTATGTGCTTAGCTTAGCAGCAGCAAAAAAATAGACGAATAGGATGGATGAGGTTGAAACCCATTCTATACAAACTTGGTCCAGTTTTGCCGATACTAACCTGGTTTCAGGGAAGGGTAGCAGGAATTGTAGAGCTGATATTCATTTGCAGGATGGCTTAGCGTGAACTTACTTGTGTTTGCTTATAGAATTGCATTAAATACAATCCTTAAATATCAATCTTTCTTTGCATCTTAGATTATAGATTTTTAAACTTTTTAAAAGTTGTTTCCTCAAGATTCAGAACAGTTTTTTAAAGTTGTTTTTGCAAGGTTTTTCCTGTTTATGAACATATTTGTTAAAATTGATTTGCAAAGTTTAAAGGCGTTTTCCGTCGCTTCTATTGCAGCTATCGACCGGGCGGGTATATGTACACAGTTTCAGTGGATGTGAAAGCAATCGGGCGAAAACAAATACCCCAAGAGCCGAAATTAAATTCCGTCCAACACATTTTGAGTTAGTTCCACCAAATAATTGTGCGATCTCGGGCCAGGGAAGTACATTTGTTGTGTTCTTAAACTTCTCTTGGAGTACGAGGGGGATGAAAAATGAGTGGATTTGGGGGTGCGAACGAGACGGTGATAGTTATTGAGAGAGAAATAAGAAACTCTTGTCCTGAATTAATTTAAATCGAATAGGAAATGCTTAGACTACGGTTTTGAGACTAAAACTGAACAAGGTACGATTTCATTTAAAGATTCAATTCAAAGATTTTCACTCAAAATCTAGAATTTTTTATAAACATACGTATCCACGCATTTAATCTAATCTTATCTAAGTTGCAAAGATATGTTCTGTTTGGGAATCACATTATATTGCAATCTCGCAAGCAGACACGTACAAGTTTGCGCTTGCACATGCCGCATGTAAACCTACAACATAAAAACCCAAATCTCAAATGGACATACACCCTGCAACTCTTGCTGTCCTTCCCTGAAACAGAGGTGACATCGGCAAAGTGAACCATTTTTTACAGCATGGGTGATCAACATGGTAGTGAACATACACAACAAATAACATTTTTGAAATAAACAAATAATAGCATGCATAAACATTAAAAACGAGTACAAAATATAAAAATGCTGCAATGATATAAAAAATAGTTCCCTTTGTGAATGTCACGCCTGTTTCAGGGAAGGTCGGCAAAAGTTGCAGGGTATATGTTTATTTGAGATTGGGTTTTTATATTGTAGGTCCACATCCGGCATGTGTTATCGCAAAATTATTCGTGTCTGCTTGTGGGTATACATTTAATATGAATCTCAAATGAGATATATCTTTGCAACTTAGATTTAGATTAATCTTAGTTGCAAATATATTTTAATAGTCAAAACTCATATCAAATGCATGCCCACAAACATACACATGTGAGTTTGCGTTTGCAAATGCTGAATGTGTACTTATCCAAACCTCAAATGAATATAAACCCTTCAACTTTTTCCGACCGTCCCTGAAACAGGAGTGATATTTACAAAGTGAACCAATATTTATAGCATTGGTGGTCATCCTCATACCAACCTATAAGTCAAAGAACGTTTCTATGTAAACCGATATATCATTCATTTTACTTATGTTCATTTGTTTTGGTTTTCATAATTAGGTGTAGTATTTGTATTGACTTTGAATATTAAGGAAACTGCAAAAAAATATTTGTTTAACCAAAAATAGTTCCTTGCAATCGTGTTAGTTTATTTGTCTTATAATTTTTACAAAAATAAACAATTCGTTAAGGATTTGTATGACATTACAATTGAGATTTTGTAATCCATTTCATAAAACCTTAATTATTAAAATTGTATTCCAACTTGATGAACGTTTTCCAAACTTTTTAGAAGAGAATATCCTGCAAACACTGTGTGAGGTGAATCCCAACCAGAATCCAATGTTGAATAATTTGTCGCATAAAGTCTTACAAAACGCATATTAAAATTTTTACAGGGCGCAAGTTTGGAGTAATAAAAGGTCCTCGGGTTTCATGTAATTTGTATTCAAAATATTCCACTCGCTGCAGTTTATGCGACTTTTATTGCTGCGCCGTTAAAAGTAGCACAATTTCAACATATTCAAATTTTTACGGCGGACATTTTAAAACGAGATTATTCTAACAGATCCTCGCTTGACATTATGATTGGATTGTAACGTTTGCTGAACACAGTGAACAAGCTTCAGTCTCTTTATATCAATCTTTTCTCATATTTTTCCTCTTCAAACTTTCTCAATCAACTCCTGGACGTAGGTCTTCTCTTATCCTCTCCATGTTTTTCGATCGGCTGCTGTTTTCAGCCCCGTTCTGCCTGCAGTTCTCTTGATGTCGTAGGGCCACCTTAGTTGGGGTCTCCCCACTTCCTGCTTGGAAATCCTGGACCACCACTGAACGATCCTTTTCGGCCATCTGTCATGGACCTGCTTTGCAACTTGACCAGCCCAGCACCACTTAAAGCAGGCCACTCGCAGTAGGGCATCAGTGACACCAGTGCGTCTACGTATCTACTGATTTGAAACCCTTTCTGATTCCCAGCATCCCCCTTTTAAATGGATCTTTGGTACGTCTACAGTCTGTTGGCACTGTACTGAGTGAGCCCTTTTATTTGTGGGTGAGCCAATCGTTTTTAACCTGTGGTAAAATGTCAAGAGAAATTTTGGCAGGGCAAGAATTAATTTAATTAATAGGAAAAGGTAGGCATACAACGTTGAAGCCGACGCCGAAGTTCTGGGAGTGAGAGGACCATGGAGGGAAGCAGCACAAGACAGAGAATCCTGGAGGATTGTGGTGCTGGAGGCTCTGAACTCTCAAGGTTTATGAGCCGCAGAAAGGAAAATAAAATTATAGGAAGAGAATTTATTAACTTAATAAAAAATGTTAGTGTGCAACTGGAGTAAAAGAATTTAATTCGATGGTCACTTTTTTTAAAATGAGTGTGTTTAGACTCTTCACCCCGTTGATGATTTTTATTTCAAGAAAAATAAGGTTTGAAGCACTTTTTAAGACAAATAATTAGGTGAGTACTTTAAAGTTCTCAAAGTATAAGGATTCGTCTACCTATGTCTAGTCTATTTTTTTTATTCACAAGTAAGTAATTTAGCACTTAACTTATCTTAAGACTCACCATTAATAAATGCAGTTACATTAAGGAAATTAGGTGAATAAAGGATATAAATTTAGTCATTAAAAACTGCCGGAGAAAGAACTTCTAGAACATGCTCAGTGTTTACATATACTCGAAACTGGAGTAGGTACCAACATACTAATCTAATCTAATCTAAGCTGCAAATATACATATCATTTAAGACTTATATTAAATGCATTCCCACAAGCAGATATGTATAATTTCGCGCTAACACATGCCGCATGTGGACCTACAATATAAAAACCCAATCTCAAATTAACATAAGCCTTGCAACTCTTGCCGTCCTTCCCTGAAACAGGGGTGACATTGGCAAAGTGAACCAATTTTTTTTTTACAGTATGGGTGGTCAGCCGCATAACAACCTATAAGTCAAGGAACATACATGAAATTTTTTTTTTTTTTTTAAATCAATAAATAACAATACTCGTATATACATGGACATAAAAAACTAAATCATAAAACCTATTTACTTTAACAAACCCTAGCCGCCAACATCACAGATCAACCGCCATTTCTTTCTATCCTTGCATACTTCTTTCATTTCCTCCAGAGTCATAACCTTCTTCATACAAGCTCTTCTTTTATTATGACTCTGGATATTCCATTCATTCGCAATTTCGGATATTTGGTCCATCCATACCTTTCTTGGTCTTCCTCCACCACGACATCCATCTATTCTACCAACATATACTTTCTTCGTCAGTCTTTCCTCATTCATTCTCTCCATATGCCCAAACCATCTTAACAAACTTCTTTTAATCTTCACTTTCACACTTTCTCTTACACCACATTCTTTTCTTACAAAATCATTCCTCACCCTGTCACTCCGTTTTTTCCCAATCATACTTCCTAGAAAGTCCATTTCAACAGTATGGACTTTACTAATTTCACTTTCATTCACCGTCTAGGCCTCGCTTCCATACATCAAGGTGGGTAAAAGTATGCCACTGTGTACCGCCAATCGAGCATTTTTAGATATGTTTTGATTTTTGGCGATACAAGCTGTGGCACCCAGTACACACCTGCCCTAACGAAATACGAAATGTAAAAATACATAAGCTGCAGCGGGAAGTTCTTTAACCCTCAAATAAGCATCAATAAAAAATTTAAACTTCAAATGTGTTCATATTTTTCGAACAGCAAAAAAAAATAAGCATTTTTTAAAAGTGGATATCTTGTCGCAACTTATATTTAAAAGCCTTTGGAGTAAATGACTTATCATTACACACTCCTTTAAGTTGTTATAAATATTAGTGGTTTTTAACAAAAAAAACTTTACATTTGCTCTTAAAATGTGTCTCGTATTGTGATTGGATCTCGCAAGAGGTATCATTGATTGTTTTCCATTTCGATACATTTTTTTTTATTTCATGCTTTTTATATGAAAAAGTCGATGGATATGAATGAATTTAATGGAGTATGCAAGGATAGAAAAAAATAAAGGCAAATATGCCGAGGCTCTGACCGACCCTAGTGGAATCGCGACATACTTACAGTCACAGTTGCAGAATATTCCATCAACATTCATCACTCTTTTTATGCAAGCTTACACTATCGCTATAATCCTCCTTATTATCGTAAAATGTAACTTATTTTTACTTTTAATCTTTGTAATTATAATTTTCTATCGAGCAGAGGGTTGAAACGACGATTCGACTTCATTTAAAGAGTGACATCTTATAGTATGCTCGTCGATTCTAAAAGTGTATACGACAAAAAGTCGATCAGGTTACAGTGCCCGAGGAATCTCCTGATTAATTTTGAAGTGGCGAGTCGATGCTCCTTGGAAGGAGGAAAGGCAAGGGATGTTTTTAATTAAATCTCAAGACTCAGGAAGTTGTTTACATCGAACGGTCTCGGGATAGGGTTCCTTATGCATAAACAATACTCGGCTAAGTGCTCAAAAATAAATGAAGCATTTAATCAAATTACTTTGATGCAACTTTTAATACATCTTCTGGAATTGAGGAATTCCTACTGTGTTATTCAATCACACAGCAAATCCATAGCTCATCCACAAACTAACGTGAATTTTCCATGCAAAAAAACCATGATCCATGGATCAGCTATGGACCAAATGTGTTGAAAAATATTTGGTAAGATTCTACACACTGATAATAGAAAAATATTTCATCCATGAACAATTACATCTTTACATTATGTTTAAACAAAGAAAATAAAGGAAATTAAAACTGAGAAAACTATGGCTCCATCGATTAATTCAAGTATGAAAGAATTTGGATACCGGAAATATAGAGTGAGTGTAAATAAGAGAACATATTATCTATAAAGTCTAAAATCTAAGTTGCAAAGATATATTAATATTCAAAACTCATATAAAATGCATGGCCGCAAAGAGACACGTGTAAATGCACGCTTACAAAAGCTGAATGTGTACTTACAAATAAAAAGTCAAACCTCAGAATGAACAAACACCCTGCAACTTTTGCTGACCTTCTCTGAAACATGGGTGACATTGACAAAGTTAAGCATTTTTCAAATGTATGGGGGGTCAGACTAATATCAACCAATAAGTAAAAAAAATGCATAAAAACGGTTATAATATGTATGTGTATAAATTAAGTTAATGGGCCATGCTTATATAGATAAACAGAAATGATGGCAGCTTTGTAGAGGCTCTTGCTATTCCTTTCAGAATTATTGTAACAGAGATGCCGAAGGTCTTACCCAAAAACAAATAGATTATTCTCAAAGACTTAGAGCCAAGAAAACTTCACATTCAAATGTATAAATAATATAGGGCTAAAGAAGGACAACAATTGTTTCTAACTGAAGGGCGGTTGTCAGAAGTTTTGTTAATTTGTAAGATTTGTGCAGCATTCAAACACATCTGCCTTTTGAAGCTATTAGACCGCAAGCCAGACTTTGCCAATTCCGAGATTTCAACTGACAAAGCAGGCGATGCCCGCTGCACCTTTGTTGGACAACAATCTAAACGTAATTGTTATTGTTGCAACTTTAGATTTGCCAGCTAAGAGGCCATTGTTTCAACTTGCATAACTACATTATCTATAATCTAAGTTGCGAAGGTATTTGACAGCAAGCAGGCATGTGTAGGCAGGCCCTTCTCTTCTTGCCACCTTCTCCTGAATGAGGAGTGGCATTGGCAAAAGTCAACTAACTCCTTCAGTACCTCTAGGAGATAAGCTTTTTTACGTCCGTTTTACTATTATAATCTTTAATCTAAGTTGCAAATATGAATTGACATCTAAGGCCCATATTTGTTGCATGCCCACAAGCAAGCACGTGTAAGTTGTACACATGCTACATGTGTACAACTTAAAATAAACCAAATCTCACATGAACATAAACATTTGCACAAAATAAAATATAATACAACTCCTGATTCTCGCGAAACCATTTTTTTCCTAACTCTGAATGACGTCACATAGTTAAATGTTTATTTCATTGCACTGAGTCCATCATGTTGAGAACATCCAATAGGTCCATTTCTTGGGTATCTATAATCTATAATCTAAGTTGCAAGGATATATTCATTCAAAGCTCTCAGATGTATGCCCACAAACAAACACGTGTAGTTCATGCTTACAAATGCTGATTGTGTACTTACAAATAAAATCCAAGCCTCACATGAACATAAGGCCTGCAACTTTTGTCGACATTTAAAAAAGAGTACATTTTTAAAAAAAGAAGAAAATAGACACAAGTACCATAACAAACCCTAATAAAAAAAATAAGGTCCTCGTATGAATTGAAACAAACAAAATTGTGACGTCGCACGGTCGGTTAGCTAAGAAAAAGGAAAGCATGCAGTTTATCACTGGTTGCTAAGGAACGCAGTCTCATATAAATGTAACGTTTGCCCGCAACAAAAAAAAAAACTAAAATATGTTAAAAATTATAGAAAAGTGTTAATTCCCTGAAATGTCTTAGTGCTGCAATTACAAAATGGATCGAAAGCCATGATTTTTTGCGGGCGAAAGAAATAATCCCTCAAAGCTTTGACCGCCCCAGGTATTTGGTCTGCGGTGTATGGAGGTGGTGTTGGCCACCCCTCACCCATCATGCCGGCAACAAAACAATGTCAAAACATCAAACAAAGCCGCAGAGGTGTGGGGAATCACAGTGCGAGTCAATTCCACTAATTGGGACCCTGGCGGTATACTCGCGTACTCTGGTCAGAATAACTGCACTCGCTGAAAAGCTAAATTTAATTTACTCTATGCTGGGTGATGTAAGCATTCCTAAACATAAAACATGAGCTAAACAAAAAAATGATACGTTGTTTTTTTAAATTTTTTTGATCCACTTGTCATTTGTATTAAAAAGTAACGTTTTTATCAAAAGCACAAACGGAAAGAAGATATCATATTTGTATATTTTATTTTTTTAGCGCCGTTTTTTGTAAATCACAAGATATCTCAGTTCTTTTGCGTGTTTCATTGTCGTTAAATAACGCTAATTTTGCTACGCTTGTGACCGGTCTTTTGGTCAAATAAAATTATTTTTTTCGCCTAGAAAAGAGAATTTTTGAAAAAACCGTTTATGTTTTTATGTGCTACCCCATTAACCGAACTGACAACCTTCCTATTAAGAGCTCGTAGCGTAACCTTTAGACTACGGACCGGTAATATTTGCAAAATTTCACCGAGTCTATGTATCGAAATGCTTTCTGCAAAATACAAGTGTTTTTTTAATCTTTTTTTCCAATTTAATATCTATTAATAATCAAAGTTGCTAATATATATTACATTTAGGACTCATAAGGCATGAACGCCTACTAGCAGACACGTATAAGTTCGCTCTGACACGTGCCGCATGTGAACTTACAACATAAATACTCATTTTTTTCAAACGAACAAAAGCCCTGCAACACTTGCTGAACATCCCTCAAACAGGGGTAAAATTGGCAACATGAGGCATTATTTACTGAATGGGTTGTAAGCCACATGCCAACCTATCGATTAAAATATAATATACTTCTATTGACAGCAATTTAATAATAAAAAATTGACAACTTTTTGGGACTATTTCCTGCGTTTTTCATTGGCTTAGTCAAATATTAAAAACTTGAATTCAAAAAAATCTTGATGTAGGTATATAAAATCTGTTGCAGATAAAATCAAAGTATATTTGTTTAATCTCACGGATAAAATGTTTTTTTGCAGCGAATTCGCAGCGCTCGCATATAATGGACACATGTTTTGGCATTTTTTTTTTGTTTCTGTTTTGACAGCCTGACCGAAAATGATTAAAATTTCGTCAATACACCGTACCTAGTTACACTGACAGCTCTCACTTGCAGAGCATGCACTGCGGGGTTCATATCCGCGCGGGCTAAATTAAAATTTTGACGATCCAACCGAACGGGATGAAATCAAACGGATTTCTGCGAATTTTCAGCATTTGCAAAAACATTTTTTGACATGTTGGGGTGTTTAATGTTTTAATTACATGTTGTACGTACATGTCAAAAACAATAACAAAAATATGTTGACGTACATAATAGAGTTTACTACAGATGGAAATATAAAAAAAATATAACTAATGTTTTTTTTTATATCCCTCTCAAGACTGAAAGCGCCCTTGCAGGGACAGTTATCACGAGAAGGTGCCCTTTAAATCATCACCTTCATCAACTATCTATAAATCCATTAAATAACTATAAAATGTATAAAAATGTTACATCTCAAAGAATTTTTCTGTATTTTTTAATGTCGGTAATAATTAGAAAACTCATTTTTCATTTATTTAAAAATATAATAATAATAAATATTTAATAATATATATTGTGAAGAGGAATGCAATTCACCAACCTATTCTGCCTGGCCAGAAACAGGTTTGAATATCATAAATTAATAATAATTCATTATTGTTTATTTTAATGAATTATTAATTAATAATTACCTAATAACATCTGTTGAACCAGGGTCCAAGTTATGGTCAAATGACCCAGACGGGGATCGAACTAAAGTTGTTCTATTCCAAACACGCTAATAAGATCAGCCCACTTGGCCTCCTCGGCCATATCGCCGAAAATTTTCACCTCAATAAATCATAATATCCTCTTCGTGGTTGTGTCTTGAAAGCAAAATCAATGTGTGTGAGTAGAATGCTCTGGTTGATGCTAGTAAAAGTGTGTTAAACAATCTAGAACGTGTGATACCTTCTTTGTTTGTAGAATATTGAAGGCAAATGTCGCCTAAAGAAAAACATTAAGGAATTTGACTCAGAATAAGGCAGACCTTAAAATTTGTACAATACAGTTTTTTTTTTGTAATTTGTAAAAATATAATATAAAACATATTAAATTTTCTAGAGTTAGTGCATTCACAGAGTGAAAATTCATTTTAATTTAAATTTAAAAACTTGCCTCTGAACTTAAAAAAGTTAGCCTCTGATGATGGACGGATGAAGTCCGATAGCGCTTAGGCTTTGCTAACTCAAATAAGTGAAAATAAAACTATGTTTTAAAAAGTTTTTTTAATTTAAATTAAAACATATTACATAATCTAAACCAAAATGTATAAAAACCTTTGCAGAACTTGTTGAAATAACTATAAACAACCTTAAAAATCCAACCAGCAACAAGTGAATAAAATATACTTCAATTTCTTTGTTAAACTTACGTAAAAAAAAATTAAAAATGGATCTTTTTTACGATTTTTAGTGTAACAAAGAATCTTAAAAAATAAAAATAAAAATAGATTCCTCTTTTACTGATGTTTTGATATAATATTTTTTTTATGAAAACAGAAATCATAAAAAAACAACCAATAGGTTTATCGTTTACAAACGATTTAAAATGGTAAAAAGATCTATGTTTTTTTCAGTTTTGAATTTGAATAAAAAAACATAATGCTAAACGCAAGTTTTTTTTTTTTATATATTTTACTTTTTATATTATATATTGTCCGGTCGATAGCTCAGTTGGTTGAGTGCTTGCATTCCATGCCGTGAGCGCGGGTTCGAATCCCACCGAGCGCAAGGGTGTCAGAAATGATTTCCCGTTTCGGTGTTTATTTCAAACCCCAAAATAAAAATACCGGCAAGGTTTACTCAGCCTTCACAAGAAATGAGTACCAGCTCTCTCGGGAGCTGGGAAACCCCCACTTCAACTGAAGTGGTTGGCGTAAGGCCGGCCCCCTTACCTGTAAAAATAAATAGGTTCAACTCGCCACATGCGACCCCTTCGGGGATAACGCGGCAAGAAGTTACACTATACGTGTAGCTTAGTTGCGTTTGCGTTTATATTATGATGTTGGTAGTTGAATATTCTGCCTGCCCTCATAAAGGGAGTAGGTACCTTCAATTTTGAAATGGGGATGATATTATTGTTAAGAGTTCGAGGAAAACCTCTCTGCTTGCTGTTGCCATGACAACTGAGATCGGCTTACTTCAAGTACGCCCACCTGTACATCTAGAATGTTAGAGAAGAGTAAAATTGAGAAAATACAATTTCTAAAAATTCAACTGCTTAAATCAAAATGCTTACTGTTATTTTTTTTCAAAATCGTTATTGAAGAATCAATTGATGTAGAAGACGCATTTCAAGTTTTAAACATTTAAATTAATCATTTTTAAAAAAATATATTTTATTCACGAGTAGATTTAGTTTCTCGAGAATTTTCGATGTTATCCCACCAATATCAATAGGACAACTAACCAAGAGAACAATAGTGTCTGATAATACCGAAAGCGCTCAAGGAAATGCATCAATTTGTTAAGTAAAATATTATTTAAAGATCAAAAATATAACTACTCTTTTTTTAAAATTCAATTGGAAAAAACAAAGTTTTAATTCTCTTTTTTTTTTGTTTTTTTTGTTTTTTTTTTTTTTTTTTTTTTTTTTTTTTTTAATATTTGTAACAATTATGCTCCTGAAGATGCCTTTTTAGGCGAAAACGTTTGAGCAAAAAATAAAGTAAAAAGTTAAATAAAATTTGGTTTTTTCCAATTGAATTTTTAAAATACAATGGACTTTCACTGTGTGAACAGATTTACACTTAAAAATATAAAAAAACTCTCTTTTTGATCACGGCGAGTATATAAAGTTCCACGACCGGTTTCGTCAACAATCTTTTTGCATCCTAAGGTGGCTAAGCACGTTTGAGGAACTTTATATACTCGTTGTAATAAATAACAAAGTTGTTTTATTTTTTATCTTTTAAGACGAATGATTACAAAGTGAATACTTCAACAATCAGTAAACAACTGTACAAACTTTTATATTTTTATTTTCATATTAATATAAATATTCACAAATCCTTAAACTATAAAACATTCATCTTACCTTGCATGAGACGAGTTGAATGTTCAATAAAATTAAAGTCAATCAGCAACTTACCTGAAAGAAAGAAAAAAAGATTTGTTTACAAAAACATTACATAATAATAATAAAAATCGTAAAAAAAAGTGATATTTTCAACTTAAATAAATCAAAAACAAAAAGAATAAAGTGAATTAAAACCATATTTTACCATTTCAGTTTTTTTCAAATATTTAAAAAATGGCTGTTCACTGTGTTAACAAATCAACACTAAAAAATATAAATAAATCAATAATTTCGTAGCTTTTGCCTTGGACCACAGATCAGAAGGTTCTTGAGCTCAATAGTTAGAAAGTATTTTTGAATTTATCGCCCCTTAGGGCTTGATGGTCTTATGTTCATCAGAGGTAATATCACATGAGCAATGTTTGCATGTGTACTGGACTAATGTGTCTTATAAAATCAGGAAATCGATTTCAAAAATATTTATAACAACACTCAAATCATCGTGTTTAAATTAAATTTCATCATCCTTCCCAAAGCTTTGACCCACGTTCATATATTTTGTAGAGAAGAATTCGAAGTTGTTAGGTTTTAGTTGGAATAACGGCCGTTTGACACATTGACAACTCAAATTACTTCAATTTTATGTAAAATTTTTTTTCGGATATTAAACGAACCCAATAGGAGAACTAACATCATTCTCCACGTTTCATTATTAACGTAGCCAACGTCTTCAGGATGTACATTCTCTGCACGACGACTAAGAATGAACTGTTTTTCAATAACGAAAAATGAGATTTCGTCGCGAATTACGTAAGTTGTTCTAGAACACTTTGTCTTACATCTTAAAAACTTGTCAGAATAGGTTGGTAAATTGCATTCCTCTTCACAAATCTATTAAAAAAAAAAAAATTGATTACCTAACTGTGAAGTTAGGTAATACAAAATATTTGAAGCCTAAAATTGATTATTAAAAAACTGCATTGCTGCATAAGTATATTCCTTGACTTATAGGTTGGTATCTATAATCTATAATCTAAGTTGCGAGGATATATTCATTCAAAGCTCTCAGATGTATGCCCACAAACAAACACGTGTAGTTCGCGCTTTCAAATGCTGATTGTGTACTTACAAATAAAATCCAAACCTCAAATGAACATAAGCCCTGCAACTCTTGCCGACATTCCCTGAAACAGGGGTGACATTGGCAAAGTGAACCATTTTTTACAGTATGGGTGGTCAACCTCATACCAACCTATAAGTCAAGGAATACGAGTGATAAATAACATTTAAGTATAAGAAAACAACAAAACCTTAAAAATAAATCCATACAAAAAAAGTCAAAAATGTCTTATGCAAAAAATGTAGCAAGCTAATAAACCAACATTACAAATCAGCATTGCAGATTAGCCGCCACTTCTTTCTGTCCTTGCATACTTCTTTCATTTCATCCAGAGTCATAACTTTTTTCATACAAGCTCTCCTTTTATTATGACTCTGGATATCCCATTCACTCGCTATTTCGAAAATTTGGTCCATCCATACCTTTCTCGGTCTTCCTCTTCCACGACATCCATCAATTCTTGCAGCATATACTTTCTTCGTCATTCTTTCCTCATTCATTCTCTCCAAATGTCCAAACCATCTAAGTATACTTCTTTTAATCTTTACTTTCACACTTTCTCTTACACCGCATTCCTCTCTAACAAAATCATTCCTCACCCTATCACTCCGTCTTTTTCCAATCATACTTCTTAAGTAGTCCATTTCTACCGTATGGACTTTACTAATCTCACTTTCACTCACCGTCCAGGCTTCACTTCCATACATCAGAGTGGGCACTAGTATACCACCGTGCACCGCCAGTCGAACATTTTTTGAAAGATTCTGGTTTTTGGCGATGCTAGCGGTAGCACCCAGTACGCACCTGCCTTTCAGTATTCTTCTTTCAAATTCACCGGTCATTCTTCCATCTTGTTCAAACTTACTTCCCAGGTATACAAACTCATTTACGACATCAACATTCATTCCATTAATTTTAAATTCATAATTCATACTTTCATCATCTCTTTCAAAAATCAATACTTTCGTCTTACTTGCATTCAACTTCAAATGGTTACCTAACAAAGCTTCATTCAATCTAGAGAGCATTGTTTGCAATTCTATTGCAGAATCAGATACAAGAACTGCATCATCTGCATACAGTAGAACACTCACTTTGCTCTCTCCTATCATCAATCCACAATCATTAAGTCTAGCATCCCTGACACACTATCACGCTGCCAATTTCACCCCTGTTTCAGGGAAGGTCAGCAAAAGTTGCAGAGCTTATGTTCATTTGAGGTTTGAATTTTTATTTGTAAGAACACATTCAGCGTGAACTTACACGTGTCTGTTTGTGGGCATGCATTTGATATGAGTTTTGAATGTGAGTATATTTGCAACTTAGATTATAGACATTGTATTATGTGATTCGATACAAACGCGTCGTTAACTTCAAGTAGGTAATAAATTCAGTTTTTCGGCTGAACCGGATAATAATAAACCTTATTGAACCTCCGTGGAAATTCTCTACACGTGATGAGAGTGATAAAATTCTATCACGGCCGTAGCTCGCCTCTACGCCTCTACGCCGAGCAGAAAAATATCTCATATGAGCTACGATACTCATAACTGTGTATTGTGCTACGATTCTTGATATATATCGCTATATTTTTCATAGTGGTATTTTTACACCCTTTATGAAAAAAAAAACACTTTTTATTTACAAATCCTGTATTTGAAAACTGTTTTTTTTAGTTTTTATAGTACGTTTAAAAGTAATTGTCCTTCAAATTGTTGTTTTTAAATATATAGTATAATTACCTTGATGAAATAATGTAACTACATAAGCAATTTGGAATATTTTTACTTCTTGGACTTCTTAAGGCTTTTTGAATCCTAATCAGGATTTTTTGTCAATAAAAATTCAATCACGCATCATCATCAGTATCAAAAAATTTTGTTGATGTTTTGGCCGAGAGCGCTAAGTCAGTGTTCTTGACTAGCAAATTTGGAACAAAATAAAACTGGTTTATATCTGTCTCTTTGACCATAACTTTGACCCTTGTTCAACAGATCATGTTCAACAGATCAGCATTATTCATTAATAAATATTTTTCATATTAATTATTGAATTAATAATTGATGAAATTAATTCCTTTTTCTGCCTAGCAAAATGGGTTTGTGAAATGCATTCATCTTCACGAATGTATTTAAAAAAAAACAGTTATACTGAATCCACTACGCTAAAGTTGTCCATCAAAGACATGACCAAACATTTAAAAATTCCAGTTGCAATAGACCACGACAATAAATCACGGCCAATTCTCAATTATTTATCGCTTATCAAAAAATTAAAGGCTTAAATTTGGAGAAGGCCCTCGATTAGTAATATAGTCAAAGTAGTCATAAAAAAAACAATTCAGTACTACAGTTGTTTGTAAGCCTTTTATCCTTGATGATGAAAAGCTTGCTTTAACTGAAAAAAAAACAGCAACAAAATATCATACACCGTAAAAGTTAAAAAAAATTGTGTTATTTGATGGTTGTTGGTTTTATACGCGGCTTGATATTCCATCCCGCGGGAAATATCCCGTGACGTCACAGTATTCACGCTCCAATAACTTCAAAAACTGACGGACTAGTAATTTGAGCTGCAGTTACACATGTATGTATGTGCTTTTGCACACGCGCTGGGGGCACTTGAGGCCCGTGATGGAGCTCGGAATGACGTTTTTATGACTTTGCCTGAAGGCTTTTGCAACCTAATTAAACTTTACCTCTGCCAGGATGGAAGCCCTTCCTGAGAGGGGAGATGGCTGGCATAGGAAAGAACTAATGGCGGAGTTACAGTACAGTTGAAGTGTTTGTAGGAATTCACCTCTTGTTATTGTGTGCGTACATACTTGGACAAATTAGCTTAAGTATGATGACTTAAAAATAAAAAATATAAACGTAAAAAAAGGAGAATTAAGTATCACGTCTTGCAGCGTTTTCCTCGAAGGGGTCTCACGTGGCGAGTGGATCCTTTTCATTTTTGCAGATAAGAAAGCGGTCGTTACGCCAACCACTTCAGTTGAAGTCAAGGTATCTCAGCTACCAAGGGGCTGGTACTCATTTCTTGTGAAGGCGTTTGTAGGGTTTAAAATGAACACCAAAATGCCAAAACATTTTTGATACTCTCGGTGGGAGTCAAACCCCAGGTCTCGGCATGGAATGCAAGTACTCTACTAGCTGTAGAAATAGTAGTAAGCTATCGACGGGACATGAAGTTTTTGAATAACAAAATTGTTAATAATTTCAACATGTGTTTTAACAGGACAAAAAAATCTCATTCGTGTTACTTCAAAAATGTACATTTAAATTGTTTTCGACCACTTAAAATAGATTATAATATTTTTTTACCACCAGAACAGCGTAAGGATTGTATTTGATTTTAGACGTACAATTTGTATGAAAAAATATTGGCAACGTAAATGAATGATAATAGATTATAAAACATTAGATAGTGTCGTTTTAAAATTGTTTTAAAATTGCAGTTATCTGCCTTGTTAAATCATATTGTGTATTTTTTTCCTCGATTTTTAAATAAGATGTACAATTGTTAATTTACTTGAAAAAAGACGTCTCTAGCTTTTCCATTGACAGCAAAGTGCCGGTATACAAGGAAGAGTTGGAAGTGCGCCTGAAAAGTTCAATTAAAATGACCCGGAAAACAAGCAAACTTTTTCTTGCTCTCAGAGCTATATGCGCAAGCCTCTAGGTAAAATTTTATGCTTGAAAAGGTTTATTATATTATTTTAAATACATTGATTTAAATATGTTCCTTGACTAATAAGTTGCTATGAGGCTGACCAAGCATACCGTAAAAAATGTACTCACATTGACAATATTACCCATGTTTAAGGGAAAGTCGGCAAGAGTGATTGCTTTGAAAATGCGTTTTTATGTTATTATTCTACATGCGGCATTTGTAAACGGAATTGCATTAAATGGGAATATTAAGTGTAATATATCTTTGTAACTTAGATTATTATCAGATTATTTATTATTTACAAAAAATGGAAATGGTTTGGTGTGTTGATCCAAAAAAAATCCACAATAATCACTCACCTATAATTGAAGTTGTAACTGTAACTGTAACTCTGTCGCCATTCCGCTAGGGGTGGTCAGAGCCTCTGCAGAGTTGCCTTCATTTTTTCCTATCCTGACATACCTCTTTCAATTCCTTTATATCCATCACCTTTTTCATGCATTTTCTTCTTTTACGCTCACTTTGTATATCCCATTCTTTCACAATCTCCATAATCTGATCACTCCATACTTTTCTCGGTCGTCCCTTCCCTCTTTTTCCTTTCACACTTTCATTGTATACATGCTTAGTCAGTCTATCATCATTCATTCTTTCCGCGAAGTTGTAAAGTTATATATTTTAAATGCATTTCATTAAGAGACAGCTATGATTTTGCGCTGACACATGCCGCAAGTGAACTTACATCATGAAACTTAATCTCAAAATAGCATAAGCCTCTTATCGACCTTCCCTGCAACAGAGGTGGCATCGGAAATGTGAACCATTCCTTAGAAAATGTTTTTCAGCCACATAACAACCTATAAATCAAGGAACAAAGGAAAATGTGCAAAATCGATATAGTCGTACATTGATTAAAAATAAACGTTATATAAAGAAAATGAAAACCTTCAAAGCATTTTTTTGACAAACACAGCTTTCCAATTTGACGAAACCTGTCAAATGCAGTATTCGTTCTACTTTCAAATTATGTTTAACATTTTACGCTGTGAAATAATAATGAAAAACATTTTTAGCGGGTGTAAATTTTTTGGTGGTTTTTAAAGCTAAATGAAACACTGCACTCTGTGTGCAAAAACTGTAAGTTTTTATTTAAAACAAGTATCCAATGAACGCTGAAAATCATATCAATTGGTCGTTGATGATAACCAATGGAACCGTCCTGAGGCGGGGCCCGTTTTCTGGCTCCGAGCCAAAACGCTACGCCGCTACGAGAAAGCCTACGCCCGGCGTAGACCCGCTACGCCAAAGAAAAGTGTAACATAATGTATATACTGGTACACACACAAAACAAGCAAGTAAGCACGCTCTACGATATTATTTTCATTTTCACGGAATTCTTTACGGCAACTTGATACCTCTCTGATACAGAGCAGCGTGTTTTGATGTTCTAGTATTGTTTTTGTTTGCTCGAACAAACACAGATTTCTATGAAACGATATGTAGGTCAATGTGTCATGATAAATACATTGTAAGGAAAATATTAAAAAAGTGTGTTTTTATGTAAATAAATTCTTCACACCATTTATTATATTATTTATAGTATATATTTACTTTTATTTGTCAACGTAATGTATTTGTACATATTATTAACTTTCGTACATATATTCGTTAGTTTGTAATACTTTTCAGCAATATCCCAATATCCGAGAAATATTAAAATATTCGAATTACTTTAGAAAAGACACTAACTAAATTTATTTTGAAGTTGACTTTTAATTAAATAAAATTGCTTAATTCTTCTCGTAATAAGGGCGTATAGTACAAAATTCGGTTATGTAGTATTTTTTTTGGAAATTATATTAATACATTGAAATGATAACAACAATTTTAAACGTGCTAATATACACATATTTAAAAAAAAAACCTAGATTAACATTATTCTAATATAATACAATTACTATCCATTTGTTTTAAAAAATATTGAGTAAATTTGTACAAACTCATTTTTATCTTCTAAACTCTAAAGAATCAAATTTTTATACTATGGTGATTTGCATCTATAATCTATAATCTAAGTTGCAAGGATATATTCATTTAAAGCTCTCAGATGTATGCCCACAAACAAACACGTGTAGTTTGCGCTTACAAATGCTGATTGTGTACTTACAAATAAAATCCAAACCTCAAATGAACATAAGCCCTGCAACTCTTGCCGTCCTTCCCTGAAACAGGGGTGACATTGGCAAAGTGAACCATTTTTTACAGTATGGGTGGTTAGCCTCATACCAACCTATAAGTCTGAGTGATAATTAATATTTGAATAACATAACAGTATCTTTAAAAATCATACACAAGATAAGAAAATTATTTACCTTTTCGTATAATGTTTAATAAAAAAAAATACTTAACCTTTAAAACATTCACTGATTATCCGAAAATAATGTTGAAGGAAATCACAATAAACCACGCTTGCTACATTTGTCTTAGATCAGCTCTGTAGGCCAAACCCTGCATCGACCTAGTTTCCATACAAACCCTATACATGCATAGATAGTTATAGCTACATACAGAGCACGAACATTTCCTCCATACTAATATGCACCCATGTACGTAGTTTGGGCGGGATAGGCTCAAAATATCAAGCTCAAAACGTCTTTAATGAGAGCGTGGGATTCAGGGGAATCTGAGTTTTATGCACTGAATACAAATGAGTTGTTTTCGTGTGAACTCTGCCCGTTATGAAGGCCGGTTTTGTTCCGGGTCCGATGCGCCGCTGTACTGCGCCTGGCAAATTTCCAACATTACGTCCACTGTGATGTTGTATTTAAAATTTATAATATCCAGTAGGAGGAGTAACCCAAATATAATACACGGAAACGGGGCTGCAGTAAGCTATACAGACAATCAAACCTAAATAACAATATTTTCGTTTTATAGCTGATTGCAATACGTAAACAAAAATATAATATAAACTAATATCTACAATTTTTTTTTGGGTGTGCATCAAGATTTAAAAAAAAAATATATTCAAAAAAGTAATGGCAGGCATTGTGGATTATATGAATGAGATCCAGAAAGCTTTTAAAGATAATAGCAGATGAAGCTGAATACGTAAAAGTTCAATCCACCCCTAAAATTCAAATAAATAGGGTAAACTGAAAATTTCACGATTGAAAATTTTGTTTTCAATATTAGCACCAGTACACAAATGTCTGATTTTTCAATAAAATAGTTTCAGAGTATAAACATATATATAACAAATATTAAGTGCATTTTAAATTTTTCAGCAACTATATAATTGAATAAATTTGTTAATATCCTATTAAAAAACGTTTTTTATTATTTTTTTGCTTAGTCTACGGATTTTCGTAGAAGCGTAGCACTTGTGGTTTCGTAGAGGCTACTGTATGTATATCCGTAGAGGGCTGCAGGCACTGCGCCAAATTTGCCGCAGTAGGCGGTTTCCAGCGACCAATATGAGACCGCGGGCGGCCGGCCAACGACGTCTTAGCAGCGGAAACGACTACCAATCCAAATGCTACATAGTGATGGACTGTATATAAATAACGTCACCAAGAAAAAATTCTATTGTTTGAAGCCTTTAAACATTTTAGGCCGCCTACAAAGCTTTTTTGACTGAAAAAATCAAATTATTTTCCAACGTTGCTGAAAACGACAACTTTAATGTATAAATTATATGCATTATTAGTTGTGACTTAGTTAAATTGAAATGACAGTTTACGCTGCTTACGGCCCTAGTTGACGAACTATGATTGTGGTAATTATCAACAGTCAACTTTTGCGCTTTATACTTGTTTTCACACCTGAATACATCCATCCCCCTTGTTGAATGTTTCTGACTACCAGCAGCATCTTGTAAAACATCATTTTGATAGTCAACAGTCCGGTCGATAGCTCAGTTGGTAGAGTGCTCGCATTCTACCCCGTGAGCTCGGGTTCGAATCCCACCGAGGAGGTTGTCAGAAATAGTTTCCTATTTCGGTGTTTATTTCAAACCCCATAATAAAAATACCGACAAAGTTTACTCAGCCTTCACAAGAAATGACTACCAGCCCTCTCGGGAGCTGGGAAACCCCCACTTCAACTAAAGTGGTTGGCGTAAGGCCGGCCCCCTTACCTGTAAAACGAAAATAGGTTTAACTCGCCACATGCGACCCCTTCGGGGATAACGCGGCAAGAAGTTACACTATATGTGTAGCTTAGTTGCGTTGCGTTACAGTTATTGTTTGATATTTATTTAAGCTGTTATCTTGCTAAGGTTAAGGCAGCTTTAAAATTGAAATCTAATCTTTAAAATAAAAATAAAAATGAAAGTTTGATTGGTCAGTCTCATACTATGCATGGCGTTCTTAAATTAAGAAATATTATAAAAAAAAAAACAAAATAAATCTATAATACACAATTTATTATAGATAATTTATAAAGTTCTAAAAATAATTTCTTAGGTTCATAATGTAACAACACCACGTACTCGTATGCACAAACATAATAATGAAGATCAGGGTACTCGTAAGTTCATAATAACTGTGTATATACTGGTGCAGCTGCTAGCAACAAGGTACAACTTGCGAATTTTCGAGTAACTTTCTCACGGTGCGCAGTTCGCAATCTAAATTAGCATCATAAGTCGCAGTTCAACTATCAGATAGTTTGCGAACAATGTTGCCTACGATCTCGACTCGGCGTAGCTCTTTCGTAGCTCCGCAGCGCCTCGGCGTAGACCTCTACGCCGCGTTTTAATTAAACGCATTTTAAAAGCTACAAAGGTAAAGATGTTGACGTTTGATGGGTAATTACTTACGCTTTACCAGTTGTTAATTATAAAATATAACCTAGAGAGAAATACAAGGTACTTGCTAATGTTATAGTTTCGAAATCGTTCAACATTGTTCATCTTATTCTTGTAGCTCTCTTCCCTTTTGTAGGTAATCATTGCCTTACGATCTTTCCAGGCGACAAAATTAAACATTTTTCCTTAGATTATACCATAATTTCCACGATATCCTTACCTATGTAACTCAGCGTTTAGCAAGAATTGAGGCCAAAAACAGCATTAAAGAGACAATAAGGATGATGAATACTGCTTTTAGAGAGCGACTATATTTGAATTTTCCCTCTCTTTTAGAACCATCTGCTTTAATATGTATAAGAAATAGAAAACCATGAAATTTTTCGAAGTAAATTAACAGCAAACAAATTTTTGACGTCATTTGCACAAGCACCTTATGGATCATTTCGGCAAGTACATCTCGGAACAGGCTTTTCAAAATAGATCAAATTCGTCATCAAATTTAATTACCAAATTTGTACATTTTTGTTTTAAGAAAAAAACATTTTTTTCTAGAAATTTTATTAACAAAAGAGACATTTTTAGGTTTATTTATAATTTTGTGTTAAACTCGTTTCCACATAACTTTTCAATGATAAAAAGTAAGTTTTGCGACTTGATAATTTTATCAAAAAACAGTGAATATTATGGGATCTGTGTAAACTCCAATAAAGAAATATTTTTATTACAAACTTATCATATGAATTTCGATGTATAATCATTCATTAGACAGTTAATTACTGGTGATTATCAGGGCTGTCACTCGTTCACCTCAGTGTACGCAGGGCTGCCGACTAATGGGATGTTTGTAGGGCGCGTGCGGTGCAGGGCGAGAGAGAGTCGGACGGCGAGTGGCAACCATTAATCAGAAACGCAGCCCTTATTTCATGTAGACTGACAACCCTTACAGATGCTAGAGGGGAGGATTGGTTAACTATTGAAATAATTCATCGAAAATTTTTATCGGTTTTGATTCGAGTACAAAATATTTTTTGTATTTTAAAATAGTTTAACATGAACAGTTGTCATTGATTCATACAATCTTGCATCTACTCCTCTGTCTAAAATTTAGAGAGCCATTTTTTTCAATATTGATTTCATTGGCATTCTCTGTTGAATACCCCATTCTTATCTAATCTAATCTAAGTTGCAAATATATGTTACATTGGAGATTCACATTACATGCATTCTCACAACTAAGCACGTACAAGTTCGCGCCGCTTGAACATGCCTCATGTGAACCTTTAACATAAAAACCAAATCTCAAATGGACATACACCCTGCAACTCTTGCCGTCCTTCCCTGAAACAGGGATCACATTAGCAAAGTGAATCATTTTTACAGCATGAGTGGTCAGCAGTGGCAGTGATTTTTATTTTTCAATAAGATTCTGGACGTTTAATTTTTTTTGTTATTTGAGAATATATGAAATCAATCTGAATAAATATGTAAGTACCGAGGTAGGCGATGTAAAAAAAAAATCAAACAGGTTTAGATGTTTTCTTATCATGGCATTTGAATTATGAATCTTCAGAAAAGACAGAACATTAACAATACACTTGATAATATTAAAATGGATAATTTTTTGATGAATTATATGTCAAAAGCTTTGTGCAAATAGGTCATCGCAATTTCTTAATCAAATCCAGTTTTTTTTAAATATGTATTGACCTTGGGTTACCAATTTGTTACAGGTAAAAAGATTTTTCAAGCCTATAGCATACATTTAAATTATTTTTTACAACTAAGCCACATATAAAGCGTAACTTCTTGCCAAAGGGGTAACATGTGGTGATTCGGGACCTGTGTATTTTAACAGGTAAGGGGGCCGGCCTCACACCAAGCACTTTAAGTTGAAGTGGGGGTTTCCCAGCTCCCGGGGAGGCTGGTTTTCATTTATTGTGAAGGCTGAGTAAACCTTTGAGATCGAAACCTTGCTCTCGACATGGAATGCAAGCATTCTATTTATTGAGCTATGGACTTTTTACTCAATTCAATTTTATTTTTTGTTCTACGCCAGGAATTGAACTCACTGCCTTGTATTTACAAAAACAAACCAATAATCATAAGTGTACGAAATGGTTATGCATACATCACACAATGAGTTTATAGTTTTAAGCATTCCAAATGAGACTTTTTAAATCAATTTAATAATTGTTATATTTTAAACAGTGTTTTGTTTGAATTCATTCAAAAAATTATAAATTAAATAATTGTTATTCTCAAAAGCGGCTCTGATCACAAATTCCTTCCCGGGGTGACGCTGCGTCTTGTCTTATCTCACTTTTGCCCCCAGCCGTCTACTTGTCACTGGCGCCCTAAGCCTTGTAGACCCTGAATGCACCAGCAACAGCCTGAGTCAATAAAACCAGCCTGTAGGGGGGACGAACAAGACCCGAGACCTGAAACATGAGAGACCCGAGACTCAACTACAAGACCTAGACTGATTAATGACGCTCCTCGTGAACTTGAAGACAATCCAACAAGACAAAGATCTGATTAAGATACTGGCTGCTTTCAAAGAATTATCTATTTGTATTTATCCTGACAACTCGTCCCCTAAGCGCTCGTTAGGCTTATCCACCGCTTGATACAAAGATGGTTTTTCAATGCAATTCTCTGAAAGAATCACATTCTATACAATTTGAGCTAAGAAAAACTGGAAAGTTCTATAATGCGAGGCATGCTTTAAATATTTTTAAAATCAATTTCCGGTTTTCATAAGACTCATTGGTCCAGTACACATGCAAACCTCGTTCATGGGAAATTACTTCTGATGGAAATAAGACCAACAAGCACTAAGAGGACGAACTAAAGGTATATTTTTACCTATAATATTTAAGAGAGAGCTTTTCTGCATGACAATTGATGTAGGATTGATGACGAAAGGATGTAGTCGTTAATTCTTTTCTCAATCGTCGTAGGGAAAGGGTGCTTCCTGGAAATGTTTGTTACGACGCCAGCGAAACATCATATTTTTTTCCACAAATAGCTTAATACCTATCTTAAAAGTAGTTCATCTATCATTTTTAATGTAAGAAGTAATATTTCACTGTGTCAAACGAGAGTAATTCTAGTTTAAAATGCCTTTGCTCCATTTTTTAATCAAGTTTTTTTAATAGGTTTTTGAAGAGGAATTTCACCAATCATTTTGCCTGGCCAGTTGTCTATATGCGAAAGCAGAAGTTTACTTGCATGCAATGGCATCTGTTGAACCAGGGTCGAAGTTATGATCAATGGGTCAAGCGTGATTCGAACCGACGTTATTCTGTTCCAAATACGTTAGGCAAGAATAGTGACTTGACTCCCTCAGCCATGACACTGACTATATCTAAGCTTCACAAATTTTAGCCATTGACGTCACCATTTAAATCCTGGGAGTACGGAGACCATGGATGAAAGCAGTACAAGACAGAGAGTCCTGGAGGATTGTGGTGCGGAAGTCCCTAAGACTTCAAGGCTTATGAGCCGGATTTTTTTCTATCAAAAAAATACTTTTAGAAAACAACAATAAAAACACAGAATGACTTTAATTTCACTGGAGTGGCATTATCCCCCTATAATATAAAATGCAACGGCCTCCCCATACAAAATAATTGTGCGTTAATGGATGACAAACTGAAGAACTCCTGAACAGATGCACGTCATATTCACAACAAATATTGTTCAGGACTTGGGATGTGCTTCCTCATCATTAATAGATTTTTAATTGTTGTTTTTTAAATAAATAAACATGATCAATCACAACACCTTTTTATGTAAAACCTATGCGAGAAACAAAACTCATTTTGACATTCGAATTTCAAATAAATTGCCAACACTTCAACATACGCTTCAAAGTTGCCATACAAGTCGATTCTTTTTCGTTTGAATTCCGTTGAGTACCTACCTATATTCTTTATTTATTTCAAAATTATACTTCAACCAGTTATAACATGTATTTTTTAGAAATAATGACGATCGATTAGGTCAACTTTTTATATGAAACCATACTTATTGCGGCATTTAATTTTTTTTAAGTATTATTATAATATACAATCTAAGTTGCATAGACGCATTAACATTTATAATTCATATTCAATGCACTACTTCACAAAGACACGAGTGAGTTTGCGCTTACAAATGCTGCATGTGTATTTACAAATAAAAAATTTCAGCCTCTCATGACCATAAGCCCTGCAACTTTTGCTGACCTTTTCAGAAACAGGGGACACATTTGTTAAGTGAACTCATTTATGCGATATGGGTGGTAAGCCTCATACTAACCCTTAAGTCAAGGAATTTGATTCAACAACGTTAAATTTAATTTATAATCTAAATTTGCAAAAAAAGTTATTTGATGATTCAAATTGAATGCACGCCCACAAACTGGCAAATGTCATTTCACGTTAACATATAGTTGTGGCGCTTGATTTTTTATAAATATTAGAATATATAATCTAAGTTACACAGATACAATAACTTTTATAATTCATATTCAATGCATGCCCCCCTGGAGACACGAGTGGGTTCGCACTTATAAATGCTGCATGTGAACTTACAAATTAAAATTAAGGCCTCTAATGAACATAAGCCCTGCAACTTTTGCCAACCTTTTCAAAAACAGGGGAAACATTTGTCAAGTGAACCATTTTTTGCGATCTGGGTATTCAAGCTCATACTTCCCTATCCGTCAAGGATTTGAGTTTAAAAAATCCTTCAACAACGTTAAATTTAATTTATAATCTAAAGTTGCAAAAAAAGTTATTTGATGATTCAAATTGAATGCACGCCCACAAACTGGCAAATGTCATTTCACGCTAACCTATAGTTGTGGCGCTTGATTTTTTTTAAATATTAGAATATATAATCTAAGTTGCACAGATACAATAACTTTTATGATTCATATTCAATGCATGTCCCCCTGGAGACACGTGTGGGTTCGCACTTATAAATGCTGTATGTGAACTTACAAATTCAAATTAAGGCCTGTAATGAACATGAGCCCTGCAACTTTTGCCACCCTTTTCAAAAACAGGGGAAACATTTTTCAAATGAACCATTTTTTGCAATATGGGTATTCAGGCTCATACTAACCTATAAGTCAAGGAATTTCTAATCTAATCTAAGCTGCAAGGATACATATCATTTAAGATTTATATTCAATGCATTCCCACAAGCAGACATGTATAATTTCGCGCTGGCACATGCCGCATGTGGACCTACATTATAAAAACCCAATCTCAAATAAACATAAGCCCTGCAACTCTTGCCATCCTTCCCTGAAACAGGGGTGAAATTGGCAAAGTGAACCATTTTTCCCAGTATGGGTGGTCAGCCGCATACCAACCTATAAGTCAAGGATTTGAGTTTGAAAAATCCTTAAACAACGTTAATCTTAATTTATAATCTAAAGTTGCAAAAAAACTTATTTGATGATTCAAATTAAATGCACACCCATAAGCTGGCAAATGTCATTTCACGTTAACATATAATTGTGGCACTTGATGTTTTTAATATTAGAATATAAATCTAAGTTGCATAGATACATTTTATAATTCATATTCAATGCATGCTTACATGGAGACACGAGTGAGTTCCCGCTTAGAAATGCTGCATGTGAACTTACAAATTTAAATGAAGGCCTCTAATGCACATAAGCTCTGCAACTTTTACCGACCTTTTCAGAAACAGGGGGAACATTAGTTAAGTGAACCCATTTATGCGATATGGGTGGTAAGCCTCATACTAACCCTTAAGTCAAGGAATTTGATTCAACAACGTTAAATTTAATTTATAATCTAAAGTTGCAAAAAAAGTTATTTGATGATTCAAATTAAATGCACACCCACAAGCTGGCAAATGTCTTTTCACGCTAACATATAATTGTGGCACTTGATGTTTTTAATTTTAGAATATAAATCTAAGTTGCATACATACATTTTATAATTCATATTCAATGCATGCCCCCAAGCAGACATGAGTGAGTTTGCGCTTACAAATGCTGCATGTGCAATTATTACAAATAAAAATTTCAGCCTCTCTTGACCATAAGCCCTGCAATTTTGCCGAACTTTTCAGGAACAGAGAAACATTCGTTCAGTGAACATTTTTTTAGGTATATGAGGTCAGCCTCATACCTCATGCTTCATACAAGAATCTCAGAACATGAAAGAACTAAATAACCCTTTTACCGCAATTTTTTTTCAAATTACTTCTTAAAGCATTTAATTACTATGAAGGAGGTGTGAGGAAAAATTATTGCGAAGCCAGACTCACTCTGCCCAAAGGGCCTAGCAGACAACCGTGCGCAGCACGGTCAGTCTGCTAGTTTCTATATAAAGTATATGTTAGACCAATACTGGAATATGCTTGCCAAGTTTGGAATCCACAATATATCACCTACGTTAATAGATTGGAGGCCGTCCAAAAACGCCTCACCAGGACACTCATGTACCGAGGTGGTCTCCATCGAGGGCTTGCCGACTATCATAAGGCACTGCAACACTATGGTTTATCATCGCTCCAAGCGAGACGGAGTGTTCTAGATCAAATGTTTCTGTACAAACTCATCCAGGGTAACGTGTCTTGCTCCGAACTCCTGTCAGAAGTAGGAATCCGAGTGCCTAGGATGACGTCGAGAAACACTAATATCCAGCTTTACATTCCGTCTCTCGTGACTCATTCTTCCTGAGAGCTTCGCGATTGTACAATGAAACAGTTGGTGAATCGGACATTTTTTACCTGTCAACCAACACCTTCAAAAAGTGGGCGACGGCCAAACTGTGCTCTTAAATCTCGATCGATGATCACCTACTGGTTGATATTTATTATGTTTGTCTTTAAAATTAAAATTGTTATTTAATCAAATTTACTTTCAAAAAAAAATTATTTGCTGTGAAATATATCACTTTTGTAAGTGTGTGGGTAGATCTATTAATTGTAAATTTTATAAAATTTCATAAAGTTTATTTAATATAAAGGTAAATGTGCACGTTTACTTTTATTTTGTTATTTTATTTATTACTTTAATTATTGATAAGAGTGTAACTGTTGTATTATGTTGCTGTTTTATCATAGTATATTTTAATATCAACATGTAATAATAATAATAATAATAATAATAATCTAAAATGCAAGGATATATTCATTCAAAGCTCTCAGATGTATGCCCACAAACAAACACGTGTAGTTCGCGCTTACAAATGCTGATTGTGTACTTACAAATAAAATCCAAACCTCAAATGAAAATAAGCCCTGCAACTCTTGCCGACATTCCCTGAAACAGGGGTGACATTGGCAAAGTGAACCATTTTTTACAGTATGGGTGGCCAACCTCATAACAACCTATAAGTCAAGGAATACGAGTAATAAATAACATTTAAGTATAAGAAAACAATAAAACCTTAAAAATAAATCTATACAAAAAAAGTCAAAAATGTATTATGCAAAAAATGTAGCAAGCTAATAATCCAACATTACAAATCAGCATTGCAGATTAGCCGCCACTTCTTCCTGACCTTTGTGAGGGTTTTTCTTACTTTATTTTATAAGGATCTTCAATGTGGTGTTTGGCCGTGCTCTGAAGAATTATGACTGCTTGAGTGCATAGCGCCAGGAATCATATCACTTTGTAAACCAAAAACTTTGTAAACACTTTTATTTATCCACAATCACAATATTTATATAATAATTTATTTATCCACAATCACAATGTTTATATTATTATATTTACCACAGCAATATTGATTACATATAACCAAAATTCACATGCTTGTGGCTCTCCCGCCCGGGAAGCTTTTTTTCCGTCTTTCTGCATTCTTTTGTTTTCGTTTTTTATTCAAATTCAAATCTAATGTTCCATTCCACCAAACAAACAAATTCATCTCGTTACACCTTGCATACTTCTTTCATTTCATCCAGAGTCATAACTTTTTTCATACAAGCTCTCCTTTTATTATGACTCTGGATATCCCATTCACGTAATTCATGCAATTGGAGCAATACGCTATATTATTATCTTTTTCTTATACACATTACTATCGTATCGATTATTGTATTGTTCTGTTTGTTGAATAATAAATAAATAAAAAAAAAGCATTTACAATTTAAAAGACTTAGTCGCAGCATTGCAAAATTCAATGATTTTGAATAATCATTTTATTCCTGTATTCTGTCAGATGCAAAATTCATCGTTGAAACATCATATTGTTGATACAAACAAATATGTTTTTCATTCCAATAAAACCAACACGCAAAACAAACAAAACGGGAAATAGGAAAGAGCGCTTTGGCAGGTGGAGCTTTCCAAGTGATTGCCAATTAAATGGAGATGCTCCGCATAATGCAATGGGCCGGTATTCAATGCCGGGGAATACCATTAATCCCATCAAATGCAATACCAATTAGGCGTCTCTAAATGATGAGATACTTTCAAAGGCTTTTATCATTTTTGAAAGCAATACAATTCAAAAAATATCTGAGTGAGAACGAAAAATTAATAGTTAAGTTGATTTTAATGAGCATCTTAAAAATGATCTTGCTTTATAAATTTGTGCTCAACTGAAACAGCTGTTCATTTTATTGCAGAACTTTGAAGGAATTTGTATGAATATTTTTTTTATCTCAACGTTTTGCTTTTGTGATAGGCAACGTCTTGAGAGGACAACTTTTTTGTGTGGCTCTATAATTTAAATTACAAAGATATATTACATTTAAGATTCACACTACTTGCGTTTCCATAAGCAGACACTATAAGTTCGCATTTATACAATATACATGTCGCATATGGACTAACAACATTAAAAACCAATCTCAAATGAACATACTGCAACTCGATAATTTGAGATTTTTTTTACATATTTTTAAAAACGATTTCCAATTTTCATAAGACACATGAGTCCAGTGCACATAAAAACATTGCTCATTGAAATTACCTCAGGTGGACATAAGACAAACAAGCGCTAAGGGTTGTTATTGATGATTATACGCCCTTGGAGTCACTAAATCACGAAAATCATCATCTTATCATTAATATTTTAAAATGAGTTCGTTCTTAATTGCAACACAACAAGCGTGTCTATTAAGGACCTTGGCTACTAAGTACGTCAAAAAAACCTCGAGAATAAGAACGGTTCGTCATATCTCCGACGTTTTCATTTATTTTGATTCTCCCTTAAATTTTATTCCTTACACTATCATTTTAAAGACTGTTACTTCAATTTTCTAAAGGTAAGTAAAACTGTGTTTAATAAAATATTTAAAAGGCAACTATTTACTCGCTAACTGTTTTGGTTTACACCAAGCATAAGTCTATGCCAGTGGTTCCCAAACTTTCAATTTCGCGTACCACTCACGAAATTATAAATCAGTGGCGTACCACTGAAGTTCAACAGTTAACAAATCGTTGAAAATGGTAAAGGAATATAAACTGCAACAACTGTTAATGACAACATTATGTTTATTTATTAATTATAGAAAACAAATACAATACTCTTAGGACTTAGTGCGAAAAATGGTGCTGCATGTTCGAGACAAGAAAGGAAATATTTGGCCTAGTTGTACTTAATTTTAAGCGCGAAATTGAAAAACGTTTTATTTAATTATTTACTATGTATTTCCCATGGCCATGGCTGCTTGCGTACCACCTTAAGAAGCGTCGCGTGCCACTGGTGGTACGCGTACCATAGTTTGGGAATCACTGGTCTATGCCATTGTTTTGCATATCAGTTATAACATTGGCTGGCCAAATTGTTAGCAACTTCGGAGTGTTTGTCATAATTAATTTCACCCACCCAGCTCACTTACTTTGCTGAGAATACGACTACACACTGTACTCGCAATGGCTGTGCATTAAACTCTAAATGACTTGTTATTAAATTCTTGACGACTGAATATTCTCTAATAACCAATGTGACATCAAATAAAGCAACTAAAATTATAGTTTCTATTTTATTACAGTAATTAATATACTTTTAATCATTTATACTTTATATTAACCAGAAGTATTCAACAATAAATTTCTCGACTTATAAGTTAGTGTGAGTCTGACTACCCATTCTGTGAAATATGCTTCACCTTTCAAATGTCATTTTTGTTTCAGGGATGGACAGAAAGAGCCGAAAGGCTCATGGTAATTTTAAATTTGGGTTTTATTTTTTTATTTTGGGTTAACATTTGGCACACATTACAGTGAACTTTTACGTGTCTGTTTGTCAGCATACATTAAATATGAATCTTTAGTATAAATTTATTGCACAATATATGCACAAAGTTGAATGTTTTAAAAAATCAATACCTTAAAATCTTGATAATATTATATTTAAGGATGACAAAGAAAAAAGTACAAAAATCAGAAATTACCTAGATAATATGTTTGTATTATTTCTTACAAATTATTACTTGTTTGTACATATCAAATGTGAAGACCTAATTATTGAAAAAAATGCCAATTTAGTTACTCGTGATATCTAAATTAAATTTCAAAATAACTCTTCTTGACCTATTTGTACACTTGTTGATATTTAAGGCATACAGAATGAAAGACAATCTCGGATTTTTTTTAAAAAGAGTAAATATGTATAGAAACCCGAGAAATCGATACATCATCATTTCCATAAAGGTCGATAGCTTAATTGGTAGAATGCTTGCATTCCATGCCGAGAACAAGGGTTCGATCTCAAGGATTACTCAGCCTTCACAAGAAATGAGAACAAGCCCCCCCGGGAGCTGGGAAACCCCCAACTGAAAGTGATTGATGTAAGGTCGGCCCCCTTACCCGTAAAAATAAATAAATCCCGAATCGCCACACGCGACCCCTTCGGGGATAACGCATGCAAGAAGTTACACTATATGTGTAGCTTACTTGCGTTTTTTTCCCCATTCTGATGAGTTGATTATTTCTTTGTAGCGCCGTTTCACGATGTAGTCACTTCAATGGCGCTTGTGCAAAGGATGCCAGAAATTTGCTTGTCTTCAGTGCATTCCGGAACTTTCCATGATGCTCTAGCTGTCTCATATGATGTGGCAAGGGTAAATTTATTTATCCCATTTTTAAAAAGAACTAGATTACCGTCTTTGTTTTCATACAACTCAAACTCACACAGCAATTAAACCAAAATACAAAATTTTGAATTAAACCACACAAAATCAAAAGCTCTCTATTTTACTTTGGTTTCCATTTTTGAGCAAATTTGGCCTAAATTGGGTAAAAACTTAGTTGTGTTTTACTTCGCTCGGTAATATTCCACATGATATTTCATACACGGGCCCAACTTTGAGCTGGTATCGCCGCTCGGCAGGCAAACGCTATACCAGGCCGAGGCGGATCCCAAACTAATTGCTCTCCGGCCAAACTCAATTATTCTTTTACTAAAAGCGTTGCTTACATAAGTGGGAAAACACTGCGGACTCGAAATGCGAACGTTTCAAACAACGAACAAATATAATTCTTGACTGTTCCTTGACTTATAGGTTGGTATGCGGCTGACCACCCATACTGTAAAAAATGGTTCACTTTGCCAATGTCACCCCTGTTTCAGGGAAGGACGGCTAGAGTTGCAGGGCTTATGTTCATTTGAGATTGGGTTTTTATATTGTAGGTCCACATGCGGCATGTGTATGCGCGAAATTATACATGTCTGCTTGTGAGAATGCATTTAATATAAATCTTACATGATATTTATCTTCGCAGCTTAGATTAGATTAGATTAGATTAGACTTATAGGTTGGTATGCGGCTGACCACCCATGCTGTACAAATGGTTCACTTTGCCAATGTCACCCCTGTCTCAGGGAAGGACGGCAAGAGTTGCAGGGTGTATGTCCATGAGATTTTGTTTTAATGTTGTAGGTTCACATGCGGCATGTGCAAGCGCGAATTTGTAGGTACATGTCTGGTTGTGAAAATGCATGTAATGTGAATCTCTAATGTAACATATCTTTGCAATTTAGATTAGATTAGATTATATTAAAATAGAAAGGCAGGTACATTTTATCAACAATGAAATAATTTTGAAAAATACAATACTAATATTCCTTGACTAATCGGTCCCCTCAGTGCCGGTTTGTCTTATGTACATTAGAGGTCATTTCACGTGAGCAAGGTTTGTATGAAAACTGAAAAAAAACAACTCTCACATTATCTTCTTTTTTCTTAGCTCAGATTGTGTAGAGTGTGATTTTTAAGACAATTACTTTTAAATGTTTTAGTTGTGTCAGTGTAAAAATAAGTTTCTCTAGAAGTGAGTAGACGATTAGGTATATAATTAGTATTTTTTCAAGATTGCATTTTTTTAATATAAAATTGGTTCTGGTCAAATCTATCAAGATGGTAGGTCGCGAATCACCATGTTGTGAAAATTATCTTTTTCTATAGGATAAATTGAGAACTTAAGCTCTATGTAGCTTTAGAAATATCTCAACCGTAGAACTACTACACTGTGCGAATTGTGCAAACAGTGCTTAGCGGTGGCCGGACCAGTTGCCTGGAACAATTTGCCCGTCGGTGTTCGCGCGAACCAGCCTACCACCACCTTCAGAAAGGGACTGAAGACACTGCTTTTCTCCAAAAGCCATGGCGCCCTTGAGATGTTCCTGGACCATTAAATGGCGCCACAGGAAAGATATCATCCATCATCATCATCAAATGTAGCTCTGAACCGAAAGTGATAAAATAAATTATGTGAAGTACTCGTTAATAAACCGCAGTTTTAATAAAATAGAACCCGCGTATAAACACAACAATATTTTAATTTCGAAAGAGTTGTCGTATATTGAAATGTTCGTATATTGAGGTATGACAGTAGAACTCTAGCCCGGGCGGGCCTTATCCCAGTAAGTTTATTTTAATGGTGCATAAGTTACGATTCGTGAGCCTTTTAAATTATTATAAACTCGATTCGCCCGAAAATAACGTCAGATTTTAAAAGCTTTTCGTTAAAATTTATGAACATTTACGGGCCCATCAAGGGCAAGCGCGTCTTGCCATTTAAAAAAATGTTTTTCTATTTTTTTTAAACGTTTGTAAAATGGCTCCCATCGTTAAAAATCAAAATCAACTTTGGTAAACTCTGCTTTTTTATTTAGTCGTCTTAAACAGAAAAAAATGTTGTTATGACATAATGGTACATTCAACTTTAATTTCACACTTTTTTTCGTATTGCTGCCAAATCATAATTATGTATTTGCTTTGTTTGGGCTATTTAACAAACTAAAAATCGGGTTTAACTTTTTACTTACGCTTTAGTATAATATTCTTTTAATATATGTATTATGTTAAAACATATTCTATGATCTGTGGTTAACACCATGAATAAAATAATATTCTTTGTTCTTTGATCTGAGGTTAAAACACACAATACTTTATCATAAAAGCAAAAATCCTGATTATAGGGAGTCCATTTTTTGTGACGTCAGAGCCAAAGGTTTTTTGTGCCAAATTATTTGAGTGACAAATGGGTATTGTTACGAAATAAGGGTTCAAAAGTCTTTCAATTAAAAATACTGGTCTTCTTATACAGTTGTTTATTTTACACTTTTAATAATTTATTTTGTACAAAGGTAGTCTGGACTATTCCATTACACTTGGTTTCTGTTCACTGGTTAACTTAGGTCAATGTAGTGGTAAAGCTCGTAGAATACTGGCTCTGCAAGCCACTCGCACCCTTCTTATACTCTTCAAAACAGTACAATCTAGACCTATATTCGCTAGACAGTTCCAGAAAGGCGTAGTAATCATTGTTTCTCGATGCTTCTGTTATTCAATGAAGTATTTTTATTCAATGATTCCTACACACACAATACAATACAGAATTCTTATAACTATAACAAATACCTACTTATTTTAAATATTTATATTTCATATGAACATAACATTTAAAATTATATTATCGTTTTTATGTTGTAAGTCCACTTGCGCTAACTGATACGTACCTGCTTATAGGAATGCATGTAATATGAATCTGAAATGTAATACATCTTTTCAACGAAGCGATTAAAAGTATTTTTATACTACCCACATTATATATGTTATTATTCAACTTTATAGATCTCTCTCCTGCCTTTAGTCCGGCTAAGTAACACCACATTTTTTCCCATATTTTAAATGTTGCTCGCTATTGGAAAAAACCAAAGAACCGGTCGATAGCTCAGTTGGTAGAGTGCTTGCATTCCATGCCGTGAGCTCGGGTTCGAATCCCACCGAGGGTGTCAGAAATTATTTCCCGTTTCGGTTGATGTATGGAAGTGAGGCGTGGACAGTTAATGAATGTGAGCTGAGTAAAGTATGTACGGTTGAAATGGCTTACCTGAGAGCAATGGCTGGAAAAACACTAAATGATAGAGTACGTAATGATTGGGTGATGAACGAGTGTGGTATAAAAGAGAATATGAGAATGAAAGTACAAAAAAGTACGATGAGATGGTTCGGACATCTCGAAAGAATGGATGATGAACGACTTACGAAGAAAGTGTACAAAGGAAATGTCAGAGGAAAGCGCGGAAGGGGAAGGCCGAGGAAAGAATGGTTAGACCAAATAGGTGAGATTGCGAAAGAATGGAACCTGCAGAGTGAAAAAAAGAGAAGAGTATGTATGAAAAAGGTGATGAATATTGAGGAAATGAAAGTGGTTTGTAAGGACGAAAAAAGTGGAGGCGCATCTGCGGAGGTACCGGCCACCCCTAGTGGAACGGCGGCAGGATACAGTACAGGTGTTTATTTCAAACTCCAAAATAAAATACCGGCAAGGTTTACTCAGCCTTCACAAGAACTGAGTACCAGCCCTCTCGGGAGCGGGAAACTTCCACTTCAACTGCAGTGGTTGGCGTAAGGCCGGCCCCTTACCTGTAAAAATAAATAGGTTCAACTCGCCACATGCGACCCCTTCGGGGATAATGCGGCAAGAAGTTACACTATATGTGTAGCTTAGTTGCGTTTAGTTGCGTCAAAGAACTAGAAACACAGGACAGGGGGTACCTTAACAAACCCGGGCACACTCGCACATTCAACTTTTTCTGATTAAAATGTAAAATGGGAAGGCTCGCATCCAACTCGCTCCAGATTATTTCATTTGAACATGAAATAATGAAACAAGTGGGGAGCTGCTTAATTTACGGGGATAGCGCTGAGGATGCTCGCAACTAATTAGCAACACTCGCCGGTGAAACGTTCAAAACAGAAGTTTCAACTTTAAATCCCGTAGCAGTGCCGTCAGACGCACCTCGGCGAAAAGGTGATGTTTTTACAGAAATTAACACAAAACTTATGATATCGCAATAATATAGACTACGCGCTACGCAAATAAATGATAAAGAAAGTAGGATATTCAACATCAATAACTATTACTAAATTAATGCATTTCTATCCGGTTCTACGGTTTTCTGTCCGGTTGATAACTCAGTTGGTAGAGTGCTTGCATTCCATGCCGAGAGCTCGTATTCAAATCCCATTGAGGGAGTCAGAAATGATTTCCCGATACGGGGTTTATTTCAAACCCAAAGTAAAATACCGGCAAGGCTTACTCAGTCTTCACTAGAAATGAGTACAAATCCTCTTGGAAACTGGGAAACCCCCATTTTCAATGAAGTGGTTGGCATAAAGACGGCCTCCTTACCTGTAAGGATAAATAAGTTTCACTCGCCACATGTGAACCTTCGAGGAAACGCGTTAAGAATGTGTAATTTAGTCACGTTACCCACGTTCTCCTGTTTTGATCACTTATTTACGGAAAAAAGGATTTGCAGTGTATTCCTTAAGGTTTATCTTTAAAAATAAATAAGTATCACTAGCCACATCAGGAAGAAGTTTCATTATATGTTTAGCTTAGTTACGTTTGAAAGGATGTAATTAACGTTGTCTTATTTTCTTCAAGTTGTTAAACATTTATTCCACTCTGAATTGCCAACATCCAAAGACCATTCAAATACCCTTCAATCCACATTCAACAAATTGTATTTCTATATTTGTGTGTCGCTGCAGCAGCGGAAAATTCCTCTCGCTTCTTTGCCGGGAAATTTCATTTTATCCAAATTTCCAAATGTCAAGTGAGCATCAACTTCTGCGCCAAAAGTGAGACGCACATAATTTTAACATGTTCTCTGCACCCCGAGTACAAGCATTTACATCATACTCAAACAAATCGTTTAACTAAAAATATACGTAAAATAAAACAGCCCTTTTGTAAAGAGTTTTAGTTTCTATATATCCTTTGCAAAACGCTAAGGTTGAGTTTACACGTAAACTTTTGGTGCTAGCGTATATAAGGCGAGAATGAAAGTCCTCGTTGTATAGCGACTAGGCTCTGAAGTTAATTCGATTGTCTCAGTAAACGTTCAAAAGTGGAGACGCCTTTCGTTCAACTTGCAAAACAAAAATACGTAGTGCTTTACAACTTCTTACTGAAAAAGTTTCTCATACATTATGTTGGTAGAGATGTGAGTTTTCATAACAAAAATAATGTAGAATTAAAAAAAAAGTTCTTTGCAAGTTGATTTATTTTCTTGAGCGCTTTCGGTGCGATCACACTATTATCAAGAGAGCAATAACGTGCAAATCACTTAATTTTAGCCTAGTACGTCTAGTCAGATCTCATCAGATATACGAAAATTGAAAACAAAAGAAATGTGTTTTTTGCAGATATGTGTGTTTGGTTTTCAAGTTTCGTATACCAAATGACGGTTTGAAGATTGAAATGATTTTTTTTTAATATTTACAATAAATTTGAAAATAAACCAGTTTTTCAAATGAAAAAAAAAGGAGTGAAATCTTAAATAAGCATTCGTCCTATATCTCTTGCTGACTTTCCTGAAACAGGAGCAACATTGGCAAAATACACGTTTTTTACAAAATTTTATGTAAGATTATCAAAAAGGCATTGAATATTATGAATTTGTAAAAAGGCATGGGTATATTACATTCTCAAAAAGACATTTAATATTATGTGTTATAAAGGAGGCATTAAGTAAATATTATGTATTATCAATAAGGCATTTAATATTATGTTTTATCAAAAAAGCATGTTATATTATCCAAAAGGCATTTAATAATATGTATCATCAATAAGGCATGTCATATTTAAAAAAAGGCATTTAATAATATGGATTATGAAGGAGGCATTCAATATAACGTATTATCAAAAAGGCATTTAATATTATGTTGTATAAAATCGGCATGTTATATTATCAAAAAGGCATTGAATATTATGTGTCATCAACAAGGCATGTGATATTATAACTGAGGTACAGTATATTCTCGTGTATTATCACTCAGGTGTATAATATGATGAGGCGTGCTCCCTCACACAGAGCTAAGGGTTCTCAATTATACCTCCCCGTGCTACCTTTTACCCCTAAAAACTTCGCCCGTGGATTTAATAGAGTGTAGTAGTTCTGAAAATTCATTTTAATCAGAAAATTCCTGAAATTTTGCGGCAAACTATTGAGAAACTCTCTACAAAGCAATTAAGAGACGGTTTTCCATGAAACAGCTTCAGAGAAAAGTGTACGCGCAAACACACGCATGTCTGTGTAGGTTTTTATTTATTTATTTGACAGTTTTGTGTAAGCAAAAAGACAGGTAGAGTTGCTAAAAAAAGAGGTTATTATAAATGGGTAAAAATTCTTAAAATTCCTTGACTTACAGATTGGTATTATGCTGGCCACCAATACTGTAAAAAATGGTTCACTCTGCCATGTCACCTCAAATGAACCGCAATTATTGTTGACCTTCCCTGAAACAGGGGTGATATTGGCAAAGTAAAACATTTTTTACAGTATGGTTGGTCAGCCTCATACCAACCTATAAGTCAAGGAATACGATAATTATTAAAATGTATGGAAACACAGTAAACGTCATTATAATTTATGAAACCTAATCAACCTATTCAAATGAATCATGACTGCGTGAGTCATTCAAAAAATCACATAAAATAGGTCATGGGAATCGGGGAAAATTTCAGTCCTCGATAATTTTCGTCTCATGGCAAATGATAATAATAGTAATAATAATAATAATAATAATATTTCATCAGTGCGATCGACGCCGTCCCCCTCCCCTCTCCCCCGTTACCCCAACTCCTCCCCTCCTCCCGATTCCTCTCATCCCCCCTCCCCCCTCCCCCCTCAAGCCCCTCAGTCAGGTAATATGCCCGCCTCAGTGCGGCTCAAAGGTCACCATAGTGACAGGGCTTGCTGGGGGTGGGGGATCGGGGGAGTTTGGGGGAGTTGGGGGAATTAGGGGAGGATGGGGGGCTAAGCCGACAGGGGCGCCACTCATGCAGAGTGCGCCGCGGGCGAAATATTTTGCAGCTGTAAATTTTGTGTTTGCGAGGAATTATACGCAAACTAAATGTTTCTGAAAAATGGAGAAAAAATGAGTGTGTAGGTTTGACGATCGCAGAGGAGTAACTTTTTAAAGTATTTTAGAATATATTAAATTAATTTCCAGGGCTAACAACCATCATATAGTTTAAAGGAATATGAATGATATTTTTAATAATGAAAATAACATTTTGGCATCTAAGGTCTCTTTTTTTTGTACATTGAAGCTTTCACGGCCGGTACTTGTTGACACAACAATCACTTTTGTCGAGCTATGTAGCCTCGTGGTCTGGTTGATTCATTCCTTCATTCCTTGAAATGAATCAACCATACCACGGCTACATAGCCCGAAAAAAGTTATTGTTGTGTTTTTTTTTTTTGTTCTCAATTGTCCGTAATAAATGTTTACAAAAGAACTTTAAATATTCAAAGAATCTGAGTTTGAATTTCAGTATTTTTGTTTTGAATTTCATGGGAAGCTTTCAGGTGGGAGCACTCCATACAGGCACATGTATCGGGAGGTCAACATACTTACATAATTATGGCGAAAATAGTGATTGACTTTGAAATGAAGGAATTGTTACAATTTGAGATATTGATAGAAATGGTAACTTAAAAAGTCAAGGAAAGGAAATGCAGAATGCAAAATGTATTTGAAAATACACAATTTAGCTTTATGTTCAGTGTCGCTTCCTGTCGCGTTGTCCCCGAAAACTTTTGAATGTAGCGAGTGGAACCTATTTATTTTTACAGGTAATGGGGTTGGCCTTACGCAAACTACTTGTTGTAGAGGTTTCCCAGCTCACGGAGAGGCTGGTACTCATTTCTTCTGCAGGCTGTGTAAGCCTTACAAATCGAAACGGGAAATAATTTATTACACCCTCGATGGGATTCGAATTCAAGCTCACGACTTGAAATGCAAGCTCTCTACAAACTGAGCTATCGACCAAACATTTGTCTATACCTAATGCACGTGCCTGAAAGCCCCACAGTTTTCATTTAGGCTGTAATTCTCATCTTCTGATGTTCTTCCTAAATTTACAATAAACATTTATAAGGAGATATTCATTGCATTTTTTTTAGCTCTAATACATTTCATATTAAAAAGCGAATAGCAGCGTCCACAACCAGAATAATAAAATTCAACCCCACTTTAATTTCATCTAAACGAGAGAGGGAGTCTCCAGCCTCACACCGCTATCCACAGAACCTACCTAAATATTTCTGTATCGTATAATAAAGAGGCAATATCGGCAGCGCGAGAGACGGAACCTTTTCCATGGTAACTGGGAGGGATGGATCGCTATGGAAACAACTCTGAGAAGAGAGTGTTTGTACGAAAACATCTCCCTACCCCCCATCCACAGCCTCCCCCCTTCCCCTGTACCACCCACCCCCTGATTGGAGAAGGAAAAGTGGAAAGAGAAAAACTGGGAAGGGATTTTTTTGATTCTAGTACACCCGAGAATACATAATTGCGTAGATACTACACATAAAAAAAATATATTTATTTGTAAAACGAATACACTCACTAGAGGCGCTGGTGTATGTGTTGTATTTATTTTTGTTTACGCGATGGTTAAGTATTTACGCGATGGTTTGTACTCGCAGTGCAAAGGGCCTTTTTATCAACTGATATTATTTTCATTTGGATGCTAAATCGCCTTCAACTGTGTACAAATCAACCGCTATCACGTAAATTGTCGTGTCTGTAATAATTTTGATTGTTGAAAGAAACTTTTAAAATATATCATTTTTTATCGCCCCTAATCTAATCAACGTTGCAAAGATATGTAACATTGGGGATTGACATTACATGCATTCTCACAAGCAGACACGTTCAAGTGTGCGCTTGCGCATGCCACATGTGAACTCACAACATAAAAACCTAATCTCAAATGGGCATGCACCCTGCAACTCTTGCCGACCTTCCCCGAAACATTGGCAAAGTGAACCATTTTCTACAGCATGGGTGGTCAGCCGCATACCAACCTATAATTCATGAAACATACTCAATAAATAACATTTAAGACATAAACAAACGGAAGAAAATGCATGAAAAAGGTGATGGATATGAATGAATTGAAAGAGGTATGTAAGGAAAGGAAAAAATGGAGGCAGCTCTGCACAGGCTCTGGCCACCCCTAGCGGAATGGCAACAGAGTGACAGTTACAGTTACTGTTACATAAATATTTAAATCAAATTCCCCCAGTGCTTACTTGGCTTATCTACCAGTTGATTCAAAGTTGGCTTTTCATTTAAATTGTCTTAGAAATCACATTCTACACAATCTCAAATAAGGAAAAAACTTAACGATAATGTGAGAGTTATGTTAAATGTTTTTAAAATCGATTTCCAGTTATAATAAGACACATTGGCCCAGTACACAAATGTACAAACATTGCTCATGGGAAATTACATGTGATGGACATAAGACAAATAAACACTAAGGGTACGATATGGGAATACCTAAATGTGAAGAGTTTTTAAAAAAAAACAAATTGATAACAACCGCTTACTTCAACCAAAGTGGTTGGTGTGAGGCCAGTCCCATTACCCGTACAAATAAATAGGTCCTGAATCGCCACGTCTACGGGTATAACGCAGTCGAGAAGTGTCACTATTTGCGTAGCTTAGTTTCAGTACATATTTTCGTAGAACAATTAATTGGATAGCCAAACATATCAACCTTTTCCAGGTAGGCTCTTGTTTTTCTATAATACAGATAAATAATATTTATCTGTATTAAAATAAAACAATAGAATCTGCAATAACTAGAAAGGACAATCTATCCATCAAATAAAGTCGTGTATACATTAAAAAAATGGATTTTACGAACCATGCCTAAGGGAGGAACGAGTTTCTTCACGTTTCGTCCCAACCGTACGCGGCGTTTTCAAGAGACGTTTGTCTTTTACGATAAAGAGGCACAAACGATACGAAGTTGTTAATTGGCTCAAATTGATTACCTACGTTTTAACAAAATTATGACTAAATCGTGGGTATTTTTATGTTCTTCAACGTAAAATATTTTTGTAGATGCGATAGCTTACGTGGGAGGTGTAGAGACTCTCTCAGCTACAAGCCGCTCGTGAAATGTTTCCCTTTCAACTTGACGCAAATGAGGTTTTAATTTGAGCGAAAGAGATGGCACGTGCCGTCTAAATACTATTTATTATATTTTATTTTATTTGAATGCTGGAACGCTTTATGTTTTTCGGGTGTTATGTAAGCTACACACGGAAAGTTATACGTGCCATTTTTGCATGAAAACCACGATGGAAGTTAAAGCGATTGTAAAGAATGCAATCTATTTACATATCTATAATCTATAATATAATAATCTATAATCTAAGTTGCAAGGATATATTCATTCAAAGCACTTAGATGTATGCCCACAAACAAACACGTGTAGTTCGCGCATACAAATGCTGATTGTGTACTTACAAATAAAAACCAAACCTCAAATGAACATAAGCCCTGCAACTCTTGCCGACATTCCCTGAAACAGGGGTGACATTGGCAAAGTGAACCATTTTTTACAGTATGGGTGGTCAGCCTCATACCAACCTATAAGTCAAGGAATATATCTTCAACAAAATTACAGAATTCTCTTCTTTTTAAATATACCCACTCTCTATTTTAGTTTAATACGTCATTTAATTTAGTTCGTTTTCTCATGTTTAACATTCAAAATGATATTCACTGCAATACATAAAAATATGAGTGCCATTCAAAAGTGTTGCATGAAGTTTCTCAACATAAATGCATCACATTTAACCATAACTGAATCATTCGAGACATTTATCAAAAAAATATTCGTTTACTTATTGGTATGTGGCTGACCACGTCTATTGGTATGCTGTAGAAAATGGTTCACTTTGCCAATTTCACCCTTGTTTCAGGGAGGGTCGACAGGAAATGATGGGTGCATGCCCATTTTAGAGTTGGTTTTTATGTTGTAAGTTCACATGCGGCATGTACAAGCGCGAACTTTTACGTGTCTGCTTGTGATAATGCATGTAATGTGAATCCCAAATGTTACATATTTTTCAACTTAGATTAGATTAGATATGCGTGCTAGATCACGTAGTAGTTTGAAGGAAATTATTCAAATACCGCATGAAAACATCATGCAAGAATGTTGCATGCAAATGAATTGTTTGTCGGCACACAAAATTGGCACGCATGAATGAAATTATTTACAGGTTTTATTCAAATGGTGCTTATGACCACAACACGTTCTGATCACTATAAAAAATATTTTTTCTGAACATTCTTATGTGTTTTGTGATTTGGTTTTAAGAGTATAAATAAAGAAAATCTTCCTATCGGTTTCAAAAAAGCTCTTTGTTGCAGGTTTTTTACTCTTATTTTCACAAATAGATACCTTTTTAAGCATTTGACTTTCAAACAAATTAAAAAAGAACATTTTAAAAATGGGTATGTTTGTTTCAACTATTCATTATCTATTATTTTGGTTGTGGGCATGCATTTTATATGAGCCTTAAATGTTAATACATCTTTGCAACTTAGATTAAAGCTTAAAAAAAAACATCACAAAGGAATAAAAAAAAATCGTATTTAGTATTCAAAGCTGTGAAAATATAAAAATATTTATTGTAGTTTATGCAAATATTTATTACTACGCCTCGTTAATTATTCTGCCAATATAAGCTGTCTGTCTGAAGTAATTTCATCCAGCATAAAATGTTCACAACGCAAAAAAAAATACTGCATAAAACTGATAAAAAAAAAACACAGACAGTTTCATGGCATGGAAACAAAAAAAAAAAAAAACATCGTTCGCATTTTTTGTTTATCTACCCTTGTCCAAGGTGTACGCGTGTCACCTTCAGAGTACACATTTTATCATATTCTGTTAAAGAGGGGGCGAATGGTTAACCCCCCCTTCGCGCTTTTTCTCTTCTACTGATCCACTCTGATAAATAATTTCTACAAGATTTGAAGCGTACGTTGAGATGATGTCAATAGAGCGTAAACTATCCGTCCCACCAGTGCTTGTTTGGTTTATCTGCCATTTGATTCGATGACCTTTCACAGAAACGGTAATGTGAGAGTTGTTTTTAATATTTTTAAAGTCAACTTCCAGTTTTCATAAGACAGTACAGTACAGAACCTAGTGACTAGTGTTGAAGTGGCGAAGGGTGCCATACAACTCGATTCCCATCGGTTTCACTTTTAAAATGAGGCAAAAATGATAATAAAGTAGACTGCATGGTTTCAATGGGGAAAAATACGTATTGTTTCTTTGGTTTTAAATGTATTTTTTTTACTTTGTGCCTATATTTTTTAACTACTTTGTTGCCTCATTTTAAAAGGGAAGCCGATGGGAATCGAGTTGTATGGCACCCTTCGCCACTGGCCGCCCTCACTACCTACACATAAAAACATTTCTCATATGAAATTACCTTTGATGGACATAAGGCAAACAAGCACTTAAGGGACGAATCAGTACTTACACCATGTATTAAACGTTTCATTCAAACTTAGCCGCAGAGTTTCACGTAAAATGTATAAAAACTAAAACGATCCGTACAAGCGCTTTTTCAGTTTCTGTAGATTTTTTGGGTAACGCTTTATGTGAGTTTAAACGTGAAATCTTATGCTTGAGATACGGAAATATATATGATATGTGAGTGGATATGAAATTGTTGTCAACTTACCTATTGCGTATTATTGTTGTACTGAGAAGACTCGCTGTAAGCAGGATTTTGCTTCATCGAGCGTAAAACATAATTTGAAATTGTATTCTAGATGTGAGAAATCAGAAGTGATTATATTTTTCAGTCCCTCTAATTAATTAAAGTAAAAAGTAGAGACAAAGTAAAATATTTAAAAATAAGTCGCAGGGATGGTCGAGGGGTTAAGGCGCTGGCACTCAAATTTCGCGTCATTGACTTTTTTTTTTTTTAAGAAGTCCTGTGCGGGAGACTCCCTAGATTCTAAAGACTCTAGGGGTCTATGACACTTGTTGTAGTGCCGCAGAGGTGTACGAGCTTGGTCGTCGCTACAAAGCGCCAATACTCAAGGAAGACCCAGTTGCTGTAAGGCTGGATGGACCTTTGGTGACCGGTCATTGGTAAAGGTTTATGAATTTTTCAACCCAGCGAAGAGCACATTCGAAATATATATGGTATATTTTTGTGCTCCGCCGGGATCCGAATCCACAACCTTCCATTTACGAGTACGAAGTGTTGCCTGTACGGACTACGGACCGTTCCAAGATGCCAACGACAAGCGGTGTACCTGAGCGGTTACCCATCCAAGCACTGTCCACGCCCAATGTTGCTTAACTTCGGTGATCTATGGGAACCGGTGCTTTCAACATGGTAACGTCGTTGACTTTGATACTAACGTCGGTTCGAATCCCACCTGCTTCGTGTCCTATCGACAATAACTTCGACCTTGTTTTAACAGATGTCATTGCATGCAGACAAGCATCTGTTTTCGCATGAACGCAAACTGGTCAGGCAAAATAGGTTAGTGGATGGCTTTCCTCTTCACAAATCTATTAAAAAAAATTAGCTTGTATTTACTTGCATGAATTTTTTTGATATTATCTTTCATTTATATAGCTAGCAAGTTTTTACAAAATAAATGAAATCTAAGAGTTTGTTTTTGGTTTTGACGGAATAAAAAATGTTAATTTTATACAAAAGATAAAGAACATAGGTTGATTGATTATTGTCACTGTATCCACCGGCCATTCTGTTAGTAGTGGCCAGTTCCTCCGCAGATGCGTCTCCACTATATTCTAGCCTTGCACACTTTTTTCACCTCCTCGCCATTCATCGCTTTATTCATGAATGCATATGCTTCTCTTTTTTTCTCATTCTTCAGAATCCATTAATTTTCAATCTACTAATTTTATTAATCTATTTTTTCCGCAATCTTACCTTCCACTCTTATCTTGTAAAATCGAATTCTTATTAGCTTCCATATTCTAAATTTAAAAATCTATATTCTTTAATATCCAACTTTTAATTTAATGTGGTAATCATCTTTGTATCTGTATTTTTCCTTTCAGAACTTATAGTACCTAAGTACATACTTAGGCATCGTTGTTATACGGATTTCACAGCACTTTTTTCCCAACCTGTTCGCAGTTTTTTGAAATAAAAATACCTTCATTTTTATATTCACAAAATAATAACAAGCTTTTCAGCGACTGTAAAGGAAAGAAAACTTTTTAAATAAAGAATCTTGTTACAGTTATCAAGGCTTTGATTCCCCACAAAACTTTTGATTAGCCCCCGTACACGTAAAGGCTTGCAAATCCAATACCAAAGATGACCGAAAATAAGACAATTTTGCATCACGGGGAAATCCTTATTTTTCCTTTTTTAAAGAAAACAGAAAACAAATATATTTGCATCACAAAACAACTCCCAAGGAAGGGTGAAAATTTTAATTATTAAATTGAAGAAAGAAGATATTTTATAAACCTACTTATACTAATATATTTTAAGAAATTAGATTGTTGTATATAACTACATAATTAATTAATTCATCATTGCTAACACAACAGACTTGTGATGGGAAGGCCGAAGGTTTGATTTCTGGTGGAGGATTAAAAAAAATAACATTTAACTTTTAAATTTTATGCTCTTAGTCGCTTTCTTTCAAACGAAAACCAATCTTGAAGAAGTTTCTTTAGGTGCAATTCATACTAATTTACCTACATAATCATCCTAACTTAACCTATACCTACTTATATTTTGGACCAAAAACGATATTAAAATAAATAAACGGCTCTTCAAAATTGTTTTTTAAAATTTTTTGTACATCATTATATTGATTTTAACCAAAAAAATCATGGTTTTTTTCTGTAAAAAAACGTACGTTTTTATGAATTTTTCGGGCGTCAAAAAATCAATACATTTTTCATTATAAAATAAATTCAAAATACGATGCTGTCAGCGCCATCCCGTAGTAGAGAGAAGAAACTAGTTGGTTCGCGGCTGAACTAGAGGCGGTCGGTAACGCAGACTCCACGCTGTGAACTTTTCTGGAAAGCCATGTAAATACTTCTGACGCTCGTCACAGATGGCAGTGGTATGCTGAATAAATTACAATGAATAATTTATTTTTTTGTAATTTTTAATCATCATACTAACAGTTGTTTGCTTTTTTTGTAAATCTGGTTGATGTGTAGATAAATAATTTTTAGATTTTGTAGGGTTTGTGTATTCACACAGTGAAAATTCATTTTATTTAAAATCAAATTATTTTTTATTAAACGTTGTTTAATTTTCACAATAATATTTTAAATTTTATTGTACCTACCTATACCTACCTATTTATTTGAATTTATATAATTTTGATCTATAAAATTTGTTCTTAATAATTTTAATTTTTTATACATCACTCTTGATAATGACCTGAATATTGAAGGTCGAAAGTACCTACTCGAGATTTAAAATATTATTGTGAAAATAAAACAACGTTTAATAAAAAATAACTTGATTTTAAATAATTTGTATTTGAATTTTCCCGCGGTTTTTTCGAGGGTGTTGATGTAGTACTAACTAAGCTACACAGATAGTGCAACTTGTTGCCGCGCTATCCTTGAAGAGTTTTGCATGTGGCGAGTAGAACCTATTTATTTTTACTGGTAAGGTGGCCGGCCTTAAGTCAATAATAATATAATATTAGAAAGCTTGTGGACTGGCGGTTACTCCCATTATGGTTTGCAAATATTTAAACACACTTGATGCTAGCAAAGGAGCGGGTAGTGATGGCATTCCTTCGTTTTTTGCTATTAGTTGCGCTAATGAACTATCACTCCCTCTGGCAATGATTTTCAATAAGTCCCTTATTACAGGTATATTTCCTGATGCCTGGAAGAGGGCGCACATAGTTCCAATACACAAATCTGGTCCTAAAACTTCTGCAGAAAACTATCGACCTATATCCATCTTACCCGTATTTGGTAAATTGTTTGAGAAGTTGATCTATGATCAAATATATCATTTACTCGTTTCTCAGCTACCCAAATCCCAACATGGTTTCCTCAAAAAAAGATCAGTCGTCTCCAACTTAGCAGTCTTCACAGATTACGTGTTTGATGAGATGGAAAAGGGTGGCCAAATTGACGTAATCTACACGGACTACTCAAAGGCCTTTGACAGGGTAAGCCATAGCATATTATTGGATAAACTACAAACACTTGGCGTGCATGGGAATCTGCTGCGGTGGTTTGCATCATACCTGATAAAAAGATCTCAAGCGGTTGTTCTTGGTGGCTGCAAGTCGGACTTCTTTAGTATTCCGTCTGGTGTCCCCCAGGGCTCTCACCTCGGACCGCTTCTTTACAATGTATATGTCTATGACATTGAACAGTGTTTTAATTTTACAAAATGTTTATTATATGCTGATGATACTAAAATTTACTTAGGAATTAATAGCATTCAGGACTGCATGAAGCTGCAGGATAATTTGGACAACCTTACACATTATTGTATTAAAAACAAATTAGATCTTAATGTATCTAAGTGCCATAAGATATCTCTTACCCGCAAGACAAACCCCTTAAAGTTTAATTATCAACTCAAGGGTGAATACCTTGACACTGTGACTGGGGTGAGGGACCTTGGTGTTTTTATGGATGCTAAATTAATTTTTGATGCCCATATTTCCTCTACCACCGTTAAATCTTACAAAATGCTGGGATTTATTTTAAGGACCTGTGAGCCCTTCAGGGGTTCTAATGCCGTTAAGATGGCCTATTGCGCGTATGTTCGCAGTAGGCTTGAATTCGCTTCACCTATTTGGAATCCACAGTACAGTGTTTATAAGGAACAAATAGAAGCTATACAAAAGAAATTTCTAAAGCATCTAAATTACAGGGAACATTTAACTTTTAATAATTATCATGATGCTTGCCGTCATCACGGTTTTATGTCCCTAGAAGCCCGTCGAACGCTATTAGATATGGCTTTTCTGTACGATATAGTACACGGCCATATTGACTCCACCGTTCTTTGTGAGGGGCTCACTTTGCGTGTACCTACAAGGCGCACTAGGTTAAATTCACTTTTTTATACGGGAGCGCACACTACAAATTATGCCAGGAACTCGACTTTAACGAGAGCTATGTTTTGTTATAACTCAAATTTTAATCACCTGGACATTTTTTGTTTGTCCAAAAACGCATTTCTTCAAGGGGTGCGGATGTACTACTTGAGGAAATGCAAAACTGATTGAATGGCATCCTCTTCCCCTTCTATTGTCCTTTCTATCCTATTTTCCCAAATCTTCTCTGATAAAAACCTCCGCATTCATATTATTTTTCTTTTGTTCTTTTCGTTTGCTGTTACATTTGCTGTAGACAAGCTTTTATTGTAATTATTTTTATTTAAGAAAACTATTATTGGCCTTATATGTATTTATTATAAATCTTTACTTGTTTCATGTGTATGTGCTGTTGTTTTCTGTAATAAATAAAAAAAAAAAAAAAAAAAAAAAAAAAAAAAGATTTATCTGATGAGCGCTGTTTTTGTGTAAATCACACCTCAATAACCTTCTGCGAGCTTGGTCGTCGCTGTAAAAAGCGCCAATTCTTAAGCAAGCACTAGCAAGCAACCAAGCAAGATAAAAACTTTTGCGTACCTTCTTGAAAATGACACCTTTTTATTTTTACAGCTAAGGGAGCCTCACGCATACCTGTTGGCTTGAGGGGGGATTTCCCTGTTCCAGAAGGGGCACATTCTCATTTCAGCATTGCCGGTATAATTATTTCGACATAAAATAAATACCGCAGCGGGAAAATATTATTTTCGACCCCTTGGGGGAGCAAACTCCAACCCTCTGGCTTTGAGTGCAAGCGTTCCACGTGCGTTCCACCAACTGGGGTCGACCAACCATCGACCGGACTATTAAAGGACCATAATGTAATCTTTAATCAAAGTTGCAAAGATTTATTCCATGTAATATTTTTAAACACGTATTTGTATAAATTTAAATTGATGTAGGTATCTTATTTCATCGAAGTTGCAAAGGTATGTGAACATTCAGAATTTATAAAGATATCCCCACAAGCCAACACGTCGAATAATTTCGTGAATGTAAACTTAAGTGAACCATTTTTATAGTATGGATGGTCAGCCTCATACCAACCTATCTAGAGGATAAAATTTCAGTATAATACTGCAGAACGACGCACTTCAGTGTCTTTTCTACCTACCTAGTAATAAAATTACCGGCAAGGTCTACTCAGCCTTCACAAGAAATGAGTACCAGCCCCCTCGGGAGCTGGGAAAACCCCCACTTCAACTGAAGTGGTTGGCGTAAGGCCGGCCCCCTTACCTGTAAAAATAAATAGGTTCAACTTGCCACATGCGAACCCTTCAGGGATAACGCGGCAATAAGTTACACTATATGTGTAGCTTAGTTGCGTTTTTTAGTTGCGTAGTTGCGTTTTGCGTAGTGATGGCGAAGGGTGCCATTCAAGCCGATTCCCATCGGTTTCCCGTTTAAAATGAGGCAAAAATGATAATAAAGTAGACTGCATGGTTTCAGTGGGAAAAAAATACGTATTGTTTCTTTGGTTTTATATGTATTTTTTAACTACTTTGTTACATCATTTTAAAAGGGAAGCCGATGGGAACCGGCTTGTATGGCACCCTTCGCCATCACTAGGTAGCTAGAAAAGACACTAAAGTGCATCGTTCTGCAGCTTTCGTTGCCGCCAGCTGTATGGACTCACAGTGCTGTAAACTATAAAAATCCCTAAATAGAGGGAATCCAATTTTGATTTAAAAATAAGCACATACCAACCTATAAGTAACCTTTTTCTCTGTTTTTTACACAAAACAAATAATCTGAAAATTGCAATAGCTCCTGCAACGCATCCGCTGAGTGATTGATTGCGAAACTCTGCAAATAATAATTTCCCTCCATAGGGGCACACATGACCGGTCGGTTCCACGGTAGAACGACTCAGTGACAAAAAGACACATGACAGAACAACACGTGGCAGAGCAACACATGAATGAAAATCGCAATGACAGTACAGCACATGACAAAACATCGCAGGAAAGTGCATCACAAAGACAAAGCATCACAAGACAAAACATCACATACCTAAAACAGAACATACCATAACGGCAAATGAAAAAACATATTTTAGGTATTTGATGTTTTGTCATGAGATTTATTTATTTATTTATTCTTAAAGACACCAACAGAACAAAGGAGTAGCACATACACAAAAAAAACACAATACAAATACATAAGTATCTCCAATGCTCCAATAATAGGTGCCTATCGCATAATCTTATTTTAACAATAATTAATTAGCGGGAGTAGGAGATGTTTTGTCCTTGTGATGATTTGTTATGGTGATGTATTTTCTGTGTAGTTTTATCATACTTATTTTTGTCATGTGATGTACTGTCATTGTGATATACTGTCATTGTGATGTTCTGTCATGTGCTTCTTTTATGTACCGTTATGTCATGCTTCGTTTCATGTAAAGTTTTATCCTTGTGATGTATTTTTTGTGCTGTATTATTAGAGTGATATTTTTTCATGTCATGTGACAGAAAGAAATGGCGGTTGATCTGTAATGTTGGCGGCTAGGGTTTGTTAAATATTGTAATTTGTTTCTGTTTAGTTTTGATAGTATTATTATTTATTAAATGTAATTTGTTGTGTATGTTCCTTGACTTATAGGTTGGTATGCGGCTGACCACCCATGCTGTAAAAAATGGTGCACTTTGCCAATGTCACCCCTGTTACAGGGAAGGACGGCAAGCGTTGTAGGGTGTATGTCCATTTCAGAATTTGGTTTTTATGTTGTAGGTTCACATGAGGCATGTGCAAGCGCGAACTTGTACGTGTCTGCTTGTGAGAACGCACATAATGTGAATCTCCAATGTAACATATATTTGCAACTTAGATTAGATTAGATAAGATGTGTCGTGATGGCATATGTGTCGTGTTACGCGATGTTTAATCCTTGTGATTATTTGTTATAGTGACATATTTTCTGTTTTGTTTTGTCATAGTGATGTTCTGTCATGTGTTGTTCCGTTACGTGCCGTTCCACCATGGAAGCGACCGGTTATGGCTTACTACGGACAATCAAAAAGTAGTTTTTCACGCGGCAGTATTGCCGCCTTGCCGCCAGCCGCCTACCCAGCCCGCCCTGACTGCCAGTCGATAAATCCCGCCCGGGGTCAGGCGGGGGCGGACTGAGGCCTTTTTTTATTGGGTCGTAATTAATTTAGAGACCTGTCACACGGCACGGTTGACGCCCCGCAGGTTGGCAACCACTGGAGAGGCTATGGACTGCAAGGCAAAAGAAAATGGATCTCCTATTATACTGTTATGATTTTACTTCACTTTTAATAAAAATTCGGTTACACTTATTTCACAGTTTTCATTTTTTAACAAATTGATTACGTAACAGTGGTGAAGAGTGCCATACAAGCCGGTTTCCATCCGGTATCACGGCTTGAGCGTTAGTCGACCTCTGCCTAATTCACAGAATTGCAGCCTATTTATATGTGGCCTATTCTCACGTATTCTTAATTTGAGTAGGCGCCTCTAAAATATTTATTTCCAGAGAGTACTTGAAGTATCAACAATTTTAAAGTGTCAAACACTCAGACTTACGTCAACCACTTCAGTGAAGGACGGGTTGGTGCTGGGGGGGGGGGGGCTTCCGAGGGGTCTGGTACTCATTTATTGTGAGGGATGAGTAAACCTTGATCCGGTATATTATTTTTGGGCTTAAATTTTTGTGGGTGATGATGCCCTATATTAGTCACCGAGAAAAGTTAGAAAATCTACAATCAAATTTGCTATTAACTATCTATATTTTCATTTAAGATTAATATTCAATGCAAGTCCATAAACAGATACCTGTTAGTTTGCGCTTACAAGTGGCGCATATGTACTCTCAATTCTCAAATGAATATAAGCCATGCATCTTTTCCTGACCTTCGGTGAATCAGGGGTGACATTGACAAAGTGAACCTTTTTTACACTATGAATGAATAAAAATAATGCTGCAATTTTCAAAAATCCACAATTTATAACATTTAAATAAGAAAACCCCGTGGAAAAGATTTAAATGATGAATTAAAAAATTTCAAGTCTTCTGTGTCCACTGCAACCATCACCACATACATATTTCTACTGTTAGTTTTTGTTCTGTAGATGTTCTGTTTTGAGTCTAGCTGCCTTTGTGGCTTTTTCTCAGTGTCCGCTGCAGATTTCCCTGATGTATGGAGGGGGGGGGGGGGGAGGTACAGACCCACATAGGCCAAACTCATTTGGAAAAGGGCAGGCAATGTGCAAGCGGTATACGAATTGAACTCGCAATACACATCTCAAATTTTAGCTACAAAAGTAATCAAGAACAAGTATAATGATTTTCTCGAGTAATAACCTGTAAATCTTCCTTTCCGTAAACATGTGATGTCATTTCTAACCGCGTTCTCACCGAAAGGGTCACATTAGGCGAGTGGAACCTATTTTTACTTACGCGACCGGCCTTACGCCAGCCACTTCAGTTGAACCGTGGCGTTCCCAGCTCCCGAAAGGGCAGGTAATCATTGAGTTAACCTTGACGGTGTTTTATTTTGGGTTTGAAATAAGCATCTAAACAGGAAAGTTTTTTGGAAACCCTCGGTGGGAATTTAACTCAAGATGTCGGTAAGGAGTGTAAGACCGAAGTAACTAAGAGTTATGTAAAAGTACCTGTTTATGTTTTCAACAGCTTGTTAGTTGTAATAACTAAGTAAAACAATAACACAATAAAATATTTGTGTACCTAAAAATTATGACCAATTGTTTTACGGTATAAGTTTTACGTAAATCTTGTTTCATTTTAGCAGAAAATCTAGCTTTGGAAGTGTATATGACCAATGAAGTATTATAAAAAGCTATATTTATTTTGAGTAACGCAGAATTCCTGTTAAATTTAAAAAGGAGAAATCAAAACATCAGCTAATCAAAGTAATTTTAATTTCACAAAAGCTGAATCCTGAAATATGTATTTGATAAGCATTTAACAACTCTCTTTTGTATAAAAAAAAAAACTCTTTTAATAACATTACAGGTTTAGTTCTTTTCATGAGTCAAAAAAAAAAAGATGTTATTACTCTTTGATTGAGTTGTAACGGGAAACATAAAATTAAGTTCACGTGTCGTGGGTTTTCGTGTCCTGGTATTAATTGACACTAAAGAATGCCATCTAGCGGAAGGTGAAAGCAATAACGAGCGTCCGGTCTACGGTGAATAATGTGCGTGTCAACCACATGGATATCGGTGGAGCCTGCTACGGCCGAGAGTGCAATCCATCCCTCTACGGAAAAGCGTAGAGCTTTGCAAACGAGTGATTCAAATGAGAAACAATCTGTTTTGTTTCTATTGTACTTTTGTAAATAAAACCCGTTTAAATGCTTCACTCTTATATTTAAAAAAATGTTTGAAAAACGTTGTGTATACGTTTGTAATGCATAAAAAAAATGCATTTTGTTTTATTTAGATGCATTTGCTAATCTACTTTTGCAATCCTGAAAAAGTGCACGGAAAGTGGATTTCAAATGGTTTATTAACCCTGAAATATAGGTTGTTAATTCGTGCTTTTATTTATGGACGAACTAAAATGCGAAATTATTTTTTGCTCTTTCATCAGTAGAGTAAATCATTTTCAAATAAAATTCAAAACATATTGCTTTGAAAAATAATAAATTAGTGACACTCAACTCAATGATAAAAAAAGCTTTTAGTTGAACCGAATCATTTAATAAAAGTTAAAACATTAAATTAAAATAAAGATTGTATAACTTGGGCACGTTAGTTTAAGTAAAAAATAAAACAAGTTGAACCATTGTTCTTTCTTTTTTCAAATGCAAAAAAATAAAAAGTCTAAAAAAACTACAACGTAATCTAACGTGAGTAATTCAATTAACTTTATTTATGGCGACCGCTTTTATTACGTTTTTTTTAAGTATGAAACTTTTTAAAAAGGTTTCTTTAATGGCGGAACTTTATTGCGATACGAGATTTCTTTCGGAGTAGGAATAATATTCCCGGGAGGCTTTTATCCACGAAGGCAGTTAACCAGGCTATTAACTTTAATATATATGTACACAAACATATTATATAACTAACCGTTTCTATATAGTTAGTCTTGAATTCGCTTAACTTAAAAATAGTAAGTGAATGAAAAAAAGCCACACCACTCTAACAATATTGTGTCTCTACCAGATCGGTCAGGACAGAGTCCCTGTAAAGTTTCTTAGATAGGTTTTTAAAATTCGTTTTATTAAATAAATAAAAAGTAAAAAATAAACTAGTTATATTACTGTAATTAAAAATACCTCAATTTTTTGTCAAGAGAGGTCAAAGTATCCTGAAATTTTAAAATTTGAATTTAACGTAAAATTTTGGTTCACTCAGAATATCACATAAAATAAACAGAGTGCTTAGTGCATAGGAAAAAAGTTTTTATCTGACATGGGAGTGAATTTCAAAAAGGACGGTGTACAAATAGCTTTTTATATAAATTATAATTAATAACAAAAGTGATGTTTCACAAGTTTCAAAAGTGAAGTTCACCATGCCAATGTCAACCCTGTTTCAGGGAAGGTCGGCAACAGTTGCAGGGTGTATGTCCATTTGAGATTTGGGTTATTATGTTGTAGATTCAAATGCGGCATTTGCAAGCATGAATTTTTGTACGTGTCTGCTTGTGAAAATACATTAATGTGAATCCCCGATGTAACATATCTTTGCAACTTCGATTAGATAAGATTAGATGTTTGATGATAAAAAGGTAACATGAAAGTTCTCCAACATTTTCTCGAAAAAATGCTAGACGTAAGAAATCTTCTTGCAAGTTAAATTGCATCAAATTTAAGGTGTAAACTTTTCCAAAAAGCCTTTCCTTGCAACTTTCACTCTTTGTTAACTTACATGACCAATCAAACACCCACACATTTACACGAATTCACACTAGCACACTCATGCACGTTAACACATCCACCCACATTCACACACATGTACACTCGAATACACACTAGCACACTCATGCACGTTAACACATCCACCCACATTCACACACATGTACACTCTAATACACACTAGCACACTCATGCACGTTAACACATCCACCCACATTCACACACATGTACACTCTAATACACACTAGCACACTCATGCACGTTAACACATCCACCCACATTCACACACATGTACACTCTAATACACACTAGCACACTCATGCACGTTAACACATCCACCCACATTCACACACATGTACACTCTAATACACACTAGCACACTCATGCACGTTAACACATCCACCCACATTCACACACATGTACACTCGAATACACACTAGCACACTCATGCACGTTAACACATCCACCCACATTCACACACATGTACACTCTAATACACACTAGCACACTCATGCACGTTAACACATCCACCCACATTCACACAGATGTACACTCGAATACACACTAGCACACTCATGCACGTTAACACATCCACCCACATTCACACACATGTACACTCGAATACACACTTGCACACATCCAGACACATTGGAATGCACATTCATACATTAATAAACGTTATATTGTCCGGTCGATGGCTCAGTTGGTAGAATGCTTGCATTCCATGTCGAGAGCCCTGGTTTGAATCCCACCAAGGGTGTCAAAAATGATTTTCCGTTTCGGTGTTTATTTCAAATCCCAAAATAAAATACCGGCAAGGTTTACTCAGCCTTCATAAGAAATGAGTGCCAGCACCCTCGGGAGCTGGGAAACCCTTACTTCAACTGAAGTGTATGGCGTAAGGCCGGCCTTTTTACCTTTATAATAATTAGGTTCCACTCGCCACATGCGAAACTCTTCGGAGATAACGCGGCAAGTAGTAACACTTTATGTGTAGCTTAGTTGTGTATATTCAAGAATTTACTTTCTTATACACACTTCAGACACATTGATAAACAAATTCACACACATGTTCATTTTAATTCACACATTCAAACACATGCTTAAGCGTAGGTGAACATTCATGTACACACCTTCACACATTCACATTCGGCAAATACAATTTAGAAGTCGGAGTGAACTATTATAGAAAATCCATTATCTGGAATGGAGAGTCATTACCGGGGCTGCAGGGGGGTGTGGGGGATGGCGACAGGGGGTGTGAGGGGGTGAGACAGCCATATAAAGTCCTATAATCCCCGCTAGGATGGTGCCTGATAGTTTGGCACTCTATTGAGCCGTTTGCTGAGGTGAGTTCGCAGGTTGTGCGCCGTCTCTACGTCTAGTATATATTGGGATGTTTTTGAAAGAGCCTTCCAAGGTTTTACATACGAAAAGGGAAATGCAACTTTGAAACGGAAATCAAATTACGTGCAATTTTCTGAAATTGTAGACTTTATTGTTGTTTGCCTGGAAGATATTGTTGAACTTGATTATTTTTTTCTTTCTAAGTAAATCCTTTTAAACAATTTTTATCACAAACCTTTTTCATTCGGGGTCAAAGTCTTTACGGCCATCAATAGATCTTACCATTTCTGATGCTGGAGTGATGTTTTCCGGGATTTTTTGCCGTGATCTGTGGGAGCTGGAGCTTCCGGACGTTTCGCCCATTTCCACGATGGGCTTCTTTTGCGTGAAGTATGATGATGAAGGTGATCTTGATGAGAACTGTGATCATCCAGCTTCCACAAATCATCGCAACAAATCCCGGAAAACATCACTCTAGCATCATCAGCCGGCCGTGTAAGCCTAAAACTCTTATTCTTACCATCTCTATTTGAAGATGGGAAGGAATTTAACACGGCGGTGCCTGAACAGCTGCTCGTTGTTCCATTTAAAATGGATCAGCTGTTGATAAAATGCCATGTTTTATTCCATCCTATCTTCAAATAGGTACCGTATCAACTGATGACAAATTTTAATACACAAGTTCATTAAATTCAAACAAATAATCTAACTACAGAAACCCGGTGAACATGCGACACATTTTTTTCCCTTCCTTTTTCGTTCACGGCTCCATTGAAGATTCATATCTCTCACACTTTTCAGGTAAACATTTCATCATCTTGTATTTTACAAACATGAAGTCTATTCAGAGCTCAGCCGACCAAAAATTTAACCAGATCGTTAGGAAAGCTCTGTACCCCAAGTACAATATTAACGTTTCAACTCAACTATAGAGTTTCAGCAAAAATGCATGGAAACTGAAACCTTCACTGAAAGTGCTGTATTGAAATTGATGTATTTTTTTGTAAACGTTAAGGGTAAATTGTTGTAGTGAACATAGGTTGACGAGGTCTACTTGAGGATTTATACGCGAGCTATTAAGACCTTTTAGTTTAGACGGGCGGAGTCCCCTCACGCAGATTATTTTCGTTTTGGGAGACGTGCCAAAATTTGAGAGGTACATATTTTGTGCCAAATTGAATAGGTACACATCTGTTAATTAATCAATCGAGTTTATTTGTTCAAAAGACGGAATAATGTCGACATACCATCTAAGTAGATAAGACGTATGTACATTACATAAACAACCTCTGTTTAAAAACGCAAACAAGCTGCTAATATAGTGTAAATTCTTGCTTCGTTATCCCTTAAGAGTTCCTCATGTGACGAGTGGAGCGTATTTATTTTTAAGGAGCTGGTCTTTTTTCCAACGCTAAAAGTAATGCTGGGGTTTTTCCGCTCACAAGAGGGCTGGTATTAATTTCTTATGAAGGCTGAGTACACCTTACCAGTATTTCATTTGGGGTTTTGAAATAAACACCGAAACGAGAATTAATTTCTGACACCCTCGACTCGGTGTATTCGAACAGGTGCCCTCGGCATGGAATGCAATCACTCAACCAACTGAGCTATTGACCGGAAAGATTGAGTGTTTCTTCTGTTAATTTATAATTATTTTTTTTATATAAAAAAATGATGTTATCATTTATAAACCTACTGAATTCAACTACCTACTTAACATACTTGACGTCTGTTGAACCATTTTCTAAAAGGGGTCTTCAACAAAGTACCTACCTCCTAATTTTTTTTTTCAGAGAAAACTTTTTCTAGATGAATTATAATTTACAGTCGGAGGTACTTGTGACTGGGGTTTAAAACTTTATTCATTTCACTAAAAGTTAAAAAACAAAACAAATGGATTGAGTTCAAAATAAATAGTATCGCATTAACATCAAGTCCTAGTGCTAGTACATGAGCACTAGGAGAAACTATTTTAAAGTTTTTCATCGACATTTACGAGAGCTGATCAAAAATAATGGTGACTTTAAAATATTTCTTTGTGGTGTGAATGGTTTTATTTTCAGAAAGTGATTTTTGTATTATAGGAAGTCTCTTTTCCCGCGACAATATACAAAAAACAAAGATCCGGAATTTTGTGAAATATTACCGGATGTCACAACACGATAATGCGCCAGCGCGCACGTCATTACTTGTTCGTGGTTTTCTTGCCAAAAAAAATTGAATCGTAATTGTTGCTCATTGACCGTATTCATCTGATTTTGTTATTAATTTTGTTCTGTACCCAAACATGTTTTTTACTGATATTTAGTTGGTAAAATGCTGACCACACATACTGTAAAAAAATGTTTACTTTGCAGATCACCCCTGTTTCAGGGAAGGTCGGCAAAAGTTGCATGGTGTGTTTTTTTTTACTTTTTTCAACTTAGATTATATATTTTTTTGGATTGTTATTTAAATAAACAACACTTTTATATTTTTAAAACACTGTTTTAATTTCACACATATATAATATATTTAAAAAATAATAATTTTAAATAATAATCAATTAAATAACAATCCAAAAACATGAATTTTCACAGTGTTAATACACAAACCTTAAAAAATAGATTATATATTATTATTCTAGATAAGATTCAATTAAGAGAATAAGATTTTTTTTTTAAACTATAACCTTCTTTTCAACCAAACCGTGTACACAACATACACTTTAAAGCAAACCCGGTCTGTCGCGTTCATACACGACATGAAATAAATAGCCAAACTTGAAAAATATTTATGGGCGCCATTCATACGTTTCACCAAGTTTTCCTGTTCCCTTCTAGAACAATAGTCAGAAGGCGCTGGCCACCTTTATTGGGGGGACTGTACGTGTAGGTAGGTACACTTTTATTGTGGGGATTGTACTTGTAGGTAGGTACACTTTTATATTGAATGCAGATGTCGTAAAATAATAATTTCGTACTTCCCGGTATGGACGTTTATGACGTAACAGCTTCTTGTTACAGTTACAGTTACAGCTTTATGGATTGAAATTCGATATAACGTATGAATTCGAGTGGACGTGAGCCTAGGCACGCTGATTGGTGTGCGTGATGTCTCTGGTATAGTGTGGAACAATGCTCTAGTTTAATTCATAATAGAAGTATCTACCATTTTCTCGAACATGCAAGAAACGTCTATGCCGAACATTTATATACGAGCAAAGGTTTGAGAGTCTATCTAACCATTGTAACGCTAAGACCTGTAAGCTGAGAGTGAAGAGTGAACAGTACATTGTAACCTATATTGTGAAATGAATTAAAAGAACCCGAAGATAATCATAACATTACTTTTATTCCCACGCATGTTTTATGTATATAATTCACAGCCATTGTGAAATGACGTTATTCTGATCATTATTTTACTAAGTGTCTTTTGGGACGGAAATAAATAAACTGCCGTATGATCTGCATACAAGCCAAAAGTGTAAAAAAGTTTAATATATTGTCCCCTTAGTGCTTGTTTGTCTAACGTCCATCAAAGGTTATTTCACATTAGCAATGTCTGTCGGTACTAGACGAAAACTGTAAATTGAATGTAAAAATATTTACAACAACTCTCAAATTATCTTGTTTTACTAATTTATTTTTAACTCAGATTGTGTAATATATGATTTTTAGGACAATTTCATTTAAATACCATATTTTATCAAATTGAAAATAAGCCAAACAAGCACTGGGGGGGGGGGGGGGATTTAGTGAAAATTTGAAGCAAATCCACCACAAAAAAATTTTTTTTTAATGTTTTTATGTGGTGTCATTTCAAGAGCTTTTCTGTGAAAAAACAGATGAAGTAATTTAAGTTATAATAATAAGGATTATTGAAAATATTTTTTCATCCCGATTCAACGAGTACATCCCAGAAAAACGGCAGGATTGGATTTATAAAGATATTTTTGTGTAAAGCCTCAAGTAAAGGCATTCTTAATTGCCAATCTGTAAATACAAAATAATTTAATGAGTACTTTTAACATAAAAAAATCCGACAAATTTAAACAATTGCTGACATCTGCTGCATTAACTTTACATTCTTTTATACCAAGACACAATCTTGAACCTTTCTTAAGCGACATAAAATCTTGTCCCAAACGGTCTCCTTTTATGAGCATTTGATTTGTCTCGGGCCGTCACAAAGGCTGCAAACTAGGAATCGATGAGGGTCGTACAGGGTGCTACGGACCTTAAGAATTTCTATATTGGGCGGCAGTGGAATGAGGGTTTGTTTGAACGTGCCTTTAAACGATCTACCTCCGTATAACAGTACTGGAGACAGGTGCTCAGGTGGGGACAATATATTGCGGTTTATTTCGATGCGAGAAGTAAAGACAATTGCAATTGCTTTGAGATATTATATGTAGGAATTTGTTATAAGGGAAAAAATATATTATTAGTTAAAAGATTAATCTAACTAAAAAAAACATGAATTTGATTTTGATGGCATATATTTACTGGTTGCAGGATGACAATAGAGACTATAAAAATTTCACACCTTTCATAAAAAAGTAAAAGTAATATTGAAAATCATTCAATGTTTATAATGATTCTTTTAAACAAGTAAACCTTACCAAGTAGTATGATTTTTGGTGGGTAATAAAAATACCTTTGATTTATCATATAAAACAAAACGAAATTTGATTAAATAAGTGCACAGCATTGATTTAAATAAAATATATAGATGGAGCATTAGCGTATATATCCGAGCCACATCATGGTTGCCCTAAATGATAGTGTATGCCCCATTTGCAATCAGTTGTTTACCAAGCGTCGGCAAGGAAACATCGAGGTACCTACATTTAAATTGAAGACGAATATCATGCGAAGATAGCCTGACAGTTCCATCAAATTTTCAAATTTCCCCACATAAAAGAAATACTCGTATGTTAATTTAATGAAATAAAACTCATGATAAGCGCGTGATGCATTATTACAAACAAAAGCATACAGTAAAAAACCACAAAATATTAAAAAAACTCAGTTCTTCATACTTATACCCATTATTTGACGATAGATTTTTTTTCTTATATTAGACGCATTAATCGTATTTTTTAAGGTTTATTTAGATATAAATACAAAAGAAATAAAGATATTAAAATGTAAATAAGCATATAAGACAACTTTCAGAGATGCTCCTTTAAAATAACGGAGAAAAAAATCTTCTGATATTCATAATTATCAAAAAATACTCTATTACATAAAAGTAAGATACAGTCAGTAATGCGTCTTTTTTGTTAAAGTTTTTTTTAGTTCCTACACAACTTTAAATATAATGTTTAAAAATATAAATGGTAAAACATTGTTTTAATTCACTTTATTTTATTTGTTTATGCTCGAATATTTTCGCCTAATGAGGCATCTTCAAGAGCAGAATTAAAACAATGTTTTACCATTTATATTTTTAAATATTTATAAAAATGGACTTTCACTGTGTTAACAGATCAACACTAAAAAATATTAAATATAATGCACTGTTTTTTTTTTTTAAATGTGAATTTATTCGGATTAAGTTATTTTTCCTTACATTTTGGGAAACGTATGTTGTGAGACGTCAGCCTCAGATGTCACTTGTTAGGTTTTCTTCACTTCGGCTTGAGTACCATGGAGTTCTATTAAATGGAGAGGCTATTTATTTGATTTAGTTCTAAACACTGTGTTCCATACAGTCACTGAAATCTAATTTCGCCAGACTTTGTCCTTTGTTTTGTCTCGCTCGCACAACATACGTTTTTTGTTGTTGTCCTTTTCTATCACGTTATGCGTCTCTACTCCGTCGTTAATTTATGTAAGCAGGTAATATTGCTTTTTTTTTTTTTTTTTTTTAAGAAAATCCTGTGCGGGAGACTCCCTAGATTCTGAAGACTCTAGGGGTCTATGACACTTGTTGTAGTGCCGCAGAGGTGTACGAGCTTGGTCGTCGCTACAAAGCGCCAATACTCAAGCAAGACCCAGTTGCTGTAAGGCTGGATGGACCCTTGGTGACCGGTCATTGGTAAAGGCTTATGAATTCTTCAACCCAGCGAAGAGCACATTCGAAATATTAATGGTATTTTTGTGTGCTCCGCCGGGATCCGAATCCACAACCTTCCAAATATTTACGAGTCCGAAGTGTTGCCACAACGGACTACGGACCGGTCCTTAGCAACGAATTGTTGATGTTATTTTCGTTGACAACATAATTTAGTGTTGTCAAAGGTTTTGACAATATCTGATACTTTTTAATGCTTCTGTTCCATAAACGTAAATATTTTACTTAATGTTACATAATTACTTGTGAAAATTATTTCAATTACATTTTTTTAATTTTAAGTTTTTTCAATGATGTTAGGAGTAATACCTATAGAAGACGAAGTAAAAAAAATATTATTTTTAATCCAATTTCCTTGAAATATAAAAGAATAAATGAAACAAAAAGTGTAGGGTAGAAATTGAAATTTTGAATTTTGAAATACAGACCACTTCAAATACATACATTTCACAAAAAAAAATGTTCTCACGTGACGGTATCAGATACTATATTTTATCATCATCACATCTCTATCACTAAAAATGGCCGACGGTTTGACAGCGGGGCTATTGTTTTGTTGCTCAAGGCATCGGCAGATAAAATATCAATTGAATTTACTTAAATATTAATATTCACTGGTAATTACGAGTGAAAAGTTACTCCAGACTTTTTATTACAATTTCTCGTATTGTTTGTGCATTTGGAAAATTTGTGGCTTGGCATTTTGATGATTTTTCTTTCCAGTTAGGAAACACACCTGTTAATAGTTGGAAGGTTACCGATAGACTGAATTTGGATTTTTGTATGATGAGTGGGGTAGCGCATTTCTAATTCACAAAGGATTGCTTTCTCAGCCCATCCAGTCCTTACAAATCCATGTTGCGTACGGCCCCTGATGTTGTCATGGAGATCAGAAAGAAACATAACAAAATTTCTAATGTTTCTTTCTCTTTCTTTCTACAATTTTGTGGCACAACCGTTTGCAACCGAAAACACTCACGCGCTCCATCTATGTATATTATTTATATCGATGGTGCACAGCTTCTGTTCGTAACAACCCGGTTTTTTTTATTGTTAATGTTAACTTACTTGTAAGTGAATCTGATTTTTTACTTTCACCTATTATACGTCTGTTATCTTTCGATCCGTAGAAGTTGTATTATGGGGAGCCTCTACGCAGCTTTGTTACAGACTACGTTTCTACGCCATAGGACTGCTGCCGCTTTGAAATATTATATTATGGTTCTGCATTTAATAGGAAACCGCTGTTTTTGTTATGAATATCAAATACAATGAATAGAAATCGAAGAAGGAAGTTATTTGTCTTCCAGATTGCTGATAAAATTTGCAAAATAACTGCATGATAATTAGTAGTTGTGAATTTGCGAAACTTCGAGACAATAAATAATGTACACATCAGTAATGCACTTTTAATTTATTTGACATACGTCCCAAATAGAGAATAACGCAGGCAAGAAGTTACGCTATTTGTGTAGCTTACTTAATTGAGTTCCGAGGTACACAAATATTTCATCTTGTTAGTTGGATATCACTTTTTGTAGAAATAATAATTATTTTTAAAAAAATCCCCTAGAAGAGTGTCCCGTTTGTATACGACTTTCTAATCAAAACAGAATAATAATTGAAAAGAAATAAGTGTTTTCCTATTTTTTCATACTACGAATGACGCTGCAGATTTCCTTGAAAAGTTTTGACAATATTCTTAAATTCAAGCCCGCGAGTTTTCTCAGCAGGGACGAGCACGTCTCGCGTATGATATCACACAGCAGCAGGTGAAACGTCTTCCAGCCACGCCCACGAATTTCACGGCACATTTCTCCTGCTTTCCTCCACTATTCTCCACACCACAAGTATAAACTTCACTTTGCAAAGTTTCACCAAAAATGTATGCACACTAAAACACTCAAAAGAGCTGCTGTTTTATTTTGCGTATATTTTTGGTGAAACTCTACGGTTGAGGTGTAAACGTAGAGTGCTGGTCGCGTATCTTGTCGCGTCGCTTGTCATGATAGAAAATTGCATCAATCGCTCGCAGATCGTCTTCACTTGGAGCGAATGTTCCGAGCGGCGAAATTCTGCAGCGAGGAATCCGAGGATATGAGGAGTGCGCTCAGGTTACCTGAGTCAGCTGGTGCGGTGGAAATTTCTAGATTAACATGACACACAAGATGTATTGATTTTTCAATTTGAAAGTTGTTGGAAAGTTTCAACTGGATCCGCGGATGCAAAGTATAAGGAAAATTAATTTTGTTTTTTTTTTGGTTGGACCGTGTTCCATTTGAGACTATTTTTTATTGTGTTTTATTTTCAGGAGTAGAAAACATTTTCAAGGTTGTCGAAGTTACCCCATGCGAAGTTTTTTGAATTATTTAAAGAATGATTTAAAAGTACTTGTTTAAGTTAACAATTCTATAGGTATACATCATATAATGCTTACAAATAATGATAAAAGAGTTCTGGCTATATTTTTTTATTAGAGATTATAAATAACTTACTGAACCGAGCGGGCTGAAGTATTTGAATGAGGGGAAAATTGTCTTACCTGAAACAAAAAAAATAAAAACACATTATTAGATATCATATAAAGACAACATTGCACAGATTTTGACTACCCTTAGCACAATGGCGGATGGTATAAAAACAAACAAGAAGATACAAAACTGGTTTTCAAACTTTACTTATTGTAAACAATACATTTATTAAAATCATTTATTCGACCAGTATTTTTTTAGGAACCAACTCACTTTATTTGAAGATTTGTACATGTGTAAATACTGCATGAAAAAAGTTAGCAAATAAATGGATTTGCTAATAAATAAATGTAATTTAATCAATTCGCTTCTTCTTTTCCCATCAATTAATAGGGTAAGAAAAAAATTATATGTTTCTCAAATGCCTCATTAAAGCTTATTACTTGTTTTTCACAGACATAGTATAACTTCTTAAATACACGCTTCAACACTAAACAAAGTAAATACGTGTGTAAAATTACCATGAAATACGTATAACAGCAAACGTAGGAACTATTAATCGTATATTGTAATCCCACACACACAAACTGAAACTAATATCAATCAAACTAATCCCTCTGAAAACATTTCCAGCAATCAATCAAAATAGTCTCATTTGCCATTCAATTAGGCGGCGGCAAATTGTAGAGGAACTTTGCATTTGCCCGTCCGGGATGGGATGGCAAAATCTATAGTCGTAGAGGTTTCGGTGCTACGATTCGGCGTAGGTGCAGGTGTGCTACGCCGTAGGTGTAATTTCTCTCTCGCCGTCCTCTTGGAGGATCCTGCTACGGCACGTGATTATGCAAAGCGTAGATGGGGAGGCGACATGGACGTGGCAACACTAGAAATTGTCTTGTTTCGGGAAATGGATGCCTACGACTTTCCATTTTTTAAGATTGCAGGCGAACATTTTTACTGCTTTACTCATTCTCGTCAACTTTTATAAATATATCCTGCCAAACAAATATTTAGTGATTAACTATGACAATCAAATGTTTTTTTTTATAAATTGTATGGTCAAATCTATCAAATTGTCTTTAAATCAGAGTTTTTACAAAATTACAACTTTTCAAAAAATAAAAACGTCTTCAAAAATATATCTTAAATTTAAATTCCAAAGATATATTGACATTTAAATTATGTAACTTGTAATGCAAGTCCACAAGCAGGCGCATGCTAGTTTGCGCTTACACTCACTGCATGGGAACATACAAAATAAATCAATCCTTACATGAACATTAAAACTTGCAGCTCCTGCGGTCTTGTCCTAAAACCGGTGTGGCAATACTCCTTTGAAATATTTATAAAACTTAAATCGTAGCTTTCAGCTCGTCGGTGCATCTCATTCGATTGATGTAATACAAAAAATGTTGTAAAATAAATTGGCAACTTCCATACGAAACAAAGCATTGTTTAGAATCGGAAACTTAACTTCATAAAAAGCGTTACTTCTTGCCTACGTTATTTTCGAAGGCGTCGCTTATGGTGATTTGGGAGCTATTTATTGTTACGGATAAAGGGACCGGCCTCACACCATTCACTTAAAGTTGAAGTGGAGGTTTCCTAGCTTGTTCTCATTTCTAACGAAGGCTAAGTTCACCTTGCCGGTATTTATTTTGGGTAAATAGGAAATCATTTCTGTCATCCTCAGTGAGGATCGAACCCTTGCTCTCGGCATGAAATCGACTAACCTTATTGTTTACAACCCATTTAAAAATCTGTCGCCCCAAAACTGCACCACATGTTTTCAAAGTCTTGTTTCTGCCAAGACGCCGTGGTTACGGCCATGAGATGCACGGAGCAGCATAGATATAGGAGAGGCTCCGCCTGTTGGAGGCTCGAGCTGCTTCCAAATCAATTACCTGCCCACTGATTGGCCAATTTGTCGGCAGGTAGTCCCGGGGGAGGGCGCGATCGATAGAAGGACTAACTCGCCGCCCTCATTAACAAGTGCAGGAACACTCTTCATGACTCGGTGCAGGCACATGTGAGCTGTGACCTCTTACCTGCTAATTTGTGTGAAGGTGATGTAGAATTATGAGACTGTTTATGAACACACGTTTTCTGTAAGAAGTAAATTAAATCGTGGACGTGGATACGGTTACATACTTTCTTTTTTAGCCGTTTTCACTAAAATTTCTTTGATCTGATTTTTTTTCATTCTGGGTAAGGTTAATTAAAATTGATGGTATTGTAATGGTGCATTTCCCAAGTAACCTTTAAGGTTTTAAAAAGGTTACAAAAAGGTCCCAGAACCTTTTTTAACCTTTTTGTAACCTTTTTAAAACCTAAAAGGTTACTTGGGCTATAATCAAAGTAACAAAGCTATATTAAATTTGAGATTCATATTAATTGCATTCTTATAAGGAGGCACGTATAAGTTTACACATGCCATGTATGTTTACACATACCATGCATGTGGATTACGATTTATAAACCCAATCTCAAATGAACATAAGCCTTGCAAATTTTGCCGACCTTCCCTGAAACAGGGGTGACATTGTATTTTTAAAATGCTTCACAAAATTCTAACTGTTTTTGTGAAAATAGTACATAATGAATTCTACTTCTGATCTGCGACTGTCATTTAATAAAACTTGTGAAAATGAAAAAAAACTAAAGACTGCAAGCAATTCATACATTCTGAATTAATATTAAAACATATTTAACGAGTGTTAATAAACAAGAAAAAGCCATCGTTAATTTTAAATTTATTTGATTTTCTTGCCCACTAAAACGGTTGGAAATATTGCGCTGAAAGATTTTGGTATTTGCTGCATTCACCGCGAGATCGGCATACTTGACCGATGAAACGGACCACTCTCCGAGACAAAAGATTACGACGAGGGGCAAACAAAAAAGGCAAAACAAAGATGGGAACTCATACGAGGAAGGGAGAGAGAACATGTACTAATAAGTATGTGGCACTGGAAGTTGCTACAGATGTGAACATGTGGCTGACGGAAAGTTGGAAGTAGCTAGTGGCAAGTAAAAAGTAGGTACCAAGTTATTGGAATTTCTGAAAAAAATAATTGTGCATGAATTGACTTTGTGAAGAAACATTTAATTATTAATGTAAAAAGATTTTGTTTTCTTCACGAGTTGGTATATTTCCTTCAGCGATTTCGATAGAATCACACCATGATCAAACTGTTCACGGATATTATGATATTATGTTCTCGACGTTTCGTTGGCGACAAACCCAACGTCTTTATGAGACACCATCTCCGCATGACGACTGAGGGTAAACAATTTTTTTTATCGTAAGAATTGTCACAAATCACTGCGTACCTTATCGCCACCAAAACGACTACCTTAGTCACCAACGAAACGTCGAGAATGATGTAAGTTCTCCCATAACGTTTCATCTAATATCCGAAATTAAATAGTTACTTAACTGTGTAGTTTTTTTTTAAGAAACCCTGTGAGGAACACTCCCTAGATTTCAAGAACTCTAGGGACGTATGACACTTGTTGTAGCGCCGCAGAGGTATTAACGAGCTTTGTCGTCTCTACAAAGCGCCAATACTAAAGTAATACCCATTTGCTGTAAGGCTGGATGGACCTTTTAGTGACCGGTCTTCGGTAAAGGTTTTTATGAATTTTTCAACCCAGCGAAGAGCATAAATTAGAAAACAAAAACAGTTTATTTTTTGTGCTTCGCCGGGATTTGAACCCACATTTTGTTTACGAGTCTGAAGTGCTGCCACTGGACTACGGACCGGAAATTATTATAATTGTAATTGTTTTTTTTTAATTTAAGGTCACATGAGCTTTTATTAAAACTGCAAGCTTACACACCATGTGTGTAAACTTATACAGTGGGAACGTCCCTAAGCTCTCCATCCGTCGAAGTAGGAGCTCGAGAGGCTTTCACGGGGTGGGAGGTCGCGCGGGGGGAGGAAGGGGGGGGGGGAGGATAGAAAAGCTCTAGAAAGTTCCTCGCTGAACAAGCCGAGGGTTTAATTGTTTTCCTGTAACCATCGTGAGTTGTGGCCGCGGATAAGACAGCTAATATCACAAGGAGCACTTTACTGCCGAGTCTCCCTAATGACGGCCTGTGGGTCCTTTTGACACATACACCCAAGACGGCTATAAGGAAGGTATAAGCTTTCTAATGACAGTTCGGATGAATGTATTTTCTCTGGCTAAGAGATGCATGTAAGCATTTTATATGTGATCCATTAATATGCTCGTCGGATAGCTAATAGGTTTCTGTAATTATTCTTGCAGTTTTGTAGAGTTCGGGCAGTTGAGACTGCAATTTGGAATGCATTTTTATAGAGCACTTACATTTCTACTCAGACAAAAAAAAACGATGGACTGTAACATACAAATACAAGTGTACACATCTTATCTAGTCTGTTGAGAAAGATAAATTATATTTAAGATTCATATTAAATGCATTTCTACAAGCAGGCACGTATAAGTTCGCGCTTAAACATGCCACATGTGGACTTAGGATTTAAAAAAAACAATCTCAAATAAACATAAGCCCTGAAACTCTTGCCGGCGTTCCCTGAAACAGAGGTGACATTAGCAAAGTGAACCATTTTCAACATCATGGATGGTCAGCCGCATGACAATGATATGATAAGTATTCTTTAATCCTTAATCTAAGTTGCAAAGATAAGTTACATTGAAGATTGTTATTAAATGTATTCCCACAAGCAGACACATAAAAATTTGCATTTAAACATGTGGACTTACAAATATATAAAAAAAAAACAATCTCAAATGAGCATACGCCTTGCAACTCTTGCCGGCCTTGCCTAAAAAAGGGGTGTCATTAGCACTGTGAACTTTGTTTTACAGTATGGGTGGTCAGCCTCACACCAAACCTGTAAGTCAAGGAATTAAGGAAGAAGGGAAAAAGCGTTGATTTCAGTTTTTTTTCGAAATTGAAATAAACATATGGAAAATTTGACTGAAAGCTTATGTGGTAGAATGTTTTCGTTCCATCCCAGATGGTTGAAGTATAATCTCTATCTAAGAGGTCAGAAATGATTTACCGGTTCGGTGCTTTTTTGAGCCCATTATCAAAACATCACCAACATTGATTTAGCCTTCTTTAGAAATCAGAACCAGCCCCCTCGGAAGCTGGAAAACTTATTTAAAGAGTGAAGCCCGTGTTAAAATCAGGCCCAATTCACACACCTTTGAAAATAGTAAGAAGTTGCACTATATGCAGCTAAGTTGCGTTTGCGTTGCTTTGTACTTTTTTAGAACGTCATTTATATGTAAATGATTGACGTCAGTGCGTGATGGTCAATACCATGACTACAGCTGTATTTTTCTGTAAACCTATGTTTCACGAAAAATGAACGGAAGCTTTAACGCTCAGTAGAGGCGCGGTATTATTATTGATACATTTTAGTTTAATCGCTTCGGTGAGTTGACACGTATTTTTTATACTTGCGACACTAGTGATGTTTGCATGTCACAGCAGAACGTACCAAAGTGTAATTAATTACAGCGTTACAATACCAAAGTAATATTACCAATGTAAATAAATCATGACGTGTTCGCTCCAAATTGTTCCAGATTATCATCGCGCACATGGAAGCTCACTCCTGTTTGCGTTTTGATGTTGCCACTCACAGAGCCAACTGAACAAGTAAAGTATTAGATACTGTTTTTAATTTTTTTAAAGATAACCACCCATACTGTAAAAAAAAAAAAAATGGTTCACTTTGCCAATGTCACTCCTGTTTCAGGGAAGGACGGCAAGAGTTGCAGGGCTTATGTTCATTTGAGATTGGGTTTTTATATTGTAACCACCCATACTGTAAAAAAAAAAAAAATGGTTCACTTTGCCAATGTCACTCCTGTTTCAGGGAAGGACGGCAAGAGTTGCAGGGCTTATGTTCATTTGAGATTGGGTTTTTATATTGTAGGTCCACATGTGTTAGCGCGAAATTATACATGTCTGCTTGTGGGAATGCATTTAATATAAATCTTAAATGACATATATCTTTGCAGCTTAGATTAAATTAGATTAGACCCCTGTTCCAGGGAAGGTTGGCAAAAGTTACAGGCAAAAGTTTGTTTGTGGGCATGCATCGTATATGAGCTTTGAATCTATATACATCCTTGCAACTTAGATTATAGACCTGTGGTAGAATGCTTGCATTCCATGCCGAGAGCAAGGGTTCGATCTCAAAGGTTTACTCAGCCTTCACAAGAAATGAGAACCAGCCCCCCCGGGAGCTGGGAAACCCCCACTTCAACTGAAAGTGGTTGGTGTGAGGCCGGCCCCCTTACCTGTAAAAATAAATAGGTCCCGAAGCGCCACATGCGACCCCTTCGGGGATAACGCAGGCAAGAAGTTACACTATATGTGTAGCTTAGTTGCGTTAGTTGCGTGTCAGGGAAGGTCGGCAAAAGTTAGCGCGAAATTATACATGTCTGCTTGTGGGAATGCATTTAATATAAATCTTAAATGATATGTATCTTTGCAGCTTAGATTAGATTAGATTAGATATCCTGTGCGGGAGACTCCCTAGATTCTAGAGACTCAGGGGGTCTTTGACACCTGCTGTAGTGCCGCAGAGGTATACAAGCTCGGTCGTCACTTCGAAACGCCAATACTCAAGCAAGACCCAGTTGCTGTAAGGCTGGATGGACCTTTAGTGACCGATCTTTGGTAATGGGTTTGTGGTGAACATACTTACAACACATTTCTTTCTATGTAGTCTGATTACAGTCGCAGTCCATGCGTCACATACAATGTGACGTCATCATCGTTGGACGGTGAAATTCATTACCATATATGGTCACAGAGAGTGCAATTCATTACCATATATGGTCACGAAGAAAGACCACTCGCTGTCGCCATCTTGGGAATGATCACCGCCCGGCACGCACTGCACTCCGCGATCGACTGTCAACTCGTTAAGACGCATCCCCGTCATTGTCACATTCTCCACGCTCGAATCCACTCAGTTATAATATTCTTAATAATATTCAACTCTATTATAATATATTCTCAATAATATTTTATAATACAATACTGTGTAATCTCTGCTAAAATTAAAATCAAGTTTGTCCATCAAGTGTTTTTATTTACCTCCACAACAACCAAGGAGTGGTGTTGGATGCTAGCTACCTTCAGTAGAACTCGCTACCGACATCACCCCTTACAGTGGTGACCCCGACGTGATTTGGAAGGTGAATGGAACCCCAAACTTGAACAGTGATCGAGTGTGGAGTGTGACAAAGAGTGAATCGCGAGTCATTCAATCAGTGCCAACGACGGTAAAGGTACAGAAACAGTCAGCGTTATTTGTCTTGTCGCGCATTCCTCAGTGCACCGCGTCATCCGCTTGCATCGGTGTACTTCCCCCCGCGCGACTGCAAACCGCCTCTGTTCCTCACCGCGCGCGTGACGTCAGCGAACCGTTATCGCACAGCGACGCGTCATCAGCCGCTTATCGCGTCGTTTGCAATACGACACGCCCGTTGCAAAAATCAGCTGATTTCTTATCGTAAGAACCAGCTGAGGCATACACACGTCGCGCAACACACATTCCGTGACCTACAAACACAATGCAACGCCACGGCACGCCTGACAGTGAGGTGCTCGAAGAAGATGAGTACCAAGACTTTGCACCCTCAGCCGCACCCGCACCTGCACCTGCACATGCGCCTGCACCTGCAATCACACGTCCGCCTGTAAACAACCAGCTGCAGAGGACATCGATCGACAGGGTCGCTGTCCGAGTGCCAACCTTCTGCCCTCAGGACCCCGAGATGTGGTTCTGCATGGCAGAACGGAGCTTTGAAGCAGCTGGAGTGACAGCTGAACAAACAAAATTCGGCTATATACTGAGCGCCCTGGATCCCAAATACGCCACTGAGGTGAGAGACATAATTCTTAATCCGCCGGAGAAAGGAGCCTATCAGTTGCTGAAGAGGGAGCTGACGAAACGACTTAGTTCGACTCAAGAACAGAAGACACGACGGCTGTTGGAACACGAAGAGGTAGGAGATCGGAAACCTTCGCAATTTCTCAGACACCTGAGGATGCTTGCGGGGACTGCAGTGGGAGACGAGGTCTTGAGGACGCTCTGGATGAGTCGCTTGCCGCAGTCTATGCAGGTTGTTCTTGCTACGCAGAAGAGCGTAGAGCTCGACAGGGTGGCCGACCTAGCAGACGCCATGTCTGACTCCACCGCTAACACGCCGTCCATTCACGAAACATCCGTGGAGACCTCCTTAACTGCTGTCATAAAAAACATGGAGACAGCCCTCCGTGCGGAGATTGCTGAGATCCGCAGGGAGTTTTCAGGCAAGCATGCTTCAAGACCAGCAACAGCTACTGCAAGATTTCCTCGGGGAAGATCCAGGAGCAGATCGTCGGGACGCCCCCAAAACTCTGGCTACAGTCCATCCGGTTCCTGTTGGTATCACGCCAAATTTGGCTCAAGGGCTAAGAAATGCAGACAACCCTGCAGCTACCAGGGAAACGACATGGGCACTCGCTAGATGCGGCCAGCGAAGCATGCCCGATGTCAAGCCGTCTTTTCATCACCGATCACTCAACTAAAACGAAGTTTCTCATAGACACGGGAGCGGACCTGTGTGTCTACCCCCGGCTAAAAATCCAAGGACGCCCAGCCAAGTCTTCATATGAACTGTCAGCAGCAAATGGGACAACCATAGCCACGTATGGTACCGTTACACTGACGCTAAATCTGGGATTGAGACGGGATTTCACATGGAAATTCGTGATCGCGGATGTAACCAAACCTATCATCGGAGTGGACTTCCTAGGCCACTTCGGTTTACTGGTAGACGTCAAACACGGAAAACTTCTCGACCGAACTACGCAGCTCACTACTTCTGGACATCGCAGCAACGTGCATGTTGAGACCGTCAAAACTGTTGCTGGTAAGTCACCATTCCATGCACTTCTTCAGCAGTTCCCTGACCTCACACGTCCAGATGGTACATCGAGAGAAGTTTGCCACGGCACACGACATCACATCAAAACAACCCCCGGACCACCAGTTTCTGCAAGACCAAGACGACTTGCACCTGACAAACTTTTGATAGCTAAAAAGGAATTTCAGAAGATGGCACAACTAGGGATCATCCAACCATCGGAGAGTTGCTGGTCATCACCTCTTCATCTCGTCCCGAAATCTGACGAGCAATGGCGACCTTGTGGCGATGTCGAGGTTTAAATGCTAGGACAGTACCTGATCGGTATCCAGTTCGACACATTCAAGATTTCGCTCAAGCTCTGCAAGGACGAACAATTTTCTCAACCATCGATCTTGTTCGAGCCTACAACCAAATTCCAGTCGTTGAAGATGACATCCCGAAGACAGCCATCACAACGCCGTTCGGACTATATGAATTTAAATTCATGTCGTTCGGTCTTCGAAACGCCGCTCAAACTTTTCAACGTTTCATTGACGAAATCCTACTAGGACTTGACTTCTGCTACGCATATATTGATGACATACTCGTCGCATCAACTTCAGAAGAAGAGCACCTACAGCATCTCAAAATTTTGTTCAAGAAACTTCAAGACTACGGAATCGTAGTCAACTCCCGAAAATGTTTCTTTGGTCAAGAGGAAGTAAAATTTCTAGGTTATCTTGTCACCGGTGAAGGCACGCGTCCACTACCTGACAAAGTCGAAGCCATCAAGAAATACACTCGCCCCACAACAATCAAAGATCTACGCAGATTTCTGGGTATAATCAATTTCTATAGAAGATTCATACCTAAAGCCGCGCAGATCCAAGCACCATTAAACGCCCTACTGACGAACAACGCCAAAGGAAAACAACCGATTATCTGGACTTCAGAAGCTATCGTCGCCTTTGACGCCTGCAAGGAGAGCCTGGCCGACGCTACGTTGATATCTCATCCTAGAAGCGATGATACTCAACTAGCTATCATCAGTGACGCCTCCGACACAGCAGTAGGTGCAGCACTCCAACAACTCGTAAATGGAAAATGGGAACCACTGGCGTTCTTTTCGAAAAAGTTGAGCGCCGCTGAACGCAAGTACGGAGCTTATGATCGAGAATTGCTAGCTATATACCTAGCGATCAAGTACTTCAAATATATGGTAGAAGCGCGAAATTTTATCATATTCACTGATCATAAGCCGATCACATTCGCTTTCAAACAAAAAGCGGAAAAATGTACACCACGACAATTCAGACATCTCGATTACATAGGTCAGTTTTCAATGGACATACGACATGTATCCGGAAAAGACAACGTCGTCGCTGACGCACTATCCAGGATTGAAGCCATCGACACTACTACAGTAGATTTCAACGCACTAGCTAAGGATCAAGAAATCGATCCGGAAATGCAAACATTCTTACAGGAAGAATCTGTATTAAAACTTAAGAAGATTCAGATTCCGAATACTGAGGTAACCGTTTTCTGTGACATCTCAACACCAAACGCAAGACCGTTTGTCACCACAAAGCACAGACGCGCAGTATTCAACTCCATCCACAGGCTATCACATCCAGGAATCAGAGCGACAACCAAACTTATCACAGAACGATACGTTTGGCCGTCTATCAAGAAAGATTGCAAGAACTGGACCCAAAACTGTATTCAATGCCAGAAAAACAAAGTAACTCGACACGTTTCAGCACCATTAGGAACATTTCTGCCACCATCTGCCAGATTCGAGCATGTCCACATAGACATCATCATTCTACCTATGTCCGAAGGAAATAGGTACTGTCTGACATGCGTGGATCGGTTCACCAGATGGCCAGAAGCATTTCCCATCGAAGACCAAGAAGCTAATACCGTAGCACGAGTATTCTACGATGGCTGGATCACAAGATTTGGAGCCCCTCGTAGAATCACCACAGACCAAGGAAAGCAATTCGAATCAAACCTGTTCAGGCAACTGAATAACCTGACTGGTACAACTCGAATTCACACAACCGCCTACCATCCAGCAGCAAATGGCATGGTAGAGCGTCTTCATCGACAACTCAAGGCAGCAATAAAATGTCATGAAAATGAGCGATGGACACAGACACTCCCAACAGTGCTCATGGGTATTCGAGCAGCATGGAGAGAAGATCTACAAGCAACGCCAGCAGAACTTGTGTATGGCACACCTCTACGCCTACCCGGCGACTTCCTTGGCTCTGACAGCAAACAACAAGAAAATGCTCACGGTTTCGCACACATCCTGCGACAGCACTTTGAAAACGTACGCCCAGTACCCGGAACGCACCACGGGGAAAAGAAGAGTTTCATTTTCAAAAATCTTACTACAACCACACATGTTTTCTTACGTGACGACACTGTAAAAAAGCCCCTACAATCGCCTTATGAAGGACCTTATGAAGTGATTAAGCGCAACAACAGAACTTTCGTCATACGGAAAAACGGCAAAGATATTACAGTCACTGTTGATAGACTCAAACCCGCCTACATCACAACGGGCGAGGAAGCACGAGTAATCACAACACCAACAAGCCCCAGCACGGAAAAACCAGCCAACCTTCCAGAACAAACCTCCAAGAAAATCGTAACCACAAAATCTGGAAGAAGAGTAAAATTTCCTGACAGGCTTGATGTGTAAACAACGCATACATACATATTTTATCATTTTATTACTGTATCGTAAAAAAAACAAGCAGAGAACACTGTTGACAACCCCTGCAAAAGGCACAAAATACAAAGACAACATCAGGTCACTCACCAAGAGTCCAAAGTCGATATTTTCGCAACATGCAACATCAGCTTAAATGAAACACTCATCAGCCAACTCAATTGCACAATCCAAAATATCGCAAACTGATCATAGTGACGCATCACATAATGACTCAAATAATTGTCAATGTGTCAGTTCACTAGCAGTCTTCAACAAATCAACATGGGATCAACATCCAGCAAAGAAGAACTAGTCATCGCACAGACCGCAGCCGGAGCCGCTGAAACCAGCGCTCACAGGACAACGCATCGTTTAACCCTTTCAATATTAATCATAATATGTATTTTGTGCTTCAGCATTGGTGTTTACCTAGTGTGGAGGAAATGCCGGAGACAAGTGAAAAACGATGTCCTGACACAGCTCCGGATCCTGGAGAAAACCCAGCAGCCTCTACCGAAGATCCGTCAATGAGGATCGGGACAAGCAGGCCAGCTAAGAGGAAGGACAACGACTCGGAGACAATCACAATAACCATTTTCATCATCGTGGTTATCCTCCTCACCATCTTCATGACCCATGGACTACGAGAATTTGGCAGAAGTCTGATCATCCAACCAGACGCATACTGCTGACGAGACAAATTCCCATCTATGTATCTCTACCTTTATCGCGATCTGAATCGCTGGGAAGGGGGTACCTGTGGTGAACATACTTACAACACATTTCTTTCTATGTAGTCTGATTACAGTCGCAGTCCATGCGTCACATACAATGTGACGTCATCATCGTTGGACGGTGAAATTCATTACCATATATGGTCACAGAGAGTGCAATTCATTACCATATATGGTCACGAAGAAAGACCACTCGCTGTCGCCATCTTGGGAATGATCACCGCCCGGCACGCACTGCACTCCGCGATCGACTGTCAACTCGTTAAGACGCATCCCCGTCATTGTCACATTCTCCACGCTCGAATCCACTCAGTTATAATATTCTTAATAATATTCAACTCTATTATAATATATTCTCAATAATATTTTATAATACAATACTGTGTAATCTCTGCTAAAATTAAAATCAAGTTTGTCCATCAAGTGTTTTTATTTACCTCCACAACAACCAAGGAGTGGTGTTGGATGCTAGCTACCTTCAGTAGAACTCGCTACCGACATTACCCCTTACAGGTTTATTATTTTTTTCAACCCAACGAAGAGCATATTTGGAAATATAAATGGTATTTTTTTGTGCTCCGCCGGGATCCGAATCCACAACCATTCATTTACGAGTCTGAAGTGTTGCCACTGGACTACGGACCGGTCCAAGATGCTAACCATACGCGGTGTACCTGAGCGGTCACCCATCCAAGTAGCGTCCGCGCCCAATGTTGCTTAACTTCGGTGATCTCATGAGAACCGGTGCTTTCAACATGGTATCGTCGTTGACAAATACTGTTACGAATATGCAGTTGTGTGTTGTGGCTTGTCTTGTCAGTGTTAATATCTAGTTAAAGTCTGTGAAGTTCCTCTAGAAATTAACATACGTCAGGTATTTATGTAATTTGTATTTGATATTGGTATTATTCGAAATTGCTCGGATGTTTGGTCAAATGTTCTAGTAAAGTCTCGCATATATCAACTCTTACAAATTCGAAAATGATGCTTATTTTAGCTATAAAATAAGGGCCTCAACTCCGTTGCTTTAGAAGTCAATCGACTGTTGGATTGTGCAAGTATAAAGTGTCTCTGTATCTGTACCGTATCTGAAAAAAAATATTTTTTTCTTACGTTCTTACTTTGAAAATAACGGTAGATAAACCAAACAAGCACTGAAGGGGGGGGTATAGACATCGACTTCAGCGGTCGATAAAAAAAACTTAGACCTACCCCTGGTTAGCATGCCAATGATTGTGATAAATTATTTTCAAAAAAATATCGCTCAAAAAAATATAAAAACCGTTTAATATTCTTATACAAGCCAACAGGCGTATTCCTCAAACTTGCCTGTCATGCCCATAAAAATACAAATCATACACAGCTTTCAATAAACCGTATTACAATCTAATGAATCGGACAAATCAAGATTGATTTCTTTCCTTTGGCACACATTTTTTCTTTTGTCGTCCGCCCGGCATTAGCCTATGCTACCCCTGGACGTCAGGGGTGGTGAAAGACGGACTGCGGACCATTAAAGGGGCCGCGGACGCTCGCCTGCTCTTTGTTGGGCTCCCCTTATGACCGGCCGAGCCTTTCTGACCGGGTAATATATGAAAAACCATAAATCTAGCTATACTCCACCTATAGGCGCTTGTTTGTTATGTTGATGTTTCTATTGAAAAAATAACAAAAAGTGATTACTTTTTAGCAAAAAAAATCCTAAGAATGTAAAGGTTTTGTATTGACATTGTGATGATTAATTTTAAATGAATAATGTGAAACAAAAAACCAAGTTTTTCTTCCCGAGTTGATTTATTTTCTTTAGTTCTTTTGGTGTAATCACATTATTATTAAGGGATCAACAAAAATAATGTTTTTTTTTTTTATTCTTATAATTCTTTAAAAAAAATCTCAAATTTGTTAAATCGTTTTAGGGCAAAGACAGGGATAAATCGTTGACATTGTTGACATAACTTTTACAAAAATACCCACGGAATAAATTATTTTCATTGTTCTTTAATTATTTAAAAATTAAATTGGATAAAAACAGGGTTTTAATTCACTTATTTATTTCTTTTTTTGTTTGCTCAAACATTTTCATCTTCAGGCATCTTCAGGAGCAGAAATTCGTTTTTTAATTATTTGTGTTTTCACCTTCAGTTACTTCTTACCTTTCTCCAGAAGAAGCTTCTTATTTTCTAGACAAAATTGACACATAAATATCTAAAAGAGCGAATTAAATTAACTTGGTACCATTATTCTGTTTTTTTTTTTTCATTTTTTACATGTAGATACTCCCAAAAAATACCCTAAATTCGGTGTTGGCAAGCCTTATTATGTTTAAAGTCTTGCTGGGGCTGTTTTCCTTTTTTGTTCCTCTCACAACAGGCGACGCTCAACAAAGGGAAGAAAAATCTGTTTCTACCACAACCCCCTCTCTTCCCTACCCACCCACCACCAAACTACCCTTAGCACGTGATCCCTTTCCCGAGTGATACACTATACGTTAAAATTCCACCAAAGCGTTTCTCCAAAAATCTACGTAAACTAATACACTCACTGAAGGCGCTGTTTGTATATTTTATACATTTTTTTTTTATGTTTATTATTGAGTGGGGATTAACTTGTTTATACTTGGCTGCAGTATTCCCCATTACCTCTCGCATGAAATGTATTCATTCTTCCGGTCGCCCATAAAGACGAATATGCCGTACACGAATGAATACACAACACAATGAGGGGGTATGTTGTTTGTAAGGTGGGCGACAAAGAAAAATAGTACCTAGTGTGGAGTTGCTCTTCCGCATCGATGGGTATTAGAATAGGCTTGAATTTTATGTACAAACTTGTATGGTGTTTTGGTTTTGAATGAAAAATCATTCGACTATTATGACATCATTTTTGTTTTCTGAATTTTTCACGCTTACTTGATGTTTATGAAAAACAGCTTCGTTTTGGTGCTCAGGAATCTGGAATCCTCTACTTTTATCTTGACCAATTCCTTGTCTAATAGCTTCATAGGAAGAGGCTGACCCCACATGCTGTAAAAACTTGATTCACTTTTGCCAATGTCACCTCGGTTTTAGGGAAACGCGGAAGGAGTAGAAAAGTTTATGTACATGCGAGGTTTGGTGTATTTTGTATGTTCACATGCAGCTTGTGTAAGCGCGAACATGCATGTAGCTGCTTGTGAGCATGCAATTAATTTGAGCCTTAAATGACAATTTATCTTTGCAACTTCGATTTCCGAATTATTAAGATTCTCTTTTCTATTACCTAATATTGAAATTGAATGAACATTTCTTTTTTTTTTGTTATGAACTTGAAGAATTTTAATCATATTATAAACACAGAAGACCAAAAAAATAGCGAAGAAATCTTCAGTCATTTTTCACACGACTTCAAAAGAAAACAAAAAGCCCGGCGGAGAATATGACACGCTAAAAGTCGAAAGTGATCGACCGTCGCGCAGCTCTGATGAATGTTCTAGGCAGTGTTTATTTTCCGTCTAGCCTAGCTTGGCTATAAACTGCAAGTATAAACCTTACGTTCAATCTCTACCAAATTGTTTCAGCAAATATCGAAGCATTCTTTCAATGGTTTCATTGTTATACCTGGTGACGCACAATTGAGCGTCATCTGTTTTATTTTTAATTAATTAGTCTAAGAAGCGAATTTCATGTTGGTCTTTCACAATCTGAAAAAAGTGCGGATAAAAATCGCAAGATGTCGGTATCAACTTTTTTGACATCTGAGCAACGTGAGATTAGCAAGAATTGATGACTTCCATTTCCGTCGTGTTCGCAAGTAGACACGTTTTTATATGTCTCTCGACCGATTTGAAATTTACCGTTAAAATCTGTGAGTGAGTGTGTTTGTTTTACATATAACTTGCAAGTGTGGCAGTTTGTGAACAGAGCTCAGCACCACAGGATCCTGAGAACGAGCATCATCTTGGACCAGAAGCACGATTGAGGTGAGTGCGGTCCTTTGATTTTCGCTTCTTTGAATCGCGTCTTATGAATACTGAAATTGATTTTGAAATTATGAAAAGCAACTCACACTATCGTGTTTAACATTTTTTTCATGGCTCAGATTTTGTAGAATGTGATTCTTAAGACAATTTCATTGAAAGGTCATCTTTGAATCAAATGGTATACAAGCCAAACAAGCACTCAGGGGACGAAATTATACCTGATGGTACTGGACCGAAAACGTTTGTAATTTTTAAAATAAAAAAGTGAAAATTCACAGAAAGACTTACTTGTATGTAAATGTTTTTAGGCTTTCACGGCCGGATTAGGATGCTTGAATTTGTCTTACGTACAAACCTCAGAAGTGAGCAAAGCTCCGAAGAAGACACACACAGAGGTGATGAAACGTCAGCTGAAGTTTTCAAGAAGAATCAAGAAAAAGAAAAAGAAAAAATAAGAAAAGCAGCAAAAACTATGGACCACGGTCAACGCCCGAAAACACAAAATCAAGCATTACTTGTATGTATTTTAATTTCTTTTAGATATAACATCCCTCCAGACCAAATAGGTGACATTGCGAAAGAATGGAACCTGCAGAGTGAGAATAAGAGAAGAGTATGTATGAAAAAGGTGATGAATATTGAGGAAATGAAAGTGGTTTGTAAGGACAGAAAAAAGGGGAGGTGCATCTGCGGAGGTACCGGCCACCCCTAGTGGAACGGCGGCAGGATACAGTACAGTACAGTACCAGATAATTCCTTGACTTATATGTTGGTATGAGGCTGACCACCCATACTGTAAAAAATGGTTCACTTTGCCAATTTCACCCTGTCGGAAAGAGTTGCAGGGCTTATGTTCATTTGAGATTGGATTTTTATATTGTAGGTCCACATTCGGCATGTGTGAGCGCGAAATTATGCGTGTCTGCTTGTGGGAATGCGTTTAATATGAATTTTAAATGATATGTATCTTTGCAGCTTAGATTTAGATTTTAGACTTGTATGTATTTAAATCTCTTTTAGATATTACATCCCTCACCAGAGGCGCTGTCTAAGTGTCAACGTATTTTTGGTGCACAGCTGTGGCAGAGTCGTAACGTCATGTTGCCTCGGCATGGCGGTCGCTTGGTGCCATGCAGATGTCTCTGACGGCCGATCCGTCTTCCTCAGGGTGGTGCGGGTCTCACAGTGCCGCCACTGGCAAGGAAACACTCGCCTACTCTGTTATATGGTACGTGCTGCATATGCATGCCATCCTGTTACTCATGCCTGTAATTCTACATTCTTGCAACCAAAAAAAAGATTGGTATTCTGTATTTCGTCCCCCGTAGTGCTTGTTTCCATCAGAGGTAATTTCAATGAACAATGTTTGTATGTGTACTGGACCAATAGTATCTAGTAGTATTATTAGGATTTTAAATAATGAAAAAAAAACGGATTTTACTGACCGTGCAAATTTAAAATCTTTATTATTAGGATGATTTATTTGGTGAGCGCTGTTTAAGTGTATATCACACCTCAAAAACCCTCTGCGAGATTGATCGTAACTGTAAAAAGCGCCGATTCTCAAGCAAGACCCAGTTACTGTTAGGCTGGATGGACTTTTAGTGACCGGTCTTTATTAAAGGTACCTATATAAATTGTTCACCCAGCGAAGAGCATATTAGAAAATATAAATGGTAATTTTTGTGTACTCCACCGGGATTCGTTAACCACTAGACTATGAACCGGTAATTTTTTTTCATTTTTAAATATTTTTAAATGGAATTCTATAAAGTTTCTGCTGAAACATTTTATAAATTGATTCTAGATTAAAAAAAAAAAAAAATTAGGCTGATTTATTTGGTGAGCGCTGTTTTTGTGTGTATCACACCTCAAGAGCCCTCTGCGAGCTTGGTCGTCGCTGAAGAAAGCGCCAATTCTCAAGCAAAACCCAGTTGATGTAAGGCTGGATGGACCTTTTGATGACCGGTCTTTGGTAAAAGTTTATAATTTTTTTCAACCCAGCAAAGAGCAAATTTGAAACTATAAATGGTATTTTTTTGTGCTCCGCCGGGATTCGAACCCACAACCTTCCAGTTACGAGTCCGAAGTGTAACCACTTCGACAACGGACCGATCTTAGATGTACCTGTTCGTCGACTAAAGAAAAAAAACCGTCTACCACCTTCATACAACTAAATTAGAAATCCATATTATTTTGGCACTTTATTTTAAAAATATAATAACCGCATCAAAAGTTTCCGGCAATTTTTCGCATTCCATTTTGCGCCACAGTTCGCGAGCTGTGTTCCCCGCCGCGGCTGATGCATTGTTCCCCATGACATGCAATCTCATGTCAGCTGCTTTATCCTCCACAGCTGCAAATGGATGCATTTTGTCTTGAGTCCCATCCGTCGCGGCGCCGGCAAAAGGGACAAACGAACCGCTTATTGGGGATCAAGAAACTCTGAGAGAAATGCGCTGCGGCAGTGTGAACTTTGCAATTTGTTTTATGACGAATTAACATTCATTTTGTGATGGATAGAAATAAAACTTTCTTCGTTTCGACATTTCTTCATTCACTTTAAATAGCTAAGCAAATCAAGATGGTTACATAAACTTCTTCTTAATCTTGTTCCTCATTGCTGAGGGTTGTGGCCCGTGTAGCAACCACTCTTCTCCAGTTCTCTCTTGATTGCGCTACCCGCAGCGCTCCAGCCCCCGAGGTATACTAAAACAATTAAGCTACACATATAGTGTAACTTCCAGCCGCGTTATCTCTGAAGAGTTTTGCATACATAATGAGTGTACACTTATTATTTTTATAGGTATGACGGATGGCCTAACGCCAACCATTCCAGTTGAAGTGGGGGTTTCCCAGCTGGTACTCATTTCTTGTGAAGGATGAGTAAGCCTTGCTGGTGTTTTATTTTGGATTTGGAAATAAACACCGAAACGCAAAATCATTTCTGACACCCTCGGTGAGATTCGAACTCGAGTTCTCGGCATGGAATGCAAGGACTCTACAAACTGAGCTATCGACCGGACAATAACGCTGATTCGATTCCCATACAGACTCTTCTCGAAAACTCTGGCAAACTCCTACCTACATTATTAAAGATTATGATTTAAAAATAATAAAACTAAAATCAGAAAGTAGTAGTACCGGCAAGGTTTCTCAGCATTTGAAGAAATGAGTACCTGCGCTCTTAGCAGCAGGTAATCCCAACTTCAAAATGAAATGGTTGTCCTCAAGACTCCTCACCTGTGAAAATACATGGTCTCTTCTCGCCCCACGCCACCCTTTCAAATACAACACGGTAAAATTTGCATTACATGTGCAGTTAAGTAACAATTTTTTTGTGCTAAAAAAAAGTATCACTAAAATATATTTTATTTTTTAATTTATCATTGAAAATTCTCCCCCTCACACTCACGATTCTCAGCAAGAGAAAATAATAAAAGAATTATATGTTTTTCATCTTTCTCGTTGGTTTATTTACCGAAGGTAATTGATTACTAAGATAAAGCACCTGTGGGGGAGGAGGAAGTACTGGTAGTAAGGGGAGGTGGAGGCAGACTTTTGGCTTTTATTGTGAGCCCGCTGGTTTCCACCACCCCTATTGTTAAATAAGAGTACCTCCTTGATTATTTTTATTTTCTTTAATGAACAAAGAAATTGAAAATTCGTCTTTGATTTGTATTATTTTTGTGTTGCCCTCTGAAGAGGAAATGGTGGTCGCTATTGAAAATACGACGGGCTGGAAGTCTCTTCACCACGGTATTCTTACCTACCGAATATCGGTAATATTTATATGAAGACCTGTCAATTCAAGATGGCCGCTAGTTAACAGCTGTTTAGTCTTCATACAAATATTACCGATATTCGGTAGGTAAGAATTACCGTGCTGATGAAACTTCCAGCCCAGTTCCCTCTTTTAATTAATTAATCAATCTTTATATATTTTTCTTTCTTGACTTACAAGTCGGTATTAGGCTGACCACCCATAATATACACTTTACCAAAGTCACTTCTGTATACGGAAAAAAAGTTGCAGTGCTTATGTTCACTTGAAGTTTGGATTTTAATTTTTAAGCACACATGTAGCATGTGCAAGCGCAAACTTACAAGTGTCTATTTGTAACTATGCATTTTACATGAGTTTGAAATGTTTATATACCGTTGCAACTTAGATTATACATTACTATTATAGAGACTTAACTAATGTATATACGTGCTACTTTGGAGGGAGCTCTCTACCGACTGATAACTTTTATATGTACTTTGTAGCAAAATATTGACGAAAACATCACCATAGACTATAATATTATATAGTTGGATATTTTTTTTATCTTTTAGACACCGTTTAGTGGCTCCAACCACCCCAAGGGCGCCCATCCTTTATTTGCTTCTTGGAAAACATGAACGTCTTCAACTCCTTCTTGAAACGTTCTTCACCGGTCTCCTAAGATATGGAGTAGCTTTGTTACTCTTCACCCTTTATTGAAATTAGTTTTATAATACTTTAAATAGAAAATAACAAAAAAGTTGACATAAATTTTGAATCGTGTAGGCCATAGAACCTTTGATACACAATTAAAATGTCTTTTTTTTAAATTGAAATCTGGGGTAGATACAATTTTCATACAAAGCATAAAATTAGATTCATACAAAACACTGATACAATACACGCCCCAACCAAACCTTTCCTCCATTCACAGAAACAAAATCAGTTTGATAAATTACAAACAAAACAATCTGTGACGTTCGCTGTGATAAACAAGAAAGCAGAGAAAAACCTATCGCCAACAGACAAAGGGCTGTTTACATCTTTGTCATAATGAAGCCAAAATTGTACATCGCTCATTCAGATGGGCCCAAAGGGAACACTTTGTATTGTTTTGTAGCATTTAAGTTACATGAACATTTACTTACAAGGCAAGGGCTACGGTAATATTACTGTGGGGAAAGTTTATAATACAAACTTACGATACAACGAACTTTGGCTGAAGTAATGAGCCTCGTTGTAACGGACATTCTATAATAAGGACAGTAAGATATATTGTTAATAATGGGCTGTTTTGTGTGAATCGCACGTCATCCATTTGGTCCATATACTAGTCCAGTCGATAGCACAGTTGATAGAATACTTGCGTTCCATGGCAGAGCACTAGGGCTCGATTCCCATTAAATGTGTCACAAATGATTTCCCGTTTCGAAAAACCAAAATAAAATACCGGCAAAGTACACAGCCTTCACATGAAATGAAAAACCAATCCTTTCGGGAGTTGGAAAACTCACAATATAAGTGAAGTGGTTGGCGTAAGGCCGGTTCTGTGAAAATAAACATGTTCAACTAATACATTTTTTAGGGTGGATCTTTTAACACAGTTAAAGTCCATTTTGATTTATTTAAAAAATTCAAATGGGTAAAACATAGTTTTAATTCACTTATTTATTTCTTTTTGCTTCGTGCTCGAACTTCGCGTAATGAGGCATCTTCAGGAGCAGATTGCAACTAACCATAAATGACCCCTTTGTAGACAGCACGAAAGTGCACCATATCTGCAACTTAGTGCTTGTTTATCGTATCTCCAAGAGAGGTAATTTTAAATGTGCAATGTTTTTATGTGTACTGGACCACCGGTTTTATGAAAACTGGAAGTTGATTTTGAAAATATTTTAAACAAGTCTCACATTATTGAGTTTACCGTGTTTTTATTAGCTTATATTGTGTAGAATTCTTAAGAAAAAAATATTCAAAGGTCATCTTTGAATCGAATACGAGATGTGAACCTTTGCTATGTTTTTTGCGTATGTGTGATTCTAAGACCAGAATATGAAACAAAAAAATGCACTTGTGTTGTCCTACAAGCATGTCCTAGTAACTTATACAAATACCTTGGTGTCCTATGTACTACGGAGCCATCCTTACGATTTGTCCTATTACTATTTTTCCTAGCAAACTCAGTTGTCCTAGCTTGCCCCAGTACCGAGCTGCCCTAGCTTGCCCCAGTACCGAGCTGCCCTAACGACTCCTAAAGCGAAGTTGCGTTCTTGGGAGTAGGGATTATTAAAACCGGGGATTTGTATGGGCCGCTAATTGAAACCTCGCCACACAAAGGGAGGAGGCGACGCCGATTGTGAGCGCAGCTTTCTGATAATTTAGTTTTTTTCTCGCTTGCAAATTTTGTCCGGCTTGTTTGTTTGAAAGACTTTTATCATCTCGGCAAACATTCAAGTTGGTAAACGAAAAACTCTTCTGGAAAACTGTATTCACGAAATATTTTTTTTTTTGTAATTTACTTTCTAGTATTTATTTCCTTGTTGAAACTTGGTTAATTACACAAGTTGAGATTATTTTCTAGTTATTTATTTTTTAAATTCAATACAATAACCTACTGCGATGAAAGTTATGATTTTTTTATGTAGTAAAATAACATGTATATTTTGTTGATTCTTGATTTTAGAGGAGAGTTTTCTTTACTAAAATTAAAAATTCAGGCAAAGTTATATCTTCATTATTTATTATTTCTTTAGATTTGTGTTTTCGAGACGTTTCTTTTCATATTTTAGGATGTCTTCCACTTGAGCGTTGTAATTTAAATAAAACAAAATATCAAACTTTAAAAAAAAACATCGAAAACTTCATTTTAATTACGATTAAATTTTTTTTTAAATAAACCTGGTAATTTTTTACAAATTTAAAGGGCATTTTCTGTATTAACAAGAAGATTAAACAGTTCTTTTGTGGATTCTAAAAATTGTGGTTGGGCTCTCGTCTATCAATACAGAATCTCCAAGTATGAACAAAAAAGGCTTTTCCTGAAGCGGGCAATGCAGTGTCATCAGTCATAAGGACAAGACGGCAATGTGGAAGGAAAGCCGCATCATAAATATGGTGCTAGGCAGGCATTGTGTTGGCGGGGTCCGCACATATGTAGGCACTTGTGATGAATGACGTATATTTGTAATCTAGACGAATGTGCGGAGCCACGCTGGTTCATATTGGTCAGATGCAGGACCACTGTCCGGTGTGAACTACAAGTGTAATGTAACTGTCAGCCTTATCGGAGTTATTTGTATTCGCACGTTGTGTGAGGGCTTGGCAATGCTTATGATATTGTTACGAACATGCAGGATATTAGTAGTTGTGTTAGTAGTTAAAAATGTTATTTGTTGTGTATATTTCTTGACATTGGCAAAGTGAAACAGTTCTTATAGTATGAGTGGCCAGCCTCGTACCAACCTATAAGTCAAGGAACATACACAACATATTACATTTTTAAAATCAAATGGCGGATGAATATAGTTCAAATTAGGATCATAGAATTAACTACATGTTATGTTCCTTGAAACATGTAGTTAATTCTATGATCCCTTAAAGGTTGGTATGTGGCTGACCATCCATGCTGTGGAAAATGCTTCACTTTGCCAATGTCATCCATTTTTCAGGGAAGGCCGGCAAGAGTTGCAGGGCGTTTGTTCATTTCAGATTCAGGTTTTTTACATTGTAAGTCCACATGCGCCAACGTATACGTGTCTGCTTGTGAAAACGCATATAATGTGAATCCTTAATGTTACATATCTTTGCAACTTAGATTAGATTAGATGAGATAAGTGTTTGGTTTGTCCGTGTTAATTCACTTAAACGTCTGTTTGAGATTTGGATTTTGGGGGCATTGAATCTAATGAAAAGAGATGAAATAAGTGTGAAAGGACGAAATAAAGTGAAAAACATCTGAAAAGCTTCTAGCCATATTACAAATAATCAATCATCCGAGTTGACACATTTACAATTCAAATTCATATTACATGCATGCCCACAAACAGACGAGTGTAATTTAGCGCTTACAAATGCTGCATGTGAACTTACAAATTAAAATCCAAAACTCAAATTCACATAAACCCTAAAACTTTTTCCGACCTTCCATTGCAAAGAAGTGGCATTGTCAAAGTGAACCATTTGTACAATATTAGTGATCAGTGATCAGCCTTGTCCCAACCTATAAATAAACGAATTCATATTGTTTTATAAGTCCCTAGTAAAAAAGCGAATAAATATAATTACAAGTAGGATCATAGAATTAACTACTTTTTATGATGGACACGTTTTTGCAAGTAAGCAAGTCTCATATTTAATTTATTGCAATACACTTTCGTAACAAATGATTCTTTCAAAAAAACCCTTAAGTTTAAATTTTTGAGTAAAAGAAAAATATTGCCGTATGTTTGTCACATGGCAAATAGGCAATTTCCACGACTCTTGCTTGCATTCTGCTCTGAAAGAATAATATCATTTGTATCCTACACAAGTATAAACGTTAATACTCAACAAAAGCGTTTACCAAAAAATGTACGAAAACTTAAACGTTGTCTACAAGCGTTGTTTTTTTTCTGTTCATTTTTTAGGAAACGCTAAAGTTGAGTTAAACAGTTACGTTTATACTTGAAGAGCTGGTCCTCTTACACGAGACATTTCCCGAGTGCTGCGACTCTATGGAGATAAATTATTGCTGAGGATATTATTATATTATTATGAAAGTCCTCGTTGCAAGAGATGACCTGTAAAGCAGAGATATTGCACAATAGCCACATACAATTTTCAGTGTAGGCAATTTAAAGTACTCCTAATTCAATTCAATGAATGAAATATAAAGACATTTAGTTTTGAAAAAAGTTACAGTTTTTGTGAGACTTTTAATGGCCTACGGGCTTAGACAAAGACTAAATAGATCCTCCGAAATGAAAATTGTTGCAAAATCGCATCCGCAATGACCCCATATGGAAAAACTGTAAAATAAAAGAAAAAGTTAGACGGAACAGATCCAGGAGGTGATTTTGGATTTAATGTTATATATCGAGTGTGAGCATCAACTTTGCAAACAAGATCCAGTTACTATAATATGTGACCTATCTTTGATAAACGTAGATTAGTTTTTGTAACCAGCGTTGAGAAATTTAAAAAATCAAGCATATGTTTGTGTTCTGCTTGGAATAATACCCATGACCTTACGATTGCCAGTCCGCAGCGTTATCCACTTGGCTACTAGGGCATTAAGTAAGAAAATTAATTTTAATTAACACAGAAACGATAAAAATAACCGACATTTCAATACTCACATCCAAAGTGGCCTCTTTTTTCTCGGCGGGCAAACGGCGGCTCTACTGTCCTTAGCTATCAATAAAAAAATATATAATATTTTTAAGGGTTTGGTGGTTTACACAGTGAAAGTCCATTGTATATTAATCAAATTAACAAAGTTGCAATTCACTTCTTACAATTTTATTTCTGTCTAGCACTTTTGCCTACAAGGCATCATCCATGAAAAAAATATATGTTTGCTTTTTCTTTGCAACCCATCCGTGTGACGTCATAATTCTGTCTATGTCAATGCTTGTGTGGAGTCCATGACACCATTACTGTATCCATGCATCACCATTAGCCGCACAACAATCCAGTCGTCGTCTTCCTCTACCTCCCTCCAGCATGCGGCGTCTCCTGTCAGTACCACCGCTATGACTGATTGATTATCTGGATGCAGTGTGACAATGATTTGAATTGTCTGAATAATTAGGATGAGGAGAGTTATAAAGATGATACGATGATGTTCCTATCTTCAACGAGGTGTTAGTTTAAAATCTGCTTCAAGATTTGAAGCCGCGCTCCGAAGATTTCTTCATCGCAGATTATGAGTCTTGCTAAGGTGTTGAACACGAGAAAAAAATTCACTTATAAAAGAGGATAATGAACCATAACTTAATCAAAAACTTATATTTTATTCACCATTAGAATGTTTACAAAACAAGACAATATTTATAATCATAATTACCATCAGTCTGTGGCTCTGAAACCGGGCAAACAATCCCTTTTTTTCTCATTTTCGATCCTCTTTTGTTTTTTTCTATTCCATATTCAAATTTTCCTATGTTTTTTATTTTCCCTACATACCTATTTAAACCCTTTTGTTACGGCAACCTCAGCTACATATTATGTACTTGGGTACGGTCTCATCTAGGTCTATTCTGTGACATGGTCTCAGTTTGGTACATTCTGTGATATGGTCTCAGCTTGATACATTCTGTGATATGGTCTCAGTTTGGTACATTCTGTGCTATGGTCTCACTCTGGTACATTCTGTGATATGGTCTCAGTTTGGTACATTCTGTGATATGGTCTCAGTTTGGTACATTTTGTGATATGGTCTCAGCTTGGTACATTCTGTGATATAGTCTCAGCAACCCCCTTATCTTGTGCTGTATACGCAGTCTTGTATCTAACATGACTCATTGATAATTCAATTGACCAGATAATGCGATTCATGCGGCAAGGCAATATCATCAATTCGAATGGAATTATCTTGGATTCAGTGATGTGTTACAATAATCTAAATTAATACATTTGCCATAACTAAGTATTTGTATCCATAGATTTCATTCATGAAACAGAATCAAAATCTTCGTAGAGCAAAATAGTCTAATATCATGTTTATATTATGCAGAAATAATTTTCCTAGATTTTTAAATATCACTGCTATGAAAGCTTTGTACCTACAATGAAACAATCAAATTCTTTGTACTTTATTATTTCACATTTTCGTAATTTTTTACTAAGTACTTGATTTTCACTAACCTTTGTAGTACCTCGTTTACATGACTTACTTTGTAATGTTTTTGCTTTAATTATTTATTCCCCATCTACTTGTACACTTTTATTTATCATATCACTCTCTTATCTGTCCACCTTATTTTACATTCATCTTATTTCAGGTTGCTAATTTTATTACTCAAATTTCTTACATCGACTTCTTATTTCATTCCATTTTTAATAACTTTGTACGCAACTTTTTGTCTCGAAAAACAAATTTCTTTTAACACATTACTAGTTCATTTACAACTAGATCATAACATCATCTAGCTACTTTTTCTTGCTTTTTACTCGCAATTTTTTACTAACTACAATATCACTCTCTCATTTCCAAACTTAATTTTAACTTACTCATTTACTCTCATAAAGAAAATAAAATCCACTCGCCTATTTACTTGCCTAGTTGTAACTCACACATTTACTCGTCTATTTTTTACTCACCCATTTACTCGTCTATTTTTTACTCACCCATTTACTCGCCTATTTCTTACTAGCTTATTCACTCGCCTACTTTTTTTCTCGCCCACATAATGCCTTATCTACTCGCCACATGTAATGCGACTAGCTTATCTACTTGCTCATTACACTCCCGCCAGTTGGGTCATCGCCCCAGCTGACTGGCAACTGCACTGACATGAGTAACGACCCAACATCAGACGCGGTGACGCTCTTTGCGGCTACAATGGAAAGATTGCAGTTACCGCACTGCACTGCGCCCGAAGTATAAACATCCTATTCAAACTGAACTGAAAAATGTATGAAAACTAAAAAAGCGCCTTTTCATTTTAGATTGAACGCGATTGTTAAGTTTAGACGTAAAGTTTTACACTGAAATGCTGTAATGGTAATTTATCCTGAGCCCGAGTGAAAAGGGAATGAAATAAGAGAAAAATAAAAATAGCATGAATTGGTGAATGTGTTGTAGCCAAGATTGTACGCTTTGTCACTGATTCAGTAGTATTGGTGTGTGCATTTTTTTCTTAAATATTTTTCATAATGTTTAATATACACGGAAGAATATTTTAAATTTAATGTGTTGAAAAAAAAGAAGGATATTTGCAATTTAAAAACCGTTTTTTTCATACCTGAAAAATCATTTTTCTTCAAAAAATTTCATCATAAAAAAGCTTTACAGAAACTGGGTTTTACTTGAAAATTGGCGCTTCTTATAGTGATGTCAACGCTTGTAGGGGGCTTTTGAGGTGTGCTACAACAAAAACTGTGCTCACCAAATTAATCATCCTAATATCATAATTATTATAAGCATGCCGACTATCCAAAAGATGAAAGAACATGTGGTCTTCTGCATAACAAGAGTACCGAATAAATAAATGCACAATAAGAGAAAGAAGAAGAAGTAAATAAAAATATACTTACAAAATATATACTTGCATAAACATCGTTTGATGACGCCAAGGAAAAAAGAGCCGCCCGGTTGGAACAAACGAAAAAAAATGAGGATCAATTAATCAAAGTGACATGCACTTTCAGTCCAATGTCGGCTGAGGGCATCACCTCCCATTCCTGCAACCCCAGTTTACACTTATCATCGTCTGGTTTTTAAGCCTGCTTTACTGGCAGGGTGTCTCGGCCAACGTCCTCTACGAGGCGTAGAGCCCCACACCCACACCCCACACCCTGTCGTAGCAGTGTCGTAGCTAGTAGCGATCGTAGGCTGTTTGTAGTGAGAACGCTTGTTAATAAAATAATATTTGAGTTTTAATTATGTTATTCTAAAAATATATGCTATGTCAGTGTCACAATTTAATTTGTATTCAAAGCCTTGATAAGTCAATTTATTGTAAAATAAAGTTCACATGCGGCACGTGTAAGCGCAAATTTGTACGTGTCTGTTATTGGAAATGCATGTAATGTTAATCTTATGTAAATGTAATATATCGTAGCAATTTAAGTTATACACATATTATAGAATATTATAGATTATACATATTATAGATTTATTATTTTAGTTAATTTTTTTATTTCAATACGAGGAATAAATATTCATGAAAAGTAACGTATCAAAGAGTTTGCAATGCAGTAGATAACTATTGCATATTTTATTATTATAATTACTTTTAATCCAGCTGATAGAGTGCTTTTATTCCACGCCGTGAGATTGGGTTCGAATCCCACGGATGTGAAGGTGCCAGAAATGAGTTCCCGTTTCGGTGTTTATTTCAAGCTACTAGATAAAATATCAGTAAGGCTTACTCAGCCTTCACAAGAAATGAAGGGAACTGGGAAACTCCCACTTCAACTGTGGCACATGCGAAATCCTTCGGGGATAACGCGAGAAGAAGTTACACTTTTTTTTTAATGAGTATCTTCACTTTTTAGATACTACGAAAGCTCCGTCTCTGCTTGTCGCACATACACAGCGCTTACAGCGTGATGGGCAGACGGCCGAGCGTGGAGCATCGATCCGTCACCGCTCCGGACGTTTCACGGTCGCCTGAAGGACACCGAGTGCAGGCTTCCTCCGAGCTTTCTATCGCGCAGTTTTTGCTGCAGTTACAGCGTCAGCTTAGCAGTGTTCTTGATTTTTACACGATGAAGGATGATGGTCGCAATTTAAATTGGATTTTTTCCAAGACTGCGATTCAATATACGAAGTACATTTATCGAAGTTTAAACTTGACGTGACTAAAACTTGAATAAGCTACACCATATATCATAACTTCATGCCGCGTTCTTCTCGAAGGGGTCGCACATAGCAAGTGGAACCTATTTAGAAGTGAGTTTTCCCAGCTTCCGAGGGGGCTGGTACCCATTTCTTGTAAAGGCTGAGTAAGCCTTGCCGATTTTTTTTAGTTTGAAATAAAGACCGAAACGGAAAATCATTTCTGACACCCTCGGTGGGATTCAAACCCGAGCTCTGGGCATTGAATGCAGCAAGTACTCTACCAACTGAGCTATCGACCGAACCATTTTCTTTTTCTTAAGAAATACATTTGTACTCTTAATTTTCTAATTCTCTATAGTAAAACCGCAATTATTATAGTATATCATATATATAAACGTCTAGCACCACTGATATTATTTATTACGAGTATTTCATATAAGTTTAGTGTTGACAAATAGGGAACCATGAAAGGAATCACCACAAGACAGAAAGTTCTGAAGAATTATGCTGCGGGAGACCTTGATCCATCAAGACTTGTGATCTAGGAAAACCTGAAGAAAAGAAGCAGTCTTGAAAATCTGATGCCAAAATATGTTATTAATGTTTACTCTCACGTATACCATAAAAAATTACGCACTGCTCCTTTGATTTAAATAAAAGATGTGATGCTAAGTTGTATCGACTCCCACAGCTTTATTCTCGGATTACATGCCAAGCCAAAACACCATTTCCGAGCTCATAACACACAATTTACGAGCTGACGTCTTGCTCTGAAATCAACTTCTACATTTAGGTTTGCAGGACATGAAACAATACGCTAGGGTTCTGCTTCCTCTGGAGCACAACATCCCTGAAAATCACCGCACGGCTGTAAAAGCTCCCTGCTTAAGGGGCGGGGCATCCAGGGCCGGGGCAGGCTAGGAGCTGTGCCAAGCTGCTACGCCGATTTATGACTCGGCGAACTGCCATTAATTAAAATTCGCGTGCAAGTCTTACTCTCATTACATTGATTGCTGCCGAAATTTGTGTGCGAGCTTTGGTATAACAATGTAACATGAGATAATGATAACGTAAATTAATCATTCACTTTTTCTTTGTCTTTTGAATTAAAAATAACTAATTCTATACATCACAGTTTTAAATACATTGCCTCAACGCTATCAAAATTTATCCGTCCATCTTCAGAGGCTAACTGAGGTAAAACAACAACAAAAGGATATAAATTCATGGTAGGAAAGAGAAAGTGGGTGGGATTCTCCGAACAGTACCTGATAACAGTAACTAACAGTACCTAGCAATCAGCTGTTGACCAGCCACCATGTTTTATCGATTTCTAACTTTAAAATATACTTAAAGATCTACTGACGTCAGATTGTGTTTTTATGCTGTAAGTGCACATGTCGCATGTTCAACCGCAAATTTATATAGATCTGCTTATGGTAACGTATATAATATGATATTTTTAAGTCCATTGTATATTAATCAAATTAACAAAGTTCCAATTCACTTTTAGCAATTTTATTTCTGTCTAGCACTTTCGCCTACAAGGCATCATCAGGACAATGACAATTAAAAAATTCTAAATATGAATTCTAAATATATAATATTAATCTTAAAAGGAACGTATCTTTGCAATTAAGATTATAGAATATAGTTGTATTCAAGAAAAGGCAAAAATTTTCGCCACAAAACAGTGAAAAAGTATAATATTTTTTCGATTGGAATGAATGAAACAGAATTATATGTATGAGGAGCGACAACTTTTATCTGGCTCGTAGAATAGCTTGTCAAACTTTTTCGAGAACATTTCATCTGTCAAGTGCATGATGCATTTCTTCAGGAACACGTCCCAGCCAGGCTGAAGCGTCGTTTGTCATATTAAAGTTTGAGGATTCATTCCTCAACACAAACATGCTATGTTCAAATCTCATATCCATACAGCCAAAGGTGGCAATTCAGCATTTTGTTCTAAAACTAGTTAAACATTTAAAAACGGCGAGAAATTGTTTCCTTGTGTTGTAATATAATGGTCATAATAATTTTAATTCATTTATAATCTTTTTTGCAATTTTTTTCTGTATTATATTCATCACATTTTTTAAAATATGCAATATATCGGTCTTTGATGGTATTCGAATAGTAGTGTAAATTGTAACGTCTAAAGTGTAAAGTCTTAACGATAATTTATTAAAGTAATTTTGTCTGTATAAAATTGAGTTATTAATTAAAAAAAACTTCATGAACTATTCTCATAATACATTATTCTTTTGAAACATTAAAACGAAATCATATTTTTTAAATACCTACCATATTTTTAATACTAAGTTGGCAACACCGATCGGTTCGATTGAATTTGAATTTCGAACACCACGAAGTTTCACATAATTATCAAAGTTTGTATCTGTAGGTTGGCCAAATATTATTTTTACGCGGATTAGGTTGGTAAGACTTCATTACTTTTAAATTTGGAACACGAGTAAGGAATACCTATAATTTGGAACGCCTTGGAACTGTCAAGATTCTTCCTCTTTAAAAAATATTGCAATTTTGCGCAAATAAAGACAATAACCGGATGGCTATAAAATAGTTATTACACCAATTCCTTTACTTAAACTCACAAGGCTTTCTTATTTAATTGGAATATTGTGTAGCTATGCATTTGTAAATAATAATTATTATTTAATGGAATGCAAAATTAAGATTTCTCGTGCAGTTGGGCGTTTACAAAAGCTGTCAATCTGATGATTTTGTAGGTCATGGGAGTGAAAACTCAATAAACAAAACAATCTCGTGTTTACACAAAGATATTGAACTCTGACGAACGTTGCATTCCATTGATTTATTTTATTACTAGCAATCTATAAATAATTTTCAATCTTTTGAGCAAAAGAAGAATTTTAACAAAGAGTTGAGTTTCCAATAAATTTTTCAAAGACGTTAGTTAAATAAGTGTCATTTCCATAAAAAAATATTTTTTGTGATTAAAATAATTCCATTCAAGATATTTTTAAGTTGGAATACCTACCATGTTTTTTTAATGACAGAGCTGGCAACAATAACCGGTTGGCAACAATATATTTTAATTTGAAACATCATGAAGTTGGTCGCAATGCTTACAAAAGATAGTATTGTGATTGGTAAAAAAAAAAAATTTTTGGCGTATAATGTTGGTAATATTGTTAGGCATTGATTATTTAAGAAGAATAAACGGCTATATAGCCTTTTACAACATTGCGATAAATATAAATATGTAGGTACATAAGTAGGTACTGTATCTATAGGTATAAAACTAATATCTTAAAATATAACACAAATAAATGACACATAAATAATATACAAAGATGTAAATATACGATGGTTATAAAGCAATAGAACTAACAATTTAAAAATAATAACAATAAACTTTAAAAATAATAATGCAAAAACCATAAACCAGTGTAAGCAATAATTGTTGTATACAAAAATTGTTGTAATAACAACAAATCTTCATTATTTGATCAGGGTTGTCACAAACATAATATACTAAATCAGGTGTAAAATTTGCTAAAATTAATAGAATAAACAAAAGATCATTTAAAATTTCAAGGATTTTTTTATAAAAAAATTTCATACAATGCAATACAACATACAATTTACAATGTGTTGTTCAAAGAAAGAAAGAAGATGTGAAACTAAAGGTACAAAAAAAAATGTGTTGAGATGGCTTGGGCCTGTGGAAAGAATGGATAATGAGAGACCGACAAAATGCGGATACCTACATACTATTTTTTTTTTTTTAAATGTATAGAATCCCGTGGAGAAAATATCAACCTCCAGCTTGTTCGCCTCCCTGGGCAGTCGCTGAAAAGGCGAGTAATACTGGTAGTTCACGGCACAGTCTGCCACATCAAAAGTATCCACGTTACGCGTGTTCCTTATTGGGACACGGAAATTAATTTTTGATAGGAGTTGGGGCGCGTCGGTCAAGCCATTAATGAGTTTGTATAGAAAAACCATGTCAGCAGCACTTCTCCGAGCCGAGAGCGGTGCAAGTTTATACGATTCTCGGAGTTGGTTATAATTGATATCCGAGATGGGTATTCCGAGTTTGAAGTTGATAAAGCGAAGTAGTTTGTTTTGTACCTTTTCTATACTACGTATATGTACCTGGTAGTGAGGAGACCACAACACGGAGTTATACTCCAGCAATGGCCTCACCAAACTTGTAAAAATATAAATAAAGGTGTGCACGTTATAAAATTTTTCACACAGTCGTAAGGAAAATCCTAATGTTCTGAGTGCCCTATCCACAGTTGCCTTTATGTGTGGTACAAATGTTAATCCCGCGTCCAACAATACTCCCAAATCTTTGATTTGCGCAACCGACATAAGCTGTGTACCATCAATCGAGTAAGGGTACACCGTGGGATTCTTAATTTTGTGGAAACGCATTACTTGACATTTTTCTATGTTTAAAGTTAAATCATTCTTCACACACCAGTCATAAAGCACGTCAATATTTCTTTGTAATATCTCGCAGTCACCAATACAGTTAACCACTCTGTAAATTTTCAAGTCATCAGCAAACATGACAAATCTCACCCCGTCAAACCCGCTCAGGAGATCATTGACAAATATATTAAACAAAATGGGTCCGAGATGTGAGCCCTGCGGCACACCGCTCTTCGCCAAAAAAGGAGATGAAACAACGCCCGACACACAAACCCTAAGTTCCCTTTCAGCAAGATAGCTCGAAAACCACGCAAGGAGTGCACCATCAATACCAAGAGAAAGAAGCTTTGCCAACAATATTGTATGGGAGACGCGGTCAAACGCCTTGGAGTAGTCTGTATATACACAGTCCGTCTGACTCCTGGTAACAAAAGCATCCATGATATCACAATGAAATTCCAAAAGGTTTGTCAAGGTCGATCGGTTTTGCATAAAACCATGCTGTTGGTCCGATATAACGAGTGCTAAGTCACTCTTAATCTTACTGAGAAGAATACATTCGAACAACTTCGGTATGCAGGATTGTATACATATTGGGCGATAGCTAGTGACATCAGATTTATCTCCCTTTTTGAAAATTGGAATAATGTTGCTAGATTTCCAAGCTGTTGGAAAAATTCCCGATTCAATAGATTTATTAAATATTTTTTGTAAAATCCAACACATAACATTTGAACAATTCTTAATAAAAACAGGCGGCAGTTGATCAGGACCTGCAGATTTATTAGTATCCAGCGAATCAATACCACGCTGCACGTCCGACACGGAAAATATCACACGCGCGATATGAACTCGATCAGTCAGCGGGAGCGCCGGAGTGTTGACACCCATGAGAACGTCCTCGTAGATTGACAGGAAATATTTTCTAAATAAGTCCACTACATCACTCACGCTATTGGCAGACCTGTCATTGAAATACATTATTTTCGGGTAATCGCTATGATCGTCTTTTAAAGATTTGGCAAGTTTATACAAATTCACGGAGGTTCCTGGTAACTGACTCTCTATGTTTCTATAAAATTCACGTTTTAGCGCTGCTGAAAGCACCTGGCACTCCTTTCTTACCCTACTGAATGCTTCGTAGTCACTGGGGTCCCCAGTTGCCTTATACTGGGCATGCAATCTTTTTTTCAAACTAATCTTATCAACAAGTTCGCGTGTGAACCATTTGGGGTAGTTCCCCCATGGTGGCCGTTTGATAGGCACAAAATCGTGAACGGAACTATTTATAACGTTGTAAAATTGTGACACAATTTCATTTACGTCGGTATTTGTATCAAGGAAAGACCAATCAACCTCATTAAGATGGTTATTTATGACGTCGTAGTCACAAGTTTTGAAGTTTTTTGTAATTCTTTCCGGCAAGGACTCCCTTTCATAATTCACAATAAAATCTATCTCTAATGGGGGGTGATGGGCATCAGCCGGCAGGATGATCTCCGCGGCTGTGGAAACATTAAGACCATCAATATCTGTAAATATTAAGTCCAGTAATCGGTTTAAACTGTTACGTACCAGATTACACTGAACCAAACCAAGGAACGAGGACATGTTTTTAATTTCGGCGGTACACTCATCATCTATCACCGCATTGGCCTCACACTCACACCATTTGGCACCCGGCAAATTGTAGTCCCCAGCAAACGCAACGCAACGCAACTAAGCTACACATATAGTGTAACTTCTTGCCGCGTTATCCCCGAAGGGGTCGCATGTGGCGAGTTGAACCTATTTATTTTTACAGGTAAGGGGGCCGGCCTTACGCCAACCACTTCAGATGAAGTGGGGGTTTCCCAGCTCCCGAGAGAACTGGTACTCATTTCTTGTGAAGGCTGAGTAAACCTTGCCGGCATTTTTATTTTAGGGTTTGAAACAAACACCGAAACAGGAAATCATTTCTGACACCCTCGCCTCGGCGGGATTCGAACCCGAGCTCACGGCATGGAATGCAAGCACTCTACCAACTGAGCTATCGACCGGTCACCCAGCAACCAAGATTTTAGCGTCTGGATATTTAAAACGGATTCTTTCCATATCTTTACAATGATTGGAGTAGGATTCAGAGTCTGAACCTGGCGGAATATATACGCAAGCCACAATTAAAATTCCAATCGGGAGAATGATTTTAACAAATATTTGCTCCAATGAAGTGTTCAGACATTTTATTATACAGGACCTGAACCTTTTGGCAACGCAGATCATAACACCTCCTCCCTTGGACTTGCCACTATCTTTACGATCACGATCTCTCCTATACACACAGTAACGGTCAAAACCAAGCTCTCCGTCACGCACACCTTCATTCAACCAGGTTTCTGTAAAAAACAATATATCATATGAAGTTAAAGATGCACTAATAGATAATTCAGATAGTTTTGTGTTTACTCCACGGACGTTCTGATAGTAGGCAGTTGCGCCGATTCTCCTGGTAAGTTTTTTCGGAGCTTTACAATCTTTGGAATTGAATCGAAAAATTTCACCGTCAGCTCCTCCTCACCAGCCATTCGCCTCTCCTCGACTTCATTCCATAGACCCCGTAGATGTTCCCTCTGTGAGAGAGTCAGATCAGCTTTAGCTCGCACACCATCGCCAAGAAGCCTATTATTACGCAGCACATATCTGGCCTCCGAAGAATCAGCAAAGGAAACTTTAACAGGCCTTACTTTGTCAGCCGCCACTCTTCCAACTCTGGATACCTTGATACAATCCGTTTTGACTTCATCGAACTTACTGACGATATTCATGACAGTGTTGCGGTCATCATTCAGTCGCTGCACCTGGGTAGAGGCCGCGCTTTCTGGAATATTCATCAACATTACATTCTTAGATTTTTCACGTCGTTCCTCGAGTTCGCTAATCGCATCGAAGATAGAATTATGCTTTGAGTCCTCCGACTCGCCCATTGAAATGGGCTTACTCTTGAATGTCTGCAATTCCCCTTGCATTTTGCCGGTTAAAACTCCAATCAGGGACATCGTTCTTGCCAGTCCCGCCGTCGTGGGTAGCAATTTAGAAGTCAACTCCTTAACTGCCTTCACTGCAGAATTATTGCCATTTATTAGCGCCAGTTGCATGGTATTCAAAAGGTTTGATGCCTCCGTTATTAGTTGAACAACGTTTGATTCCATTGTTAAAAATCGTTGGACAAGAGGAAAAAAAAGAAGTTACTTGTAATTATAATATATATTTTTTTTCTCACGGGTTATTTAAGTTTTATATTATTTAAGTATAATATTATTGTTTTATGTCACAGGTACAATTTATTTGATTATTGTGTTTATTTTTATTTATCCCAATTGCAGTGACAGCCCTGCTACAAAGTCTTCAGCAATAATATAAGCAATTATGTTTATTGGCTGCAATTTATTGGACAGATTTGCAAAAATAGTCCTTATTGATATTACAAGCGATGAAACATTTATTTTTAATTTGAAAAAAAAACACATAAGCAGCAGTCAGAGAGAACCGCGAACAATTTGTGATAAAAAATTGAGTTAGCTTTACACTGTAAACACCAATACACTTCACGCAATTCAGTTATTACAGATATTTATAATTATTTATTAGCAAGCAAAAATTTGGAGTGCACTACTTATGATATCATTCACAAGACTGTTTGTTTGAATAAATTGATTATGTTTGAATAAAGAACGCCGTGAATGTTGTTGCGATTTAAATATAGTTCATTTATTTTCCCTGTTGTATGGATTGTTAATTTTTGAATTTGGAACGTATGATGTTTAATATTCTTGGTACTAAAACGCCTTATATAAAATACTAGACTACGAGTCTTAAAATTTAGTAAGTACCCATACTAATCAATCATAACTTTACAATAAATTTATGAAAATGTAATGTATAATTATGATATGATTATTTAGAGTAGGTAATATCATATATAAGGTAATGTATTATTGTAATATAATATTATTAGAGATTATTATTGCTTCACTGAGCAGTCTGGTTTTGTCTCTCGCCTTGTAAACACTGAAATGGAATAATACATCACATTGAAACCAAGACTCATCTGTTCGTCTGATTGATATCCCCCATCCACAATAAACATCCCCAAAATACATCACAGTGGCGCAGTCAGGATAAAGAAGAACCATATAAAACGGGATAAAAAAATTTTTTTTGGAAGAAATAAAATAATATTGTTGCAAGAGCAACATGTGGGAATCTTCGAGAAGGAAGAAGGATCTGAAGACTGAGGATCACGAAGCCAGCTGAGGCGAGGTTGCTGCAGGGAGAACTGGAAGAAGTCTGAAGAGAAGGAGCGGTTTTCTTCAAGAGGAAGAGAACTCACGGAGCCAAGAGGAATCGCTGCAGGGAGTTACTGCAGCGGTTTTCTTTTCAAGAGGAGAGGATCCAACTGGGGCGGAGTGCTGCAGGGAGTACTGCAGGAGCTGGGAGCCTTGAGGGTCATTTTCCTGGAGGTGACTGCTGCAGGGAGTGGAAGCCACTTTCTGAGGGTCACGTAGGCGTTTCCTGGACTGTCGGACGCAGAAGCAGATAAGATTTTTGTTTTCTTTCTTTCTGCCGTTTCAGACTATGGAGGGAACACTGAGGAGTCTAAGTCCTTTTTGCCATAGGACTGGAGATTGGGATGTCTTCAGACTTCGGCTCGACCAAGTCCTCATTTTGTATGATGAGAAGTTTTTAACTGAAGAACGCAGAAGGGCTGTTCTATTATCGTCTCTCACCAAGGAGACTTTTCAGACGGTGTCTGATCTATGTTTTCCGAAAAAGATTTCGGAGGCAAAATTCGAGGAGTTGATTGATATTATTGGGGGTCATTGTGGGGTAAAAAAAAATATATTTGAGTATAGGGAGTCATTTTATTCATGTAAACAGCTCGAAACCGAGTCAATTAAGGATTATATAGCTAGATTGAAAAAAATTGCGGTAGACTGTAAATTTGAGAATAGATTGGAGGCAAATTTGAAGGATATATTTTTAATAGGTATCAGACAGAACAAAATAAAGCAGAGAATATTTTTAAAAGCAACGGAATTGAAATTATCTGAATGTGTAGAATTAGCGAGAACAATGGAACATTTGTGTGGTCAAAACAATTCAGAAAGTATAAATTTAATGAGTTCGTGTAATTCGAGGGATTCCACAGAAACTCGGAAGTCAAGGGATAGACAGCGAAATTCTGAAATCAAGCGAAATAATTCAAATGATAGTAAGAAATCTATTTTTAGACATGCAAGTATTTCAAGTGATAGGAATAATAATTATAAATGCTTTAACTGTGGTAAATTCGGTCATAAACAAAATGCATGCAAGTTTTTAAATAAAAATAATAATAATATTAAATGCTTTAAATGTAACAAATCTGGTCATTATGCAAATAAATGCAAGTTTCGAAGAATAAATACAATAATGGCCATTAATGAGATGGATGGTCCCATTTTTTTAAACGTAAAGGTAAATGATACAGATCTAAAAATGATTTTAGATACGGGTTCTGGGGTGACTATTATTCCTTGGCACATATTTAATGAACATTTTTCAAATATTAAGTTAGAACATTGTGATTTGAAATTATCAAGCTATGATGGTACTCAACTACAAGTAAAAGGTCGTAAGTACATGAGAGTAGAATATCAAGGAAGTAAAGAGTACATAGAAATAATTGTTGTATATAAAGGGTCGTCTTCTTTATTAGGTCGGAATTTTTTGAATACTTTTAAAATAAATTCATTCAATGTTAGCGATAATATTTATTCAGTAGGAAATAATAATACGAATTATAATGCAGATTTTTTTTCTAGTATGAGAAAAAAATATCCAGCTGTTTTTGAGAGTAAAGCAGGTACTTTTAAAAATTTTGAAGCGGAGATAGAAGTTATAAAAGACTTTAAGGCAAAATTTGTTAACCCGAGGCCAATTCCTTTTAATTTGAGAATAAGGGTAGAAAAAGAAATAGATCGCATGTTACAAGAAGGTATTATTGAGAAAGTAGAGACTAGTGAAATGGCAAGTCCAATAGTGATTGTGAAAAAAAAAAATGATGAAATCAGAATATGTGCCGATTTTAAAAATACTTTGAATCCAATGTTAAAAAAAATAAAGTACCCGTTACCTAGAGTAGAAGATTTAATAAATAGAGTAAATGGAGCAAAATTTTATGCAAAATTAGATTTGAGAAATGCTTTTTCTCAAATTAGGTTGTCGGAGGAGTCGAGAAATCTTTGTGTGATTTCGTCACCATTTGGGTTATTTAGGTACAAGGTACTTCCTTTTGGTCTCACGACGTCACCAGCGATATTTAGCAGAGCTTTATATTCGGCAATTCAAGGGTTGGATGCGATAGCATTTATGGATGATTTGTTAATTTATGGGAATACATTGCAAGAATTGGAGAAGGCAACGGAAGAGGTAATTAAGCGTTTAGAACGTAGTGGATTTAGTGTTAATTTACAAAAATGTGAATTTGGGTTGACAGAAGTTGAATATTTGGGATTTCAAATATCGAGGGATGGTGTGAAACCACTTCAACATAAAGTTGAAGCTATAAAAAAACTTGAAAACTCCAAGTGACATATCGGAGGTACGCTCTTTTTTAGGTGCAATAAATTATTATAGAATTTTTATAAGAGATTTAGCTAGCGTTTTGCAGCCGTTGTACAAACTATTAGAAAAAGGAGCAAAATTTAGCTGGACAAAAGAATGTCAATTAGCTTTCGATAAAGTAAAAGCTATTTTAGTCTCCGATAGGATTCTGGTACATTATAATCCAGAGTTACCGGTGAAGGTAATTACTGACGCAAGTGACCAAGGTCTATCGGCGATAATTTGTCATCAATACGAGAACGGATTAGAAAGACCAATTGCGTATGCGAGTAGAACTTTGTCGAATACAGAGAAAAAATATTCTATTTTAGATAAAGAGGCATGTGCTATTATATTCGCATTAAAAAAGTTTTTTCAATATATTTATGGGAGGCAGTTTATTCTAGTTTGCGACAACAAGCCATTGGTTCACATTTTGGGTGAACATAAAAACATACCTATACTGGCAGCTAATAGATTACAAAGATATGCATTAATTTTGCAAGGATTTGATTATACTATTGAATATGTTCCGTCAAAGGATAATAAAGCAGATTTTTTGTCGAGGTTACCAATGAGTAGTACGGATAATGAGGGGGAAGATAATATTGAGATCATAAATGAGATAAACATTGAGGACGTTGAAGGAGAATTTTTAAACTGTATTGCAGTAGAAACAAATTTAAATGTAGAATGCATCAAGGAAGCATCTCGTAATGACAAGGTCATTTGTGAGATAAAGGAGTATTTAAAAACAGGGTGGCCAAATAAATCCAAAATGACAAATGGATTGGTAAAATGGTGGTTTTTAAGAGAAAAGTTAAGCGAATCAAATGATTGTTTATTTTATGAAAACAGATTGGTAATACCATTGGCATTAAGGGAAGATATTTTGAAGTTTATTCACAAATCTCACATGGGAATTGTAAAAACGAAAACTTTGGCTAGAAATTATTTTTTTTGGTTAGGGATGAATACAGAAATTGAGAAAACAGTGAGAGAATGTACACAATGTGCAAGAAATATGGGATCTCCAGATAAAGTCGAGTTGAAAAGTTGGCCGGTAGAACAACATATTTGGAAAAGGATACATTTAGATTTTTTCGGGCCGCTAGCAGGAAAATATTTTTTAGTCGTAGTAGACGCAGCATCAAATTGGATAGATGCTGTAAAAGTTGATAAAATTGATGCAAGGCATACAATTAGAGAGTTGAAGAGAATATTTTCAGTGTTAGGTATTCCAAGTTGCATTGTAACGGATAATGGTACGGCATTTACATCAGTAGATTTTCAAAGGTTTTGCAAAAATTTAAATATTAAGCATTTAACTTCAGCAGTAAATCACCCAGCGTCAAACGGTTTGGCGGAGAATACGGTAAAAACAACAAAAAGTTTTTTAAAAAAAATTATGAAAAATGGTATGTTTCCTAACGATTATGAAGATAAGCTTTTGGAATTTTTAGTAGATCATAGAAATGCACCATCATTAGCAACAGGGATGGAGCCGAGCGTGCTTATGATAGGTAGAAAAATAAGATCCATTTTTGATACAGTAGTGCCTGGGGAGAAATCATTTAAAAAGACGGGGAGAAAGGTATGTGTTTTTAAAAAGAGAAATCAGGAAAATCAACAAAGGAATTACAGGGGAAGAAAGATTAAAGGACTATTCAAAATTGGACAAAAGGTAATGACTAAGGATTTCAGAAATGTAGGGAAGTGGGTTCCATGCATTATATTTAAAATATTGGGAAACAGGATTTACTTGGTAAAGGCTGGAAATCAGATTTGGAAGAGACATCATGATCAGATTTCCGGAAGAAAGGTGTCTTGGGAGGATGAGTCTGACAATGACCTGGGGTTGGGTCAGCTGTTGGATGAGGCAGGACAGATCTCTAATGACTCGGGTGTTTCCAGGTTCCAACCATGGTCGGAGCGCCTGCGTCCGAGGGGGGAGAACCGCCTGCGGTACCCAAGATGAAAGAAGATGAAATTGTATAAGATATAATTTTTATTGATATAATATGTTATAATGATAAGTATGATAAGTATGATATAATGTAATGTAGATTCGTCATTTAGTGAGGGAGGTGTAATGTATAATTATGATATGATTATTTAGAGTAGGTAATATCATATATAAGGTAATGTATTATTGTAATATAATATTATTAGAGATTATTATTGCTTCACTGAGCAGTCTGGTTTTGTCTCTCGCCTTGTAAACACTGAAATGGAATAATACATCACATTGAAACCAAGACTCATCTGTTCGTCTGATTGATATCCCCCATCCACAATAAACATCCCCAAAATACATCACAGAAAAGTATACCCACCAAACAAAGTTTCAGTTTTGATACAAACGGGATCAATGATAATACTGCAAAAAGACGATTACTTAAATAGATTAGCTTCATTACTTACACACAACTAAATGTTTTGTTATGAAAATTGACTATGACCTAAACACGACCGTATTTTATGCTATAAAGTCATGTGCAGTCCACTGTACAATTTATTTTTATTTCTACTACACGTATTGGTAATAAATTTGAATTTGGAACACCATGAAGTTGGTATTTTTTATTTCATTTCATTGTTGCCATATAGTTCTCAAATTATCCGTTATTTTCTTGGCATTAAATATTTTCTTTGCGATTTCCTTTTGCATTCCGTAATAAGCCCTCACAGAAGGGTGATGCCATGAATAAATGATAAGATGCGGCACACTCAGATGTTTAATACATCGTTAACTGACAGCGGAAGCATGTTTGATGTCTCGTAACACGTTATGTACAGAGCATTAATTATTGAAAGACAAGGAAGACAAAGAGTTATTCTAAGCTGTGTAAGTTGTAACATGCATTTTCTACTTTGTAATCTTACAGGGCTATCCACAATATATCTGGTCCATCCAACAGGGCTATCCACAATATATAAGGTCCATCCAACCTTACAACAACTGGGTCTTGCTTGAGAATTGGCGCTTTCTACAGCGACGACCAAGCTCGCAGAGGGCTCTTGAGGTGTGATACACACAAGAACAGCGCTCACCAAATAAATCATCCTAATATTATTATTATTATTATCTGATCCATGCATCATCGTTTTCTTCTAAGGAAAAATTCACCAAAGCGGTTCAGCCATGGATTTACTGTGTGTGAATAACACCACTAGAAATTGATCTACCTACTTACTTTAAGTGGCATAAAAAATAAATAAGCATTGAATATTATTTTTCTTATTGCTAGTAAAATAATAATTATTTTAACTCTAAGAGGTCCGCAAGTGAATTGACGTCTATAAAATATGTCACCAGGGTCGGGCTGCTTGGAAAAAGGCCTACATATATTTTGTTTTAAGTTGCTAAGGACGGCAGTTTTACACAGGACTAAAGTTTGTTCGTCGAGAAAAATGTTTGGACCTTATTGGAATGCTAGCATTTACAGTCGCAAAATAAAATGAAGATACATAGAATAATTTCGATTAACCTGTCTCAAAAAAAGCAGTAAAAAAATTAAAAACAAAGGAAATTCAATTTTCTATGTCAATTCGAAATGTAAGTAGGTAAGCTCGTTTTAAATATTTTTTGGTTGATATCTAAATCTAAGCTGCAAAGATACATATCATTTAAAATTCATATTAAACGCATTCCCACAAGCAGACACGCATAATTTCGCGCTTACACATGCCGCATGTGGACCTACAATATAAAAAAAAACAATCTCAAATGAACATCAGCCCTGCAACTCTTGCCGACCTTCCCTGAAGCAGGGGTGACATTTTTTTTTTTTTTTTTAAGAAATCCTGTGCGGGAGACTCCCTAGATTCTAAAGACTCTAGGGGTCTATGACACTTGTTGTAGTGCCGCAGAGGTGTACGAGCTTGGTCGTCGCTACAAAGCGCCAATACTCAAGCAAGACCCAGTTGCTGTGAGGCTGGATGGACCTTTGGTGACCGGTCATTGGTAAAGGTTTATGAATTTTTCAACCCAGCGAAGAGCACATTCGAAATTAAATGGTATATTTTTGTGCTCCGCCGGGATCCGAATCCACAACCTTCCATTTACGAGTCCGAAGTGTTGCCACTACGGACTACGGACCGGTCCAATTGCATTGGCAAAGTGAACCATTTTTTACAGTATGGGTGGTCAGCCGCATACCAACCTATCAGCCAAGGAATACAAGCAATTAATACATTCAAATATATAAAACAAATAAACTCTAAGCAATTAAACAGTAAAAAATTAAAAAAAGCTACAAAACATATTTAAAAAAAAAAATTAAACTATATATCACAAACTTAATAATGCAAATGTTGCCATTAATTTTTATTTTTGAATTTGGAATGCCATGAAGTTGACAACAAAACAACACCATGAATTTTCCCATGAACATTTTTCTTAATTTCTTCCACTTCTTATGCTCGTTCATTTCTTATATGAACCAAAACTCTCACAATTTGTTCTCAGCCTGTTAGATAACATCCTCCCGATTTCCTGTATTATTCGAACCAACAAAACTACTAATTTACAATTACCTTCTGTTGGTCTCTTTGCCGTCGTACATTTGCATTCCGATACCAAGTTTGCAGTAAGATCAAATATCACCTCGGTGTGTTCGCAGTAATAAAGGTCAACAAGGGAGGAGGAGAGGGGGTTTCCAAAGATAATAAGGAAGCCTGAAACACACAGTTTGCGATTCCTTCGGGAGCCCAGCGGAAAACTTCGCCGGGTTCCGCCGGGTTCCGCCGTGTTCCGCACACTATCGACCCGACCTAAGCTAGCCCTCCGACGCTATGATAATACTGCCGAAATACTTGGAGTTGAACTAATGTTTTGAATCAGTGTAGTGTTTCGCTTTTTGCAGAACAGAAAAAATATAAACTGAATCTTTGACTTATAGGTTGGTATGAGGCTGACCACCCATACTGTAAAAAATGGTTCACTTTGCCAATGTCACCTCCGTTTCAGGGAAGGTCGGCAAGAGTTGCAGGGCTTATGTTAATTTGAGATTGGGTTTTTTATATTGTAGGTCCACATGCGCCATGTGTGAGCGCGAAATTATGCGTGTCTGCTTATGGGAATGCATTTTATATGAATCTCAAATTATACATATCTTTGTAACTTGGATTTAGATTAAAATCAACAGAGGTTGATGCCTAGCACAATTTTTAAAACATATTGGTAAAAAAAAAACAGTTTGGTTTTTATTACGGCGAGTTAAGTTCCACGACCGTTTTCGCAAACAATCTTGTTGCATCTTCAGGTGAATTTTATCAGTTTTACACAAAGAGTGATACAATTTATTTACAAGTTTTTATAATAGCAAAAGTGCTTATTGCTTGGTGACATACAAAAGAAAAAATCTAACAGGTTTATTCACAATACGCTTTATCCGTAGCTGATCCGTGGATCATCGTTTTTTTTTGTATGAAAAATCACGTTAGGTGGCGGTTGAGCCATGGATTATCCGTGTGTGAATAACACCATTAGTTGTGACTAATTCAAGTACAGCATTTATGTATTATTTCTAAATCTAAGCTGCAAAGATATATTGATCATTTAAGATTCATATTAAACGCATTCCCACAAGCAAACATGTATAATTTCGCGCTAACAATATAAAAACCCAATCTCAAATGAACATAAGCCCTTTAACTCTTGCTGACCTTCCCTGAAACAGGGAAGTAAGTACTTAGGTCTCTGCAATAAAAAAATAACATTTGAACTTTTGCTGTTGGCTAGCATGGATACGTTTCACACAGACCTCACCGAGTTGTTAATAATTATCATCTGAGACCGCTTAGGAGTAAGTAGGAAACAATTTATTTATTCAGATCTGCTAAGGAGCCCGGAGACGCCAACTTCGGAATGAAAATTTGTAACTGAAATTAATGCAGAGTTTGGGGGGTAGTTAATGTGCGCCCCCTCGCGCAGGGCGGCCTGTAAGTCTGCCTTACGCTAAAGTTGCTAAGTGTCCTACAGGGACATGAGGGGAACAAGTATTGTTGTACAATGCTCCCACGCACGCCTAGTGTACGACTGTTGAATTATTGTAATTTATATCGTGTAAGTAATATAGGAAATAATATAAGATAAATACAGTATTTCTTAGTTATTTGTTTTTGATAAAAAGATGAGTGCAAAGGAATACAATTTAGCACCCTTTTTTGCCTGGTCAGAAACAGGTTTTAACATTATAAATTAAATTTATAATATACAAATTAAACACGTTTTTCTTCACGAGTTGATTTATTTCTTCGAGCTCTTTGGATGTTATAACATCATTATCAAGGAAATGTTATCACATCGAAAACGCCTGAGGAGATCAATAAACTCGTGAAGAAAAAAGTGTGTTTTCTTTTCACATTATTAATTTTAAATGATTCTTCACAATGTCAATACACAAATATTTACACTTTCAATATCAGTTTATAATTTATTATTTCAAACTGTCATGAATTATTAATTGTTAGTAACCCAATAACATCTTTTGTACCAGGATCAAAACTATTGTCATTTATTAAAAAATGCATGTTAATATTCCAATCCTATTGTATTAAGAAAAAAATACTATGAAGACTTACGCAAACCTATGAGTGGAGATATATTGTCATTTTGAGATGAATGTAAAGGTTATCTTACCTGAAACAATGAAAAACAAAGATGATTACATAATTGTCAAAAAATACTACAAAGAAATGAATAAAATAACACAAAATGAAATCAAATTTAAGCTTAGTATTCTTTTATAAAGATTTCTTTACAACTAAGTTATTTTTACCATAAATGTATCTTCATATAAGTAAAGATAAGCTTAGATTCACAGCGCTCTACTTGCGCATGTAACTTATAAGCATCCTGATACAGATATTAGCTCCGAGGAGGTTTCGTGTAGCCGTAAGAAAAAGGAGCGTTACATCTATGGGCCCCCAAGGGTGTTCTGGATCCAAACCCATAATTAAGTTTTATGCTCACGAGGGGAAAGCGGAAACCAAGGTCAGGGAGGGGTACTGGGAGGATTTGGCGATTTTAAATGCAAAACAAAACGTTGATTCAACAAAAAAGCTGTATATACCAGCGTAAGGTATATTTGAAAAAAAAAAAGTTTCAAAATAATCGAGAACATAAAAATATTTGTTAGAAAAAATACATTTTTGCAAAATTTTGAATCGTCAAAGTCTCATTTGTGTATATTTTGTGGTACATAGTCTCTAATTTTTATTTGAAAACAAAAAAAAAGAAATATTAAATGACTGAGACACATAACAGAGCATTTTATTAATTCAGCAATAAAGAAAAAAAAGTGGCTATGAGCATATACAAAAAAAACGTCTAGATTGTCTCACATACAAGAAAATATTGAGGAATGAAAGGTTAAACAACACATTTGAAAGAACCTCCACCAATGATTCAACAATAGCCCGAAAGCATTTTTTAATAATACTGTATTATTTGAAAAAAAAACAGTTTTTTTTGTCTTTTTATAGAACTTTTTTATGTTTTTCTATTACCTTCAAGTTTATACTTTTACCTTGAAAGTTTAGAAAGTTTTTTTTCTTGAAAAAAATATTAAAATAAATACAGTCAAACCGTCCATTTTTCCATGCGAAGCAAGCTTTACCAGTCCCTGTCTTGTTCGCTATAACGCAGTCTAATATCTCAAATTATTACTGGAGATGCCTAAAGAAGATGAGGGAGATAGAGAGAGGACGGGAGAGATAGAGAGAGTTGAGGGAACAAGGCCTAGTTGGATGTAACAAGTATTTATAAGGCTGTTAGATTTTGTACGCCTCGGGGCGATACTCATTCAGGAGATAAGTAAAATTTCACATAGAACTCTGTGTATCATAGCACAAAGCTTTGCCGTACAGAAACTCTCAAAGCAGATATCTAGTAAGTATTTATGGATTTAAATATTATTTAACTACAGAGAGAGACGAGAGGGCTCTTGAGGTGTGATTTATTTAAAAACAGTGCTCAACAAATATATCATAGTTATACAAATGTATGTTTGATGAAGGTACTAAGTACTAAAGATAATGAGGAAAACTGATTCGTTTTCGAATAAACGAAAATTATCAATACTTCATCCCCTTTACTGCTTGTTTGTATTAACTCCAACAGAGGTAATTTCACAATCAAGCATTGTGCTAAACACTACTACTTATCAAAAGTTTTTTTTTTTTTGAGCACATTTATTATGCAAAACAAAAAACATTCATTATTGATTATTTTGCAACTTAAATAACAGATTACTGATTTCAATACTTGCTTTGCCAATGTCACCCCTGTTTCAGGAAAAGTCAGCAAATGTCGCAGGGTTTCATTTCAGGTTTGGATTTTAATTTGTCACTACACATTCAGCATTTGTAAGCGTAAACTTACACGTATCTGTTTATGGGCATGCATTTAATAAGATTTTTGAATGTTTATGTATATTTGCAACTTTGATTAAAGATAATTGCGAGTATGAAATAATTAAAAACCGATAATAGCTCTTTAAAACCAGGCTCAAATTAAAATGTTTTAAAGTGTATTAAAAAATGTTTATACTTTCCGTATTATATCCAGAGTTCCATTAAAACCTTCTTATATCGCATTATGAATTTAATACCGGTATTATAAATTTAATGCCGGTATAATTATTCGGCTTTAACAAGCAGAAATAGACTTTTATTCTCGGCATAATTGTCGCATAATTATAGCCCGGGGCTAAAGTGCATAGCCAATACGTTTCGGACTAACTTTTGCAAAATGACCGCCATTTTCAGTACATCGGGGGGTAGTCGCATGCCATGATAACATTCTATTGAATATTGAGGGGATGAATGAATAGTGAACTTTGTTTTTTTTTTTTTTAAATAATTGTGAATTATTTTTTATACAATCAACAGAAATATGTTTTATTACTATTTAGACTTTAGTGTTGTATTTTAATTCACCGTTTTATTTATTGATTGTGTGTTTTTATAATGTTATCCTAGATTTTCAATTGAGATCTGACCCCCTGAAGTGTACAAAAATGGTACACTTTGATAATGCCACCCCTGTTTGAGAAAGTTCGGTAACAGTTGCAGAGCTTATGTTCATTAAAGCTTTAACCTTTTATGTTGTAAGTTCACATGTGGCATGCGTTATCGCAAATTTTAACGTTTCTACAAACAAATATGAAATTTAAATACAAAATGTTACATTATCTCTGCAATTTATATTCAAGATTAAATATACAAATAATAACCCTTGCAACTTTCGCCGACCTTTCCTGAAACAGGGATGACATTGGCCAAGTGAACTATTGTTTACAGTATGGGTTTTATGGGTATGGTTATGGGTATGATTTTAAAAATGTAATTTGTCATGTATGTTCCTTGACTTATAGGTTGTTATGTGGCTGACCACCCATACTGTAAAAATTGGTTCACTTTGCCAATGTCACCCCTGTTTCAGGGAAGGACGGCAAGAGTTGCAGGGCTTATGTTCATTTGAGATTGGGTTTTTATATTGTAGGTCCACATGCGGCATGTGTTAGCGCGAAATTATACATGTCTGCTTGTGGGAATGCATTTAATATAAATTTTAAATGATATATATCTTTGCAGCTTAGATTAGATTAGATTAGATTAGATGGGTGGTCAGTTATATTGATACGATATATAATATAGATAGAGTTGCAGGGCTTATGTTCATTTGAGATTTAGGTTTTGTATATTTTAGGTCCACATTCGGCATGTGTGAGCGCGAAATTATGCGTGTCTGCTTGTGGGAATGCATTCAATATGAATCTCAAATGATACATATCTTTGAAGCTTAGATTAAGATTAGATTTAGATCTGATCATAAGGTCCAAAAACTTTGATTTTATTACATTAAAACTGTTTTATCTGTAAATAAAAAGTATTGGAAATTAACAGTAACAGATTTACCTGTTTCTTTTTTTAAATCTCTATGCAATAACAGTCCACCTGAGTTTAGCGAGTACGTACATAAACATGCATGTAGCAGGCTGTACAGCACGCATATAATACCTGCCGTATTTTTGGCGCACTTTACTGGTTTTGGGAGGAGGCCAAATTGGAGGTTGGAAATTCAAAGAAGGAGCGGGCAGGCCATCGAGCGACAAAAAACAAGCGCAGGAAAACAAAAATGCATGCACGCCAGTGATTGCTTTCATACAAGCCCATATACGAGATCAATACATGAATAATGTAGTGATTTTGGGTTCGGAAAGTCTCTAAATTAAAACATACAGGTCTTCTTTCAGGTTCTTTATTTTTTATTAATTTATTTTTAACACTTTTAGCAACTTAAATTTATTTTCACAGTTGAGCACCGCTCACACTCTTCAATCAAAGGCAACTATCTCACTGTCTTAGTGCACTCAATTTTGCTCATTATATATTGTAGTAACAGAGGTCTCCAGGAGCTAATTTTACCAGTAAGCTTGCGAACATTCTACCAACTTCAAGAGTACAAAAGGATCATTCAATTTCTAGATTTCTTAGGCCTATAATTATTGCTACCTACGGTGCACACCTATATTTATCTACTTTTAACATTACAATAATATGCGACAAAAAAATATGTGTGGAAAAATTAGATTGTATATTTTGTGTGCGATAAAAATATCCGATAGTTATACATATTTAAACACTGTTTTTTTTAGTATCGTATTTTAGAAAAATTAAATAAAAATGTATTTTGGTTAGGTATTTATTTATGTGGAACTGTTTTACGTGCATCCGAACTCAAGAAGCCTGTACCAGCTTGGTCTTTATTTATTTTTGTTTTTTCTTTGCTTTTCCAAGCAAGATTCTGTTGTAGTAAGGCTGGATAGAGTTATTGGTTAACGGTCATAGCTAAAAATATATGAATTTGTAATCTCAGCGAAAACATATTTTTTTGTGCGACCGGGAATAGAACTCGTGACCTCCCGATTACGAGTAGGAAGCGTTAACCACTTGACTACAAAACGGTCATATTATACGAGTAGGTACATTTAAAACACCCATGCTTTGTACGAGGTGTAAAATAAATAGCAGTATGTAGAATTGAGAATGAACCTTTACTCTGACGGTTCATAGTCAAATGGATAAGTTTTCAGACTGCTAATTAAAAGTTTGGTGGTAGAGTTCGATCCCTAGAAGAATTTCCCTCAAAAGCATTTCATTCAATCCTACTACAAACCAGTATTATAATTTTAGTTCAACGCATTTTTTCATGATTCAATTTGATTATTTTTCAGGCAAAATTGACAAAAGTACCACGCCGTAAATGATCAATTTTCGTTTAATAAACATAAAAATCTTCTGCTTCTGTCTTCTAGAATTGGTTTGCAGCAATTTGTATCAACATTTTTTGCCATTTTTCCTTACCCATGATAACCTTTTTGAGTTTATTTTTACATTTTAAAATAGTTTAAAAAATAATACAGTTTACGCTTATATTAAGAAAAAGAGTTTTTACAATATTTAAATATGTCTACAACTAAATCGGATTAAACATTGCAGTTTTCCATGTATAATAGAAGTTGTAAAGATATTTATATTTAAAATACATGTGAAATGCATGTCAAAAGACACTTTTTTTTGCGATCACAAATGCTGTATGTGTGCTTATAAATTAAAAACCAAACCTCAGAGGAGCATAAGCCCTGTAACTTTTGCCAACCATTCCTGAAACAGAGGCTGATATTAGCAAAATTAACCATATTTGTACAGCATGGGGGGTCAGCCTCATACCAACCTATCAGTCAAAGGATATCAAGTTAGTTAATCAATCACCACTTCCTTGCAGCGCATCACGATAGAAGCAAGAACTCAAGCAACTCCTCTGCGTGTGAGCAAGCAACTCCTCTGTGACATAGACCCCCAAGAATTTCAAGAATTGGGGAGCCTCCCGCACAGGATTCAAAAAAAAAAAAGTTAGGTTATCTAAAACTCCATGATACTCACGCTTCTGCCAACAGTTCTGCATTTTAATATATGGTACGTATAAGTCTGTTTCTACAATTTTTATTTTAAGCTGAATAACCGAGGAAAATAAATTTAGTAAAAACTAATTTTTATTTATTCCTAGAAAATAAACCATGCGAACTCTTGCACCACCTTACCCTATGTGTGTGTGTGTGTGTGTGTGTGTGTCAGAAGAGATTCACTTGTACAACTTTTCGAAGTAGCTACCATTTCAGTTTTCAATTTATTAATGATTTCCTAATCAAGTTGTGAGCATGCCGCCAGTGAGCGGTGGGTAGTGGGTAACAGTACCTGCTCGTTTCCCAGAAGCCATGGCTCGATGCCAACACCTCGCATAAACAGCAGAGTGCATTGTTTACCGCTATTAGCGTCTGCGAAATTAATCTGAATTTGATTATTCCAACAGTTATAAATCGCGAATTACGGCAAAGTCGAATCGCGGCCCGAATGATTTCTGGAATGTGCTTATTTAATCAGAGGCTTCGCGTGCCCAAGCCTGCTAAACCTGACCCCAAGTATCAAAAATTCGGAACGTTTACCAAAAATTAATTAAAAAAACAATACGGCGCTCCTAGTGATAGTTTTTGCTTTCATAATTTTTCAGTGAACGTTATGGTTTAGTCTGTACTTTATTAAGGGTATTGCAGAGGCGAGAATTCAAATTTAATCCATAATTTCAGTTATAGCGTTTTACAATTAAACATACAATTAAGATAGAACATCAAGTGAGCGTTTCGATTTTCATACATTTTGAATAAACGTTATTGTTTCGTTTGGACTTAATTTGAGGTTTTGCATAGACGAGAATTCAAACTTAGTCACAGCATTTCACAAAAAAACATACAATTTTAAACAGCACATCTACTGATCGTTTTTGTTTTCATGTATTTTTGAGAAACCTCTTTGGTTGAGTTTAAACGAAAGCTTGGGGAACTGCAGAGGCGAGAATTACAACTAAACCTCGGTATTAAAACTGAATCAGTTCTGCATACATTGATGCTCGGTGATTGAAATGCTTGGATACGAAAATATCCGTGTCTATGTGAAGCTTTTCACTAAAGGATTGTTAACTAAAATTGTTCGAAAAAGACATGTCTTATTAGAGTTATTATGTTCTACCCTTTATTGTGAAAGAAACCATAATTGACTTGTGAAAAGAATACAAAATGTGTTTTTTTAACAATTTGTCATGCTGGAGAAAGAATTTATTTGCAAAGGCGTGCATCCCATACAGGCACATGCTCCTATAAAGTAGGTAACTAGATTTTTTGTTTCCGGGCTTTGCTTACAATTATTTATAAAGTAGGTAACATATTATGTGAAATTGAATTGCTAAATTTAAATTCATCGTTTAGTTGGAGTCATTGTTAAAACTCGAATATTTTCTTGTGATGAATGTTGAAGAGATGAAAGAGGTATGGAAGGATAGAAAAAAGTGGAGACGCATCTTTGGAGGTACCGGCCACCCCTAGTGGAACGGCGGCAGGATACAGTACAGTAAAGTACAGTTCGGCCGATAGTTCAGTTGGTAGAGTGCTTGCATTCCATACAGAGAGCTCGGGTTCGAATCCCAGAAATAATTTCTCATTTTGGCGTTTACTTCAAAACCCAAAATAAAATACCGGCAAGGCTTACTCAGCCTTCACTAAAAATGAGTACCAGCCCCCTAGGAAGTTAGAAAATCCCCACTTAAACTGAAGTGGTTGGCGTAAGATCAGCCCGCTTGCCTGTAAAAATAAAAAGGTTCCACTCGCCACATGCAAAACCTTTGCAAGTAGTTGCACTATATGTGTAGCAGATAGTTTCACTGTATATGTAGTTTAGTTGTAGCTCAATATCTCTTTTTATGAGCTATGTATGTTACTTAATAATACAAGAAAAATATCAAGTTAGAATATTTTACGAACTTTATTGCTCGTACACCGAAACGTTCGTACACCGAGTCCCCGCCGAACATAAAAACTAATCGGACCTACGTGCCGAGTGAGCCCTCGGCTGGGGAGCCGAATTATCGGATATTAAATTATCGTTGTTGTGCGAATACCGACGGCAACGTTGCGAAATTTCCAGATTTTATGTTGGCAACAAAAATGTTGGCGCAAATGAAGTTGTAACTCTAAAGGAATAAAATTACAGGCTGCTCGTGTTATTGGGGGCTGTGGCAAGAAACAAAATATATACATGTGTTAGATAATAAATAAATTATCAACATTGTGGATTTTTAAACACATATGACTGATCCGTAGTCTGGTGGTTAAAGCTTTGGGATCGTAATTGTAAAGTAGGCGATCTATTTCCGACAGAACAAGATGAATCTAATCTAATCTAGATATAATATATTTAATATTCAGACATGTTTTTTTCTTGACTTATAGGTTGATGTGAGGCTGATCACCCATACTGTAAAAATGTTCCACTTGGTCAATATTACCTCTGTTTTAGGGAAGGTAACAGGGCTTATGTTCATTTAAGGTTTGGATTACACAGGCAGCATTAATTGTGAACTCAAATTTGTACCTGTCGTTTGTGGGCATGCATGTTGTATGATTTTTATCTTTAATGTTAATTTATCTTTGCAACTAAGATAATATATTAAAGCTCTTCTCTGGGTTGGAAGAATTATCTGCGTGTATAATAGAACGATCACCAAAGGTTCATAAAGCCTAGTCTGGCGCTTTGTAGCGAAGACGAAAAACCCTAGAGGGCTTTTGAGGTATGACTGGACACGAGAATAGAACCAAGTAAACAATCTATATAATCTATAATCTAAGTTGCAAGGATATATTAATTTAAAGCTCTCAGATGTATGCCCACAAACCAACACATGTAGTTCGCGCTTACAAATGCTGAATGTGTACTTACAAATAAAATCCAAACCTTAAATGAACATAAGCCCCACAACATTTACCGAACTTCCTTGACATAGGGGTGACATTGGCAAAGTGAACAATTTTTTGCAGTATGGGTGGTCAGCCTCATACCAACCTATAAGTCAAGGAATAAAAGCAAATAATTACATCCAGTTATACAAACAAACAAACACTAGAAAATCTACACTTGAATTTAAACGGCAACATTAAGTCGACATTGTTAAACAGTGTCCAAGGTTTTATTGAGACACAGTATTTCCCTGAAATGAAATCACAACCTCCCCTCCCAACATTACCTGCCCTCCCATCCTCCCTCCCCATTCCGTACATTTCCCGGCCTGATTCAGTGCCAGTTATGCGCGTCGTAAATTTAAAGTTATACCTGCCGGCCTGCTTGTAGGCCGGCCTGCATGTAGGCCGGACCGGCACTTATTATTCCATTGGAAGTTAGCCTGAGCATGAGCTCAACTGAATACGAATATGTGGAAGAATATTCGGTTCAATATTAATCAAATCGAATATTCGTTTACAAGATTTGGTTCTTTGTTTCAAAAAAAAAAAAAAAACAGAAGTGGTCAGCGTCTTATACATACATATAGGTTGGTATGAGGCTTACTTTAAAATACTGTTAAAAATGTTTTTCTCCGCCAATGTCACCCATTTTTCAGGGAAGGTCAGCAAGGGTTGCTGTTGAGATTGAGTTTTTATGTTGACAGTTCACATGCGGTATGTGTAAGCTCGGTCTTATACGTTTCTGCTCGTCGAAATGCATTGAATTGGAATCCCATATGCTAATATATCCATGCAACTTTATATGACGTAAATATATATTACATAAAGTCATTTATATTATCGACAAGTCAGTGGTATTATGTTCTTAAAAATAAAGTATTGTGTGAAAAAGTAAATAGCATTTGGAAAAAAATGACGTTTGTTAGAAAAGAATAATGCTGGTTTTTGTAATATAATAATTATGTTTTGTAGATTTTGCATTGATAAATGATGCTTCTACAAGATGATTACTATTTTAATCCGGGTTTCAGAATGAAGACTTTTACGATAATAGTAAATCAGCAATATAACAATATATTTGCGGGTCCGGTGGAGTGGAACAGACTGCCACCCGGAGTGAAGAACTCCAAATCTGTGGGTGTATTTCGCGGAGCACCAAAGACTCACCTTTTCAAAAAGTCTTATCCATGATCGGAGAGGGCCTTTGAGGTGTGACACACACAAAAACGGCGCTCTCTAATCATTTGTAATTTAAAAAAAAATAGCCTGATATTATTATTATAATTATCAATCTTGAAACTTTCCGGCCGATAGCTCAGTTGGTAAAGTGCTTGCATTCCTTGCCGTGAGCTCGGGTTCGAATCCCGCCGAGGCGAGGGTGTCAGAAATGATTTCCCGTGTCGGTGTTTATTTCAAACCCCAAAATAAAAATACCGGCAAGGTTTACTCAGCCTTCACAAGAAATGAGTACCAGCCTTCTCGGGAGCTGGGAAACCCCCACTTCATCTGAAGTGGTTGGCGTAAGGCCGGCCCCCTTACCTGTAAAAATAAATAGGTTCAACTCGCCACATGCGACCCCCTCGGGGATAACGCGGCAAGAAGTTATACTATATGTGTAGCTTAGTTGCGTTGCGTTTTTAAACAACAATATGTAACATCAGGGAGTTATTCGTGAAAATTACCCGAATGTTAATACGATTTTATATTCGAATATTCGGCCGAATATTTTTGCGCACCCCTGATTGTAATGTAAGGTAGCCCGGACCGCGCTTGGCGGTCGCTGTGTAGTTTTGTGGTCGGCCTATACAGAATGCTTGTAGGTGCAACTTTGTATTATTGTACAACATACAACAATGTGGATTTTATTATTTGAGTTACCCGCGATTAAGCAACAATTCCACAAACAATGCCACACCAGGTACATGCAAGATTTGTTCATACGAAAAGAGACATCAATTGAATAATTCTTGAAAAGTTTTTATTTTTCATCAATTCGTATTTTGTCCTCTTTGATATATCTATATCTATAATCTATAATCTAAGCTGCAAGGATATGTAAGCATTTAAGGCTCAGTGATTGCAATTTTCCTACCTATTTTTTTCTGACCACAAACAGAAAAGTATTCACATAATCAATGAATATAAAGGTCCGCACGTGAATCGATGTAGACAAAGTCGTGTCGTCACCCAAATGGGTTGCTAGAAAAAAAAATCTTTTTTTTTAACATCGGTTGCTCAGGACCGGACGTTTGTCGTTTTTTCGCCAACAAAATTTCCAAATTCAAAAATGTTTCGACTTCATTGAGCAATTTTTGTTCTAGTAAATTATAAGTCTACAAAAACCCCATTAAATTTATCGTAAAAGAGTTTAAACCAGCGTTGTTTTTATTTCAAACTCGCTTTGCAATATTTCAGTTTTCACCAGCATTTTTTCGGTTCTCGAATCACTTCTGATTTGCATACTTTGACCTTGAGCTTTTCCGGTGAGATCAATATTTTCATCGTTTTTATTTAAGTTTTGTTAGGTCTATGGTTGGCGCTCGCGCAGCGACGATCAAATTAAAGAGGTCTGGGTTTAATATTCAAAACCTATATCAAAATCTACAGATATATGACGATGTCGGTTCCTAAAGTGTAATTTCTGTTTTTGGAATAGTATCTATGACATTATTGAGTGAAAGAAGTGTAAATTACGTGAATTGAATAGTTTTATCGGAATATATGGAGGTACCTACATGACAGTACGAAGTATTGTGAACATTTCTTGGTTTTGTTTGGCACCTGAGAAGTGAGCAGATAAGGATTAAATCAAGATATTTGTTTGAAATGGTGGAAAGGTCCTTGAAATTATGCGCATATTTAATATTGGGTCACTATTATATCACAAACAATCACAAAGTATAGTGATGTGAAGATGGACTGATAAATTTGGTATTTGCCGTTTAATGCTGAGAACGGCAACCTGCTTCCCCAAATGTAGGGAAATTATAATGTGAATTTATTGATATTGATATGTTCATGATTATGTGATTGACGTTTATTATGTGCTATACTCAGAGTGAACTGATAAATATAAAACTTTCCTCTTCATGCAGTATAATTACAACTGAACTCTGGCAACTTCTAAAAAAATGCAGGCATTGAAGTCAATAATTCATACTAGATATCGGCGTACGCGTTCCAAATCCAAATAAAATTCAAGCTGTGTATTCTACTCCAAACAAAAATTCAAGTGTGAACAGTGAATTGTAGCGGGATTCTCGACATGTATTCCAACGAGAGGCAGTCTGCCCTCGCATTGATTTTTGGATGTAAAATGTGGTTTGTGTTTTCGTTCTGTGCACTGTTTACTGGGACTTGTTACGTGATTGCTGGCGCTGGACACATATCTGACACCACCGGCTGCTCCGCCCGTCAGTTCCAGTGCGCCAACGGGCGCTGCATTCCCTGCACCTGGGTGTGTGACAAGGACGACGACTGCGACGACCACTCTGATGAGAGCCCCAAGGAGTGCCAAGCTACAGGAGGCTGGGTGTTGCACGGCAAGAGGGCCCAGCGTAGAGACGCGGGCATGGGCGAGGACAGCCTGCCAGGAGCTACTCCGGCAAGGAGCTTGCCGACTCCCCCCCGATATTTGCCCGATTTATTTTATATTTATAATTTAATAATTTTTTTAATACCTTAACGATTATGATGATGATTTGATTGTTTTAAATATTTGACATTTTTATTTTGACATTTTTATGTACTTACACTTTATATAATAATTGTTATTATTTAATATAATTAATTTATTTTTGTAATTAATAAACCCCATGTTCGCCAATATAAACGCAGTTCCACTCTGCAGAAAAACCGCCATAAACTTGCTCAGAGAGAATGAATGGGTGTTTGGAACTTGGAATGTCAGAAGAATGAATGAGTGTAAGGAGAAGGAAATCGTGAATGTGATGAATGAAAAAAGAATACAAGTGATGGGTGTGACAGAGACAAAAATGAAAGGGAATGGTGAAAAAGTATTAATGAATGGTGAACTGTATATCTGGTCAGGTGTGGAAGATGGGAATGAAAGACAGGGTGTGGGTGTGGTTATAAGTGAGAATGTAAAAGGATGCATAACGGGCTACCAAAGAATCTCTCCAAGAGTTTTGACTGTTAAACTCAAAACAAACAGGATGAAAATTTTCTTGGTGGCCTGTTATGCACCTGTAGATTCAGAGTGTATGGACGTGAAAATGAGATTCTGGAATGAGTTGAATGCAGTTGTGCGCGAAAGCAAGAAGAATGAATACATTATAATTTTGGGAGATATGAATGGATGGGTAGGTACGCAAAGAGATGAGTGTGTGAAAATTGTTGGTCCTAGTGGACGAGGTGTAGTCAATGATAATGGGCGACACCTGATAGCTTTGTGTGCAGAGCACAGCCTTTTTGCATCAAACACATGGTTTCGACATAAGGATGTGCATCTGTACACAAGGCAGATTGTGGGAAGTCGCACAATCATTGACTACATCTGTGTGGATGAAAGACTGAGAGGAGCCGTAAGAGATAGCCGTGTCTATCGTGGGCCTGAAATAGGCAGTGACCACTATCTCTTATGCGCTAAAATAATGATTGGAGAAGTAAGAAAGAAGAAACGTAAGAAGAAAGTAAGAAAGCCAAGAATAAAAGTAGAAAGTCTGAGTGATGAAAATGTGAAAGTGAAGTATAAATCAGAAATACAAAAAAAGTTAAGTGTGAATAAACTTGAAAAGAATGTTAATGAAAAAGATATTGAAAGCATGTGGAAGTTTATGAAAGAAGGAATGATTGAATGTGCTCGAAAAGTATGTGGAGAAACGAAAGGTGGAAGATTGAAAGGGGATGCCTGGTGGAATGCTAAAGTAAAAGAGGCTGTGAAAGTGAAGAAGGAATGTTACAAAAAGTGGCTGAACGACAGGAATGATAGAAAGCTAGAAGATGAATATAAGATAGCCAAGCAAATGGCGAAGAATGTAGTTTATGAAAGCAAAGCGAATGAACAGAGAAAGATTGATGAAAAAATGAACAGGAGTTTCACCGACAGTAGGAAGGAATTCTGGAGATGGGTCGGTGCCAATAGGAATAAAGATTCTGCATTGACCACCCCAGGAATCAAAAGTGCTGTTGGTGAGATGGTATGGGAGAAGGATGAAGTATGTAAGAGATGGAAAGAATATTTTGAAGGGATTTTTGGTCGGGGCGAAAGAATTTTGTTTAGAAAAATGACAGAAGAGAATGAATTTAGGATTTTGAAAGAAGAAATAAAAGTATCTATTGAATGTTTGAAGAATGGAAAGTCTGCTGGGTTTGATGGAATAAATGGTGAAATGTTGAAAGCAGGAGGTGAATGCGTGATAGATTGGATGTACGAATTATGTAAGCTTTGTGTGAATGCAGGAGTAGTACCGATGGATTGGAGGAAGGCAGTCATTGTTCCCATTTACAAAGGTAAAGGGGACAAAAAAGACTGTCAGAACTTCAGACCAATCAGTCTACTCAGTATACCAGGAAAAGTCTTCTGTAAGGTGATTATAAAAAATGTGATTCTGACTACTAGTGAAAGGATTTCCGATATACAGTCCGGCTTTATGGCCGGTAGAGGCTGTGTTGATCAGATTTTTACTCTACGACAACTTGTTGAAAAACAATTGTCGGTGAGGCGGAAGCTGTTCACGGCCTTTGTAGATCTGGAAAAGGCTTTTGACTCAGTAGACAGAGGTATGTTATGGGATGTTTTGAAAGCATACGGAGTGAATGGGGCTCTCCTAGGTGCGGTGCATGCAAACTATGAAAATAGTACAGCATGTGTTCGTATTGATGATGAGTATAGTGAATGGTTTGAAGTTTTTAAGGGTGTAAGGCAAGGATGTGTGATGAGCCCATGGCTATTTAACATAGTCATGGACAAGTGTGTTCGAGATGCTAGACTTGATGATTGTGGATTAATGATAGGAGAGAGCAAAGTGAGTGTTCTACTGTATGCGGATGATGCTGTTCTTGTATCGGACTCAGCAGTAGAATTGCAAACGATGCTCTCTAGATTGAACGAAGCTCTGCTAGGTAATTATTTGAAATTGAATGCAAGTAAGACGAAAGTTTTGATTTTTGAAAGAAATGAAGAAAATACGAACTACGAATTTAGAATAAACGGAATGAATGTTGATGTGGTAAATGAGTTTGTATACTTGGGAAGTAAGTTTGAGAAAGATGGAAGAATGACAGGTGAACTTGAAAGAAGAGTAATGAAGGGCAGGTGTGTACTGGGTGCCACAGCTTGTATCGCCAAAAATCAAAACATTTCTAAAAATGCTCGATTGGCGGTACGCAGTGGCATACTTTTACCCACCTTGATGTATGGAAGCGAGGCCTGGACGGTGAATGAAAGTGAAATTAGTAAAGTCCATACTGTTGAAATGGACTTTCTAAGAAGTATGATTGGGAAAAAACGGAGTGACAGGGTGAGGAATGATTTTGTAAGAAAAGAATGTGGTGCAAAAGAAAGTGTGAAAGTGAAGATTAAAAGAAGTTTGTTAAGATGGTTTGGGCATATGGAGAGAATGAATGAGGAAAGACTGACGAAGAAAGTATATGTTGGTAGAATAGATGGATGTCGTGGTAGAGGAAGACCGAGAAAGGTATGGATGGACCAAATATCCGAAATTGCGAATGAATGGAATATCCAGAGTCATAATAAAAGAAGAGCTTGTATGAAGAAGGTTATGACTCTGGAGGAAATGAAAGAAGTATGCAAGGATAGAAAGAAATGGCGGTTGATCTGTGATGTTGGCGGCTAGGGTTTGTTAAAGTGAATTTGGTTTTATGATTTAGTTTTTTATGTCCATGTATATATTGTTATTTTTATTCTTTGATTTTAAAAAATGTAATTTGTCATGTATGTTCCTTGACTTATAGGTTGTTATGCGGCTGACCACCCATAATATAAAAATTGGTTCACTTTGCCAATGTCACCCCTGTTTCAGGGAAGGACGGCAAGAGTTGCAAGGCTTATGTTCATTTGAGATTGGGTTTTTATATTGTAGGTCCACATGCGGCATGTGTTAGCGCGAAATTATACATATCTGCTTGTGGGAATGCATTTAGTATAAATCTTAAATGATATATATCTTTGCAGCTTAGATTAGATTAGATTAGATTTTGTTACAACGCAATGCAACTAAGCTACAGTGTAACTTCTTGCCGCGTTTTCCCCGAAGGGGTCACATGTGGCGAGTTGAATCTATTTATTTTTACAGGTAAGGGGGCCGGCCTTACGCCAACCACTTCAGTTGAAGTGGGGGCTTCCCAGCTCCCGAGGGCGCTGGTACTCCTTGTGAAGGCTGAGTAAACCTTTCCGGTATTTTATTTTGGGGTTTGAAATAAACACCGAAACGGGAAATCGTTTCTGACACGAAGGCGAAGGCCTCGGTGGGATTCGAACCCGAGCTCACGGCATGGAATGCAAGCACTCTACAAACTGAGCTATCGACCGGACTTTTGTTGTAAAATTGCAAATGAAACATTGAGTCTTTTACAACTTCAGAGTTTCAAATCCCTAAGAGAATGATTTTCGCAAAACAACGCTACCAAAAATCATCATTTTCACAAAAGCAATACCTCACACCGATCCATTAGCGAAGTAACGACCCCAAATAGCCTAAACTACCGTACATTATACGCTCGGAATAATGGCAAAGCAATACGCAACTGGGCTACAGGTTAGTTCCTTTGATTTTGACAGGTGTGTAATGTATTCGTGCAATAAAGGCCGTTTCTCCGCGGCACGGCCCCTGACCCCCGTACGGGGTAATTACAAATTGCGTTCCCGGGGCGCAGGGGATCTACGCCCTTATGGTAATTCGCCAAGGCTGAATAATGTGCGTTGCGCCGCGTATGGAAATAGAGACCTGAAGGGAAATACAAATAAGGAGTTAAGTGACCAATAAACTTAACATCAGTAAGAATGCGTAAGTCAGAAAGACCGGTCTGTAGTCCAAAAGTAACACTTCGGTAACAATTAAATAGAAAGTTTAGGGTTCTAATCCCGGCGGAGTAAATATACTATTTATATTTGAAGGAATATACCATTTATAGTTGTAACTTTTTAATGGTATAAACTACACGTGTCTGTTTGTAGGCATGCATTTGATATGAGCTTTAAATATGAATAGATCTTTGCAACTTCGATTATAGACTATAGAAATATTCTCTTTGCTGGGTTGAAAAATCATAAACCTTTACCAAAGCGCTGCCTTAGTTCTTGTTTACCGTATACGCCATTGAGAAAATTTTACATGAGCAATGTTTGCATGTGTACTGGACCAATGTGTCTTATAATAACAAGAAATTTATTTAAAAAATATTTAAAATAACTCTCACATTATCGAGTTTTACGGTTTTTCTTAGCTCAGATTGTGTAGAATTTGATTCATAAGACAACTGCATGAAAAAGTCATATTTGACAAGATTGGCGTATACGGTAAACAAGAACTGGGGGAGCGAAAGGTCCATCCAGCCTTACAGCGGTTCTTCCTTGAATATTGGCGCTTTGTAGCAAAGACGAAGTCCTTAAAAAGTCCGGTCGATAGCTCAGTTGGTGGAATGCTTAGATTCCATGCCGAGAGCAAGGGTTCGATCCCTACCGAGGGTGTCTGAAATGATTTCCTGTTTCGGTGTTTATTTCAAACCTAAAATAAATACCGGCATTGTATACTCAAAATTAACTTGTACTCAAGGTGTACTCAGGAGTTACAATAAATAATAAACTGGCCCCCAGGTAGCCGGAAAACTCCATATCGTGTTCCTGTAAAAATTAAAAAAACTTGTAAAAATTTAAAACCTGTAAAAATTTGAGACCTGTAAAAAATTGAAAACTTGTAAAAATGAACAGTTTCCACCCTCCACACGTGACCTCTGTCAATAGAAGTTGCACTATATGTGTACCTTAGTTGCGTTTTACGCTGCGTTATAAAAAAATGCTTTCTACAAGCTTCAATTCGTTTGATACAGCAAGGGATGCATAGAGAAAATAAATGTGTGTGTTTTTGTTTTTTTTATATTTTGCTTCATGTTTTTTTATGATTTTGTACTTGCATCTTTCATTGTACATTAATTTCACAAAAACATCAGTTAATATTGTTTTATCAAACATGTTCAACATATAGTGAGATAGACATAATATACGAGTAGACTCATTAACATAATCATGTTTGTTCATCAAGTCAGTGACGTGTCCCGACCCCTCAATGCCGCCCAGATGGGATGCCCCTGTCAACATTGATGATCACTTCACATTACGTACTAAGAAACTTATATAATAGAAGGTATATAACATATGAGATGTCATCAATGTAACATCAATGACCTTGGTAAGTGTTCATCCTATGCCATCGAGTCATAAACTTAAGGCATAGAAAAAGTGGACCTGAAACGTATCGTCCACTTGAAAACCTTGTTTTTGACATTGTTGATCACTCCACATTACATACTTAATCGTAGGTTTATAACATATCAGATGTCATCAATGTACCTTGAGACCTTGGTAGGTGTTCATCCTAAGTCACCGAGTTATAAGGATCTTAATCGTATCGCCCACCTGAAAAGCGCTTTTTGATAATGATAATCACTCCACATTACATTGTTTGTATTAAAAAACATACCAGATGTCACCAAAGGACCTTGAACCTCGGTAAGTGTTCATTTTATATAACCAAGTAGCCTAAAATTACCTAAAAGTCCACATTACACACTTAATAGAATGTAACCTAACCAATATTAACACAGTACCTTGACCTAGCAACGTTTGCTACCTTTCTCTGAAACCGTAGTTCCATTGGCAATCAAACTTTTACAGCATGGGAGTCACTCTGATACCAAAATATTAGACCAAAAGATCATGTCACTAGATATTCACCAAAAGGTACATAATTATAGTGGAAATATAAGAAAACATGCGTAATATAGTACTTGTTCCTTGGTATTCAATCCATGTCACATACAGTAGAGATACAGACCTTGGTGTCGCTAGGTGAAGTTAATCACATGTGCCACATGTCTCTAGGTGAACACTTTATATCACCTAGAGGAACATACAGTAGAGATACAGACCTTGGTATCACTAGGTGAAGTTGATCACATGTGCCACATGTCTCAAGGTGAACACTTCATGTCACCTAGAGGAACATACAGTAGAGATACAGACCTTGGCATCACTAGGTGAAGTTAATCACATGTGCCAGATGTCTCTAGGTGAACACTTCATGTCACCTAGAGGAACATACAGTAGAGATACAGACCTTGGTATCACTAGGTGAAGTTAATCACATATGCCAGATGTCTCTAGGTGAACACTTCATGTCACCTAGAGGTACATACAGTAGAGATACAGACCTTGGTATCACTAGGTGAAGTTAATCACATGTGCCACATGTCTCTAGGTGAACACTTCATGTCACCTAGAGGAACATACAGTAGAGATACAGACCTTGGCATCACTAGGTGAAGTTAATCACATGTGCCACATGTCTCTAGGTGAACACTTGATGTCACCTACAGGAACATACAGTCATACAGTAGAGACACAGACCTTGGTATCACTAGGTGAAGTTAATCACATGTGCCACATGTCTCTAGGTGAACACTTTATATCACCTAGAGGAACATACAGTAGAGATACAGACCTTGGTATCACTAGGTGAAGTTAATCACATATGCCAGATGTCTCTAGGTGAACACTTCATGTCACCTAGAGGTACATACAGTAGAGATACAGACCTTGGTATCACTAGGTGAAGTTAATCACATGTGCCACATGTCTCTAGGTGAACACTTCATGTCACCTAGAGGAACATACAGTAGAGATACAGACCTTGGCATCACTAGGTGAAGTTAATCACATGTGCCACATGTCTCTAGGTGAACACTTCATGTCACCTACAGGAACATACAGTCATACAGTAGAGACACAGACCTTGGTATCACTAGGTGAAGTTAATCACATGTGCCACATGTCTCTAGGTGAACACTTCACCACACTTGACGCGCACTTCACAAGCCCAGCTGGAATACGGCGATGTAATGTAATTGTATAAAGTAGGGATGTAGCTGATTTAGCGCAGGAGCTAAATAAATAACTTACGAGTAAACATCAAAAATCAATTTCTTAAATGATGATTGTTCCTAGGAGTTTAATAAATTGCACCTAAAGGATAAATATAGATTGTAGAGATAAAGCCTATTTATGTTACCTAGAAGAACCTACAGTAGAGACATCGACCTTGGTATCACTAGGAGTATATTCGTAATATAACACTTCTTCGTAGGTATTCAGTATAGCTAACCTAAAGCTACCTACATATAGTAAAGATCAGGAGCTACATAAATTGCCTAAACATAAAAAAAGCTACTGAAAATGCAACTGATTTCATGTTTAGTATGAATTGTCAATGCTTGGTCCGTAGTCTAGTGGTTAACGATTAGGGAATCAAAATACGGCATGTCGTTTGTTGATTTCCAGAAAAGATCAAAATAATATTATTTTTCAAATCTGCTCTTCACTTGGCTAAAAAAAAACTATGCGCCTTTATCAAACGGCTTCATAGAGTTGTATATAAAGGTATTATTTAAAAAAAAAAAAAAAAAGCAAATAATACGCATGCTGAAGGTTATTCGAGTGTGATTCATACAAAAACAGCGCTTGCCTAGTAAATCATTCTGATATTTTAAATTGATTTTTTATGTACCCCGAAACACAAGATATGCTTACTTTGGGGAGTAGGTATTTATTGTAATTAGATTTTTTAATTATAATTTCATGTACATATTGATAAAAACAATAAAGAGCTTATGATTATGATTATGTCTGATGAACATATTGCAGTCGTGTAACAAAAACTCCAATGATCTGAGTACAAATTTTTCACACGATTATGGAACTACAGTGTTTAGCAATTTAAAAACAACAATCTGCTTGCCTTTTCTTTTGCAACCCGTCCTGCTACGTCACTATTAAGATATCAATGGTATTCATACTAAGTTTATTGAAATAAAACATGCCACGATGCCCGTCGATATTTTGCACTATAATTGCCACTAAGGAAAGGAAGAAGTACTCTGATGTTATTTCTACTGGATCAGATACTTGCAACTAGTATCTGCGTCTACGGCCATCCCTGTTTGGTTCTCTCGCACATGGTGTGGTAATTAATAGGCATATGAGCTGTAAGGGGGAGAAGCGAGAACGCTGGTTGAGGACGTCCGTGCAAAGTGCGGCTTGACCAGATAATGCAAGCAATCCTAGCAGGAGTAGTTCTGCAGTCATCATCAGATTGTAAATATACAATACTTTATTAGTAAAGTTACAATATTGTGTGAATCGTACCTCAAGGAACCTACTAAAATGTTTGCTTTATGGTACGATTGACTTTTTTTACCGATTTTGAGATTCCTTGACTTATAGGTTGGTATGAGGCTGACCACCTACACTGTAAAAAATTGTTAACTTTGCCAATGTCACTCCTGCTTCAGGGAAGGTTGGCAACAATTGCAAGGTTAATGTTTATTTATGGTTTGGATTTGAATTTGTAAGTACATATCCAGCATTTGCAAATGTGAACTTAAATATGCCTGTTTGTGGACATGCACTTAATGTGAATCTGAAATGTTAACACATCTGTGCAACTTAGATTATTGATTATAGATGAACCCAGTAGGTTTGAGGGTAGAGGTTTGTAGCCTTTTATGGACACGGTATGAATAATATGAATCTCAAATTCAATATATCTTGGCAATTTATATTGTAGATTATTATTTTAGTACCTACCATTATAAAATCATAAAAAAATATTTGAATTTGCTTTTATAGAAGGAAAAGTACCTATTTTGTAAAAAAAACACTCGATGTCAATATTTGAACGACGGTGTCGATTTTTATCAAAATTAAATTAAGTCAAAATTATTGCTTCACTAAAATATTCATCAAAAGAAAATTCAATGTCAAACATAAATAAATAAAAAAACGGAAAAAATCAATGTCGTTAATTTTTCAGTTTGCAGGATGAAATATACAATAAAAATAGCTGCAAGCACTCCGCCGGCAATAAATACGTTTTTATTTACATACATAATTTAGTCAGTTCATTGTTTGCCAATTTATTGTAGGTAAAATTCAATTTGCATTAAATCGCTTTGACAAGTGTTGCGAACGAAACGGCGGGCACCGTTCACATGGAAAATTGCAAAATTGCATAGTCGACCAGTTAGTTATAATGACATTCATTAATCATTATGGAAAATATCTGCGACTAGCAAACAAGTGACATCTAGCGCGTTTATATGTCGACATTGTCATTTTTCGGTCGATAGCTCAGTCGGTAAAGTGCTTGCATTCTACCCCGTGAGCTCGGGTTCGAATCCCACCGAGGAGGGTGTCAGAAATGATTTCCTAGTGCGGTGTTTATTTCAAACCCCATAATAAAAATACCGGCAAGGTTTACCCAGCCTTCCCAAGAAATGAGTACCAGCCCCCTCGGGAGCTGGGAAACCCCCACTTCAACTGAAGGGGTAGGCGTAAGGCCGGCCCCCTTACCTATAAAAATAAATAGATTCAACTCGCCACATGCGACCCCTTCGGGGATAACGCGGCAAGAAGTTGCACTATATGTGTAGCTCAGTTGCGATTTTGCGTTGCGTTGTCATCAAAATACTGATGGGACGTTTTGTTGCGTTTTTTGTTTTCACCACAATTTTTGAATAACTTATTTTTGAAAGCATCATTATACTTTTATTTCTCATGAATATTTAAATTTTGCCATGAAATTATGCATGCCCTTTGATTGCAATTAAATTTTAAATACAAACGAAAAATAACAAAATTTACTTAAATAGAAGGTCTTATTACTCAACTTTTTGTCTAAGTCACATCTAACGTTGTGTAGAGACTTGTCTCTTCGCCAAGGATGCAGGAACTGAAAATCGAATAAGACAGACGATTTCTGATGGCATTGGATTAGGAAACGAACAAAAATTTAAGGTTATTCATCTCAAGATTTAATTAATATATAGTCTTTGGAACGTTTATTTAAAATATTGTACTTGCAGTTCACAAAACTAGACATTCAGTTTTGCCAATTCACATTCAAGATCGATCTAAGTGTACATATTAGCATTACAATGTAGTGCAAAAACATGTCTTTATAACTCTCTCACGCGAACCACCCCGGAAGTAATTACAGGTGACAATACGGGTTTCTAGAGTGTTCTATTTCCATTATTAATTCAAAAACTACTCGCTACTCTATTATTAAAATGTGAAATTTTCAGTCTCTTAAGCGTTCGATAAGCCGCCTTATAAAACTGTAGCGTCCTAAGTGGAAAGCTCATTAATTATTGACACAAATGTTGTTCACAGCATAAGACTGCAACATCCCCGTCATTACATATTTACTCCGTTAAAGACCGTGTAATGGCTACGGCGTCTTGGGCCTACGCTGGCTTCTACGACTCTAGGGCTCTACGCCTTTTTGGGGTCTACGGAGCGTAGCAGCTGCGGTTCATGACTGTGAAAAACCTCTTAACGGAATGAGCTTATTGAAAAGTTATTTACAAGCAACGTCCACCGACTTACAAGCCGGTGAATATTTGATGACCGTAGGCTGGAGGAAGATGCTCGCACTCCCTCTCTAGAGAACCCGCCCCGGGGTAGGGGCTGGGAGAGGAAGGGGGTGCAGACTTTAGGCCTCGGCCCATAAGTTTGAATATTTTATATTCACTTATGGGTTGACGTCATTTGGAATTCTGTGTCGCTCGGCGTGACTCAGTCTCTTATGTTTTTGAGATTGTTTAAGAGGAAAATGTTTTTGGGTGATTCATTTTTAATAAGTGTGCGCATGCCCGTCCCACAGCAACCTGCGTACAACTAATCCAACGAAATTCAGCTCCAGTATCTGAACAAAATCTCATATTCTACTACAAAGCTTAAGGCAAGTCTTTGAGATAAATTTCGAAATAAATAATTGAATGAAATAATAATTTTGTGGTCGTCCGGTTGGTAGCTCAGATGGTATAGTACTTACATCCTACGCCGCGAGCTCAAGTTCAAATCCCACCGAGGTAGTCAGAAATGATTTCACGTTTCAGCGTTTATTTTCAGCCTAAAATAAAAATACCGGCAAGCTTTGCATATCCTTCACAAGAAATGAGTACCAATCCCCCCGTAAGCTGCTACTTATTTCAACTAAAGCGTTTGGCGTAACTTAAAAGAATAAATAAGTTCCATTCACCACATACGACCCTTTGGGGAGAACGTGGCAATAATTTACAATATATGAGTGGCTTAGTCACATTAGTCACTGTGACCAGAATAATTGCATGCCAAGTTATTAAAAAAATATTTATATCACAATAACTAGAGGTAATAGTTTTATAATAGTTAGGTAACCGTTGCTTATTCGTGAAATGAGAAATTCCGTTAGAAGTGTATGGCTTTTAAATTATTTGAAAAGCTACAACAAACAAGTTTCTGAAATTACAGGCTTCTATCTTCCCGTTACGGGCAAATTGAATGTTAACAAGCGGGAGCTTTCAATTACTCCCTGGGATTTATTCCACAAAGCCTTGCATTTCGAAAAGTGCATAAATAATATTATCAATCTGGATGCAATCTGGCAAGGATTTCAACAAAAGCTTAAAAAAATCATACATTATTATCACGAAAAAAAAACAATTATTTTTTCGAAAGATTTTTTATAAGCTGTGGAAAGACATTATTATAAGGTTTTGTAATTTGTTATAAATATAAAAAAAAAAAATACTCAAATATGGAGGCTTACCGATAGTTATAGTAACGACTCAAAAAATGACAACAAGGCGTGATCATCTTTTGACAACTCGAGTACCACTCTCCATTGGGGGAGAGCTGATTCAGCCCTCCGACTCAGTCAGACTTCTAGGAGTCACACTGGATCGGAACCTCACAATGGGAGAGCAATTGAACTCGACTGTATCTTCCTCATTTTTTGAACTTCGCCAGATAAAGGCGATCAGGAGATGTTTACCGTCGGGAGCAGTCAAGACCCTGGTGAATGCCTTTGTGATGTCACGAGTTGACTATTGCTCAACGCTGTACATAGGTCAGCCGAAAAAGCAGTTCAACCGTCTTCAGTCTGTGCTGAATTCAGCGGCAAGACTCATATTCGGGATGTCTAAATTTACTCGCATTACTCCATTGTTAGGGAAACTGCATTGGCTTCGTTTTCCGGAGAGGGTGGTCTACCGTGTTTGTCTGATGGTGTATAAGGCTGTAAATGGTACAGCTCCTTCATATTTGGCTGACATGTTTACACCCGTTGAGAGGGATTTGAGGCGCCAAACGCTCAGATCTGCAGGGGATGGCGTGGTGGACTTGGTTCAGCCACACCGTCAGACACGCACTAATTTTGGGGACCGTGCTTTCCGGTTTGCGGGACCAATGGAGTGGAACAGACTGCCACCTAATGTGAGGAAGGCAAAGACTGTTGGTGTCTTTAAAGGAGCACTAAAGACACATCTTTACAAGAAATCTTATCCGTGATTTGAGAGGGCCCTTGAGGTGTGACACACACAAAAACGGCGCTCTTTAATTATGTGTACATTAAAATAAATTATCCTTATATATATATATAACAAAAGTCAAATCATTTATTTTAGGATTCTTTTTGATATCTTCAGGACTTTTTTAATGAATACTTCTCCACCCGTCCTCCCCGGCCTCCTAGTTTTTCCCATTACGTTTATACTCAATCATAGCGTACCTTGACTTATAGGTTGGTATAAGACTGACCACCCATACTGTAAAAAATAGTTCACTTTGCCAATGTCACCCCTGTTTCAGGGAAGGTCGGCAAGAGTTGCAGGCCAGTCCATTTGAGATTGGGTTTTATATTGTAGGTCCACATGCAGCATGTGTGAGCGCAAAAATATGCGTCTGCTTGTGGGATATGTGGAATATGAATCTAAAATGATACATGTCTTTGCAACTTAGATTAAGATTTAGATAGCGTGAACTAAAATGCATAAAAGGTACATATGCGTCCCTAGTGAGTGTTTGCACTTTCATAAATTTCTTTCAGGACTACGCAATGGTTGAGTGCTACTGTTCTCAGGGACGCTCAAAGTCAAAACATTCCAAGTAGTCCATATAGCATAAAATCTTTACCGTTTTAATTTAAAAACATATATTTCATGAAAACTACTACTTTGACAGCTCGGCTGTAACTGTAACTATAAATCTGTCGCCATTCCGCTAGGGGTGGCCAGATCCTCTGTAGAGTTGCCTCCATTTTTTCCTATGCTGACATAATTCTTTCAATTCATTCATATTCATCACCTTTTTCATGCATTTTCTTCTTTTACGCTCACTTTGTACATCCCAATCTTTCACAATCTCCTCAATCTGATCACTCCATACTTTTCTCAATTGTCCTTTTCCTCTTTTTCCTTTCACACTTTTTTAGTCGGCCATAGCGCCTTTCATCAAAAATACCACTCAATTATCTATGCAGTGTTGAACCATTAAAAATCCTATATTTGTTTACAAAATTCCGATGGTATCTCTTTAAACTTTTTGTAAGTCGACAGCTTCATATCAAAATTTATCTTATCATACATTGCTTTATTTAAGATAAAACATTCAAATGAAGGTATTTAACTAATTTCGTTTTAAATCTAGGTAGCCCAGCATTAGCATCCCCCCACAGTGGCTGGCAGGGATTTCGCACACATTTTTTTTTATTCAGCCTGCGGTAAAAATTAAGGCAAAACATAATGAAAATAAGCGACGCCAAAAAAAAATTTAAAAAACCCTCCCTTTACTGGTTTATCACAAAATGCAAATTTACGTTGGTGGGCTGACAGGGAAAAAGGCTTTCAATAGAGGGACTCTACGCCGAGAGCGCACTTGATATGGAAATTAAAAACTTTGTCAAAGCGTAGCAGTAGGCACAAGGTTTTATGCTTTTATGGCGCCCAAGGCCGCTTATGTAGAAAAAAAACGCTGCGTAGGCTTTAAAAAAAGTTTGAAGTGTAGTGTTAATTTTTCCAAAGTGGTTTAATATGCCTGCGCTTCTTTGAGCATGCTCTACGACTATATTTCATATGGATTTGCAAACAAAATAATAAAAAATAAAAAATTGTGTACAAAAAAATCATCGAAACAAGTTGTTTGTGGCTAAAATTGTAAACCAAATGCGTGAGTCTAGGATTTCTAGACTGAGATATACATTTGAAGACACGGGGAATTACTTTTTTATCATTGGCTTTTATTTATCTCATTTCCGCAAATAAATACCTACTATACCATGTTTGATTTCCTACAAGTTTATTTTCTAAAAGGGTCTTAAAAAATATTAATTGTAACAAAACAGATTGTCAGTGTATTCATATAAGTTAAAAATTTAAACTTATCATTGACAGCGTTGGTATGAGGCTGACCACCCATACTGTAAAAGATGGTTCACTTTGCCAATGTTACCCCTGTTTCAGGGAAGGTCGGCAAAAGTTGTGGGGCTTATGTTCATTTGAGGTTTGGATTTTATTTGTAAGTACACATTCAGCATTTGTAAGCGCGAACTACACTTGTTGGTTTGTGGGCTTACATCTGAGAGCTTTAAATGAATATATCCTTGCAACTTAGATTATAGATTATAGATCATTGAGATTAAAAATTGCTTTAATTTCACTTCGATTATATTATTGTATACGAACTTTTGCAATCTCTCACGTGCAATCATCTTCTGATACAATCAAGAAAAGTAAATATCTTACCGTTCATTTGTAGAAAAAAAATATTCAGAATTTTTATTGATATAATAAATACTTACTCATAAAGACAAACGAAACCTTTCTTAAATGTATAGTTATACAACTTTTAACAGCCGAGAGCGTGAACAAATAAACTAGAAGGGCAACATTAAAAAGTTCTTTAAAACTGCCTAAGACTTAGACCTCCTTAACACCTTGTCAAGTTTTAGTGTCAGCTTTTTGCCCTAATGAACACGCACCTCGAGAAAGTGTTGGGTATTCCTACTGAGCTGACAGTAAAAGGGGCGAAGACAGAAATCCTCGAAAATTTTAGTCTAAGCGATGGCTCCACTGCTTGAGTTAAACGGCACGCAACAGCAAGTCACGATATCATATTTTGATAGTTATTTTCTACAGTTACAAATACAATTATTTTAAATTAATACTGGTTCACAAGATAGTTTAAGAAATCTTTAACAATATTTTGGAAAATCTTGAGTATGAAATTGATTAGTTTAAGGAGAGATCACTTTAAATATCTCATTTCACATGAAGAAAGAGAGTCTCACACAACATATTTTCTCATCAAAAGTCTGTGTGATTTTTTTAATATGGTATCACGATAGGTGTCTCTTTGAATATATTAACTCGTTTATTAAATGAAAGAAAATTACTCGAGTAGACAAAGAATCACAACAGAGTGCTACAACAGAGTGTCACAATCTTCAAAAATAACGATATCGATCGCCAGAGAACTTGAAAAGACATTAATTATTATAACAGATATCTCAGAAACAACACCACGACAAAACTAACAAACCTATTTGATAGTGAGGGGGAGCATGATTGAAATTTCCCCTCTGTCTACGAGCTTTTGAGTCTGGCCACCCCTGTCTCCTTGCCCCACCCCCTCCTGCAGAAGAAGACAGACGAGTGATGATTGATGGGCTCTGTCCACCCATACAGAGCTGTTGTATAGCGGGCTCGGTTTGTACATTTTTCCGCTCGAAATGGGCGAAAGCTTTGCAGCTACGAACAACAATGGGCTTAGTGAATAAATTAAGCCGCCGTCTACGATTGATGTATTTTTTACGCTCACTTTATTTGAAGCCTTTGAATATGATTTCGCTCCGCGAGTGATATCATTTGATAAAGCATTACTTATGTCTGGTTAATGCCATTTCAGTAAACAAACAAAAAGAAAAATAATGGTTAATATGAACATATCCTTGTATCTTTATATGCTGTATTTATTATTATATTATTATTTTCGTTGTAGACTTAAGTTTTCATAACAAACTTGAACAAAAATATGAACTTGAAATAAAATGAATTAAAACAATGTTTAACCATTTATATTTTTAAATATTTATAAACTTGAACAACTTTATTGAAGGATAAAAAAACAGTTTTTTTTTATTACTTGAGTATATATATTGTATACCACAATCGGTTTCGCAAACATCCGTTTGCATCTTCAGGTGGTTAAATTAAATATATATACTCAAGGAATCGAAAACAACGCTATTTTTCTTTTATCCTTAATGATGAACGATTACAAAGTTAATGCCTCTACAATCAAAAAAACTTTATTGAAATTTGAAAAACGTTTAAAGTTTAATGTTTATTTGAGGCTTGGATTTTAATTTGTTATTACACATGCAATATTTGTATGTGCAAATTTAAACGTTTGTGGGTATGCATTTAATATAAATAAATATGAATATATCTTTGTAAATTAGATAAAAAGTTAAAGACAAAGGAGACAATCAAGACGATAAAGAAATGGAATCGCTAGATCAAGCTTATAATACTATCTTCGTCAATAAAAATAAATGTGAACTGAAAAAGAAGACCATTTACGAAACATTTATGTGGGTGCAGCCAGGACAAATTATAAGCAAAATTCTTTTATAAGTAGAGCCTGCGTTGCAGTAAATAGTGTCCAAAGGACTGATCCCAAGTTGGACATTTTCTTTCTGTCTGCACAGTCATTGAAAAAGAGGATTTTGAATCTAGCAGGATTTGAATTTCATTTTTGAATCTCATTTCTAATTTCTTTAATCATTCTCAATTCCTATTTTGTTTTTATTGCTTATTAATCATCATTGACGTGTTTGGTGTGCGCATTGTTTTTCTACTCCCTTCCCTTTCTCCTGACCTTTCTTTCCTTATCCCATCATGAGGACGAGATTTATTTTTTATTTTTATTTTTATTCTGTTTTGATTTGTGTATTTCTTTTTTTTTTGGTTTTGGATGCTGCTTCTTTTTGTTTTTCTTTACTTTTTATTTATTTACCTGGCATGATTTGTAATTTAAAATATTAATTTGTAGAATACAGTAATAGGCGACATGAATTGTAAAAAATATCTTATATATGTATACAAAATTATATTCAATGCTGTTGTATTCTTGTTTAAACAATAAAAAAAAAAAAAAAAAAAAACATAAAAGTGTCACTTAATTTTCTCAGAATAGCGTTGAAAAAATCATGATCATCATATTATTAGCTGTTCTTCTGTTTGATTATCAAATTCTCTTAAATATTTGTACAGCCCAGAAACACGTTTGGTCCGACTATTCCTTCGGGCTTTCACCGGCAGGCTTGCGACTCTCTACGCCGCGTAGCCCTCTAACGGGGCGTAGACCCCTAACGGGGTGGAACCAGCGGCAGGCTCCACCTCTGACGTCTTGTGCTACGACACCGGTCTCTGGTGGCCGCTTACTACAAGACACGCTACGAGCTACGACCTTAGAGCTACGACAAGTACTTAACATGTAGCATACTGCAAATAGGCAAGCATGTGATCAAGTATCAAGCGATGTTTTGATCTTAATTAACATGTCGTTTTTACAGCATGATGTTTATGAAGACTTATTATTATGTGAAGTATATTTTAGGGTTTTTTTGTTACACTCGATCATTACTGGCAATTGTAAAATCAAACTGAGCACATTTTTTTGCTTGATCGAGTTTCGTCTCTTTATATTTTTTTTACTTCACTAGGAATTATAATATATACATATATACAAGGATAATTTATTTATAAGGTACACATAATTGAAGAGCGCCGTTTTTGTGTGTGTCACACCTCAAAGGCCCTCTCAAATCACGGATAAGATTTTTTGTAAAGATGCGTCTTTAGTGCTCCTTTAAAGATACCAACAGTTTCTGCCTTCCTCACATTAGGTGGTAGTCTGTTCCACTCCATTGGGCCCGCAAACCGGAAAGCACGGTCCCCAAAATTAGTGCGTGTCTGACGTGACGGCTGGACTAAGTCAACCACCCCACACCCTGCAGATCTGAGGGTTTGACGTCTCAAATATATCTCAATAGGTGAGAACATGTCAGACAGGTATGAAGGAGCCGTACCATTGACAGCTTTGTAAACCATCAGACAAACACGGTAGACCACCCTCTCCGGAAAACGAAGCCAATGCAGTTTTTTCAACAATGGAATAATATGATTCAATTTGGACATCCCAAATATGAGTCTTGCTGCATAGTTCTACACAGATTGTAGCCGGTTGAACTGTTTTTTCAGCTGACCTATATACAGCGTTGAGCAATAGTCAACTCAAGACATCACAAAAGCGTTAACCAGGGTTTTGAAGTATGTTCTGTCTATAGGCAATTTAGGGTCATATTTGATGCATGCCCATAAGCAAGATCATGTAAATTTGCGTTAACACACGCCGCATGACACATTCCAAATACCTACAAGTACCTACATTCAAAATAAACCACACCTACCGCCTTTTGTTAAAAAACCGGGGTGCCATTTTCAAAAGTCTCTGATATGATCGAGCGGGTAAGGCATTGGCACTTGAATTTGCGTTATTAAGATAATCGAAATTATAAACCCCGTCGTGTCCCATTGCCAATAACTTTGACCCTAGCTTAACATATGTCAAATAATAAACAATGAATTATTAATTGGCTACTTAAATAACTTTTTCTGGCCAGGCAGAACTTTTTTTAATAATCTCTTTCTTTGAATGAAAAGGTCACAATACACAACAGCATATCGCGGTTCACACAACGTCAGCACCTTCTCACATGTCACTTTTCTGCCGTATATTATAGCAGTTTGTTTGTAGCGTTGGTGCGCCATGCGGTGACAGGTGAGAGAGGAAGGGCTCGTGGACGATTATCCCTCTTTCAACTGGTCCATTCCCTGTCAACGACTCACTTCCATTCAATTCGCAGGTCACAGCACGACGCGGGGGGGAAACGGCACAACATTTACTGCGCACAAGAGAAGTTTAAAAATAATAAAGACATCTACGACTTCAGTTAAGATTTGCTCTCATAGTAATTTGTACCTTTGATACTGATGCATAAAAGATGGAATTGTGATTTTTGTGAAGCAGTATCTTCGTTATCAGAATATACTGGGTCTGGTTTCAAGTAAAGTATAAAATATATTATATTATTGATTATTGAAATATGCTCTTCGGCGGGTTGAAAAATAGATTTTCTTGTACCGATGACTGGTCAACAACCAAGACTGCAGAGGGCTCATGAGTTGTTAATCACCACATAAATCCTGGGTGTATTGAGTTATTTATTTTGTATCCAAACCCCTGTCTTAAGTTCTTCAATTGATAATTTTTAATTCTTCTATGTATAAGAAAACTTAAGGGTCAATATTTATCGTTATGTATTCAAAATGTGTATTCAAACGAGAAAAAATGTCGACATTGCGACTTGCTCCATCCAAGAGATTTTTAGCATCCATTTCTAAAGCCTTTATCAATAATTCGCCAGTTTTTGTTGTAAATACACATGCAACATGTGTAAACGAAGACCTGAATGTGTGTACTTTTGTATTTGCGCGGAAAAAATCCCATTATTGTTGCTCTGTATATACTTTTTGTATTTCCCATAAGAACAAGCTTTTAAACAAAATAATTAATTTAAATTATGTGCAAAAAAAAGAAAGCTTCACAATATACATACTTTATTTACACAAATTATGTGAAAAAAAATCGTTATAAATTATGAGACCGCCATTTCTCCGTAAGTTATAGCGGCACTTAATCAAGCCGCCCAAGAGAATGTAGAGAGTTTTAATGTTGCCCGCGGAAAAAAGTGATTTGAGAAATTAAGTTGGGAAAAGTGAGAACGCCTGTCACTTTCATACCGCCGCGCAGCCTTACAAAGTTGCAGACTGGAAACGAGAAGGCTAACATCAATTAGAGCTTAAAAAGCTTCTCGCGAAAGCTCGCGGTGGAAATCTTAATTGTTCTTTCAGGCGCATTTTAAAGTGCATTTTAATTTCTAGAACATCTTAGCGACTTCGTGCTGGTGTATTATGATAACTTATAAAAAGCTTTTGTAAAACTTTTTCTTTATTTGTTTGTTTGCTTTTTTTGTTTGTGAAGAGACTTGCCATGTATCAACATATTTTTGCCTGGCCAGAAACAAACATTATTAATAAATTTAATTGCTGAGTATTCAATGGTAAAATAGCTTAGGCCTAGAAGGGATTCAAACCGGCGCGCGTTTTTCTTTTCTGTACGCATGCGTTAAGTGGCTACCACCTTGTCCGCTTCATTTAATGCTTTAAAGATCTCATGTAACATATTTTTTTGTATTATTTAATAAGTTTTACAAACGACAGTTATAGTACTTACAAAAAACAGATTTGTATAAGGCACCTATTTGTAAAAAAACTTGGGAAAAAAGTTGTGAAGATGGAAAAGTAAGCTTTGCAGAGGACCTCGTCAATTATATTCAATGGAAAAAGTAGATTTGTCGAAAAACGAATTGTTTATGACAAATTTTCCTGATTTGCACATAAATTTTGAACGCAGACGCAACGCAACTAACACAACTAAGCTACATATATAATGAAACTTCTTGGCAAGTTATCCCTGCAGGGTTTTGCATGTGGCGAGTGGAACCTATTTATTTTTACAGTTAAGGGGGCTTGCCCTGCGCTAACCACTTGTCGCAGCTCCCAAGGGGGCTGGTACTCATTTCTTGTGAAGATTGAGTAAGCCTTGGAAGTATTATATTTTTGGTTAGAAATAAACACCGAAACAGGAAATGATTTCTGACACCCACGGTTAGATTCGAACTCGAGCTCTCGGTATGGAATGCAAGTACTTTACCAAGTGAACTATCGACTGGACAAACGGAAAGAAAAATAATAATAAAATCTACTTTGAATAAGAGTTTTAGGCTTACACGGCCGGCTGATGATGCTGGAGTGAAGTTTTCCGGGATCTCACAGTTCTCATCAAGATCTTCATCATCATCATACTTCACGCTGAAGAAGCCCATCGTAGAAATGGGCGAAACGTCCGGAAGCTCCAGCTCCCATAGACCACGGCAACAGATCCCGGAAAACCTCACTCCAGCAAAATCTTATTTTCTTAAACATATTTAAATAATTGTTATTGTTCTCCCTGCACCTGAATGCTCCCCATCAATATAAGGCACGACAGCTCCAACCACTTGAAAACCCGCTTCGACTCGCGCAGACAAAAATAAATATTTGAATTTGAAAGATATTACATTCCGCAAAGGAAAAATGTACATTGTAATGGCGGGGCTCGGAAAAATCAGCTCCAATGTACATTAAAACATACCATTTGTAACATGAAAGTCTTGAGCGTTTGCCAGAAATAACTAGAAATCTCTTATTGATATTGCATTCTCACAAAGTTTGCCAAAGAGAAATGATTCCTTGTCGGTTGTTATTCGTGAACCGCATCCTCAAACCAGATAACGAGTTTTCTGATAATTTATTGAAAAAAATATTGAATCATCATCATCTTCTAAAGGCAGTGCCTTGTTGTATCAGCCATCTGTCTCTGTCTGTTGCCATCCTCTTGAGATGCGAATAGGAGGAAACATCCATGAGCCGCTTCAAATCCTTGAAGTATGAAGTTCTTGGGCGACCTATTGTGCGTTATCCTAAGATTTTGCCTTCAAAGATGTTGCTAAGAAATGTGCTATGTCTGATTGAGTGCCCTATTAGTTTGGCTTTCCTCTTTAAAATATGATTTATCAGCTCTCTTCTTTCTTCTACGTCCCGCAACACCTTTTCGTTGGACTTCTTTTCGACCCATGATGTCTTGGACGTTTTCCTCCATGTCCACATCTCGAATGAAAATTGAATCAATAAAACATATTTAAACTAGGCTAACATCATTCCTTGACTTATATGTTGGTGTGAGGCTGACCACCAATACTGTAAAAAAATTGTTTACTTGCCAATTCCACCCCTGTTTCAGAGAACGTCGGCAAGACTTGCAGGGCCAATGTTCATTTGAGATGGGATTTTTATGTTATAAGTTCGCATGCTGCATATGTAAACGCAAACTTACACGTGTCTACTTGTGGGAATGCATTTAATATGAATCTCAAATGTTATATATCTTTGCAACTTTGATTATAGATAACTGTTACTGTATCCTGCCGCCGTTCCACTAGGGGTGGCCGGTACCTCCGCAGATGCGCCTCCACTTTTTTCTGTCCTTACAAACCACTTTCATTTCCTCAATATTCATCACCTTTTTCATACATACTCTTCTCTTATTTTCACTCTGCAGGTTCCATTCTTTCGCAATCTCACCTATTTGGTCTAACCATTCTTTCCTCGGCCTTCCCCTTCCGCGCTTTCCTCTGACATTTCTTTTGTACACTTTCTTCGTTAGTCGTTCATCATCCATTCTTTCGAGATGTCCGAACCATCTCATCGTACTTTTTTGTACTTTCATTCTCATATTCTCTTTTATACCACACTCGTTCATCACCCAATCATTACGTACTCTATCATTCAGTGTTTTTCCAGCCATTGCTCTCAGATAATGGAAAGGTAAATTACCTTGATAAAGCTCTCTTTACATATTATACCCTGTAGATTTACAGTTGATATTCAATCCAGAAGACTCACTCATGAGTGATAACAAAAGATAATAAAATAATAATATTAGAATGATTTATGGATTGCTCTTGAGATATGAATCACACCTCAAGAGTCCTCTACGGACTTGGTCGTCGCTATAGAAAGCGCCAATTCTCAAACACGACCCAGTTGCTGTAACTACAGCATAATTGAAAGCACATCTAAATCTAAGTTGCAAAGATTTGTATCATTTGAGATTCATATTAAATGCATTCCCACAAGAAGACAAGCATAATTTCGCGCTCACACATACCGCATGTGGACCTACAATATAAAAAACCCAATCTCAAATGAACATAAGCCCTGCAACTCTTGCCGACCTTCCCTGAAACAGGGGTAACAATGGCAAAGTGAACCATTTTTACAGTATGGGTGGTCAGCCTCATACCAACCTATAAGTCAAGGAATGTAAAAAAAGGAAAACATAATCACAGAAATATGAATGGTATATTTTTAATGCTCCACCGGGATTCGAACCCATAATCTTCCATTCACGGGTCTGAAACATTACCGCTAGACTACGGACCGGTAGAAAATGATGTAGAAAATATCTCATTTAGAGTTGTCTAGTATCGGTGTTGGGCCTACCGATGGACAGCGTACGGGTTTTTCCCGGGATTGCATCGATTTCGGTTTGGACTGCGGCCGATTTTATTCCCCACATTCTACCAACGTAAGTAGATGTATGAATATATATCATCCTGCATCCACAGTTACGGGAAGATATTGATATTTATGGGAGAAGTTTTTTGGAAGGCATTAACGTCGGATATCTTTGATACAATTTTGCATTCTTGGCAAGCATTTTTAAGTACCTACGTCTTTATAGTGCAATGTTACATTTGAAATAAGTTTTATTCCGAACATCTCGCACAATGTACCGGCATTTTTACAATTTTCGCAGTGGTAATAAATGTTGCATTCATCCCTATAACCTTTGTGAGATGGTTTAGCTAGTGTTTGGAGTATCTACACCTAAATGAGTCTCGCTTAAAATAAGGTTACAATATTGTTCCTTTACAAGATTGTTCCGTTACCAGATTGTTCCTTGACTTATAGGTTGGTATGCGGCTGACCACCAATACTGTAAAAAATGGTTCACTTTGCCAATGTCATCCCTCTTTCAGGAAAGGACGGCAAGAGTTGCAGGGCTTATGTTCATTTGAGATTGGGTTTTTATATTGTATGTAGGTCCACATGCGGTTAGTAGGTCCACATGCGTTAGCGTGAAATTATACATGTCTGCTTGTGGGAATGCATTAAATATAAATCTTAAATGATATTTATATTTGCAGCTTAGATAAGATTAAATTAGAATATAGCTTCTTGTAGCACAGATGTGGCCTTTGATGACCAAATATTCAGCCGATACATTTAATTTATTCTTTTAAACGAGAACATTTTTGTCAAGTTGCTAGACTTAATTCATTGCATTATTAATTGGATTTTAGATGGAATGTTGAAGAGATTATGATTTCTTAATTACCGAACAATTGTGATGTATTTGTGAGGTCTGGTTTCTGGAGAAAACGTTTAGCTACGACCATTACTCATATATAGACTAGAGGTGTTTGCTTGCCGAGAAAAAAAATCAATTTTTAATTACTTACTATTTAATTACTAACTCTATAAGGGTAGAATTTAGTGAAGAGTACGTTCTTTCTTTGCAATTGGGTACTTTCTCTATAAAGAGAATAAATTAATGTTTGTCACACCAATCAAAGCATTTTATTTTACTTGATTATTAGAAAAGAAAATCACTCTTATCTGAAATGTAAACACATAAAAACCTTTAAAAAATAACGATGATGAAAACTGTACTCTTATTTTCTTAGAATCTTTTTTCATATCCAGAGAAAATAAATGAATACTAACAAAATAGATTGTTATGTGTATTTAATCATAAAAACATAAATTCCGATGAATCACGTTCTTTATTAAATTCCACACAATAGAGTGAATCATTACCAGTTCGCCGGCACGTGGCTGAGCTCTTGTAGTTCGTGTCTTGCGAGGCTCGGCTTATTTATAATTAAAGCCCACTAAGTCCAACTGACACTCACCTGCCTCCAAGTCCATCCACATTATTAAGTCATTAGCTGTTCTGAAGTATGCAGGCGAGAACAATAAAACCAAACCCATTGTGAGCATTGTCTAGTCAAAACTGGTGGATAATAACAAACGTTTGATGTACTCAATAATTGCAAAATTTCCAACGCAAAGACTATTTATATTTTTTTGTTTTAAGAAAACATTATATTGTTTTTTTCAGAGATAAAAAGATACAACGGGAAAAAAAATTTGAGGATTTTGATGTTTCAATCTTGAGAGAAAAATAAATCTTGTAAATAATACGTAAAACAATCCATTGGATAGTGTGAATCTAATTTGTTGAGCTATCAATTGACCCGAAATACCAAAAAAAATAACGTGAAAAGCCACTTATCTAATCTAAGCTGCAAAGATATATATCATTTGAGATTTATATTAAATGCATTCCCACAAGCAGACATGTATAATTTCGCGCTAACACATGCCGCATGTGGACTTACAATATAAAAATCCAATCTCAAATGAACATAAGCCCTGCAACTCTTGCCGTCCTTCCCTGAAACAGGGGTGACATTGGCAAAGTGAACCATTTTTTACAGTATGGGTGGTCAGCCGCATACCAACCTATGAGTCAAGGAACTAAACTAAACGGTATTTATTTTGAGGTTTAAAATAAACCACCTAAGACACTAAGACACCCTCAGTGGGATTCGAACCCGAACTCATGACATAGAATGCAAGAACTCTACCAACTGAGCTTTTGACAGGACAATGTTTAAATGTTTTTTTTTAATTAAAAGCAGATTTGTATAGCAAAAGGACTAAGATGTCCCGGTGTGTAATATTTATTTTGAAGAGAAAATCAAACTCACATTTCTCCCTATCTTTCCCAACTTTAATTTTAAATGAAGATTGATTGATATTGTTATGCGGCTGACCACCCATACTGTAAAAAAATTGGTTCACTTTGCCAATGTCACCCCTGTTTCAGGGAAGGACGGCAAGAGTTGCAAGGCTTATGTTCATTTGAGATTGGGTTTTTATATTGTAGGTCCACATGCGGCATGTGTTAGCGCGAAATTATACATATCTGCTTGTGGGAATGCATTTAATATAAATCTTAAATGATATATATCTTTGCAGCTTAGATTAGATTAGATTAGATATGGACAAACGCACCACCCGACTACGTGAATTGAGCTGTTGTATGGCGTAGCACTTTATGGTATGGCGTAGAGCCGTGCCCGGCGTAGAGGGGGTGGGATCGTAGCGCATACTGGTGCTACGGCGTAGCCTTCCATGACAAGGGTTATCTGCGTGACCCTTCGCGCAGAATTTATTGCCTTAACTATATTTGATGTCCGTAGGGGCGATTGACGTTAGACAAGCAGATATGAATTTAATAATTTAAAACGCAGAACGTAAATCAAAACAGATTTGGTTTTCTCTTTCACTTTGACCGGAATTTTGATTAAAATTTATATCATTTAAAAGATCAATACATGAAATTCAATTTAATTTTTTTGTATTTCAAAAAATTGTGTTTTGGTTTTTATATTCTCCAAATGTTTTTTTGTGAATTCGCCTAAGTTTACCCTATAATCTATAATCAAAGTTGTAAAGATATTATATTAACATTCAAAACTCATATCAAATGCATGCCCACAACTTGCAGACACGTGTAAGTTCGCACTTACAAATGCTGAATGTATACTTACCTCACATGAACATAAACTCTGCAACTATTGCCGACCTTACCTAATACAGGGGTTACATTGACAAAGTGATTTATTTTATAAAATGAACTGATAGAAGTTATATACTTTCGAGTAGGTTTTTTCATAACTGCTTATTTTGATTTTTTCAAAAATTACCTTTTTGTCTCTTACTTCCGTATCCTAATACCTCCTTAAAGGCAAAAAGATAAAGCTAAAACCTAATCACAGGATCCATGAGCCTGTATGTTATTTTCGTGAATCACGGATCGAAAGATCTAAATCGAGAAGATAATAATAATAATATTAGGATGATTTATTTGGTGAGCGCTGTTTTTGTGTGTATCACACCTCAAGAGCCCTCTGCGAGCTAGGTCGTCGCTGTAGAAAGCGCCAATTCTCAAGCAAGACCCAGTTGTTGTAAGGTTGGATGGACCTTTCAGTGACCGGTCTTTGGTAAAGGTTTATGAATTTTTCAACTCAGCGAAGAGCACATTCGAAATATAAATGGTATATTTTTGTGCTTCGCCGGGATCCAAATCCACAACCTTCCATTTACGAGTCCGAAGTGTTGCCACTACGGAATACGGACCGGCCAGATGACCTTATTCAACTCTATTTCATTGATTTTACGAACCTCAATCAATCTTGAAAAAGCAGATTGCAATTTTATTTTTTAAGTCAACAAAAACAGTATCTTACAAGTGTTTTCAAAATATTTGTAACCACAAACTTCAAGTCAATTAAACTCACAATCTTGCACAATGCAGATAGTTATATCTTGAGATGAATCCGATAGTGCAAAAAGACTGCTGGTTTTATAGCAAATTAAGCCAAATGACTGTCGATTGAACAAAGTCTTTCAACTCTATCTCTCACGGTTCCCCCATCTCTCCTACAGCAGACCGGCAATCTAACTTTACTGTGCTCTTTCCAGCAGTCGATATAAAAAGACAGAGTCTGTAATTGGATTTTTGGTTTTTGTTACACTCCGGATAAGTCATTTGTAAAACATACAAGAAAACTAATGATGTATGTAGAAAGAAACGGTTACAAAAAATATGAATTGTAATTTATTATGTTTCATGATGTTTCGTTCAATTAATCATAGACTTATTTAATCCATTCATTGGATAAGTATTTTGTAAGCTATGTAAGTTAAATAAATGCTTGTGCAAATCTTTTTTTTTTCTTGGCGGATAGGCATCACAATTCTATGAAATTTCAGACCTTAGCAAGTGATCGGAAAATATGCAAGTTTTTTTTGACTTGCAACCCCGCCTAGTGGCTTTCCATTTTTTGTCTAGTATTTAGTAGTATTTGATTCGAGTCGATTAAAGTACAAAATATTTTTTTTCTTTATTTTTACTGCTTGCAAATCTTAACTACTTGTTTATTGAATTCTAAATAAACATAAAACTCATATAATAAGAATTTAAAATCAGTAAGGTTTTGTTTTTTTGAAAATAATAGTTTTTTGGATATTGGACAAACACAAAAACTCTTTATATTCAAAGAGTAAACAAAAATGTCTCTATTTAAAAAAAATGGAGTCGTATTTTTTTAGAAAATAGCTACATAGATGTGTATGTGACATCAGCATGATAGAAATATAAATAAAAAGCGTTTTACATGAAATTTGAAATTGAAAATCTCCGTGATAAGGAACATAAAGCTAAAGGGCTCAACTTGGCTCAATGGGGCAGATCCCAGAGGAGGATGCGTGCGCTATAGCCAGAAGGCTAAAATAACCTAGAACGCATGTGACATACAACGGTAGTATTCTCCAACAGCAAACTCATGCCTCATCCGCAGCTTATAGTGAATTTTTCATAAAAAATATCGATGGTCCAAAGATCAGCCATAGATTAATGGAGCAGATCCCAGAGGAGGACGCGTGCGCTATAGCCAGAAGGCTACACGAACGTAGAACTCATGTGACATACAACGGTGTTGATCTCAAACAGAAAGGCCATGGCTCATCCACAGCCTAATTTCCCACAACCTACACTTGAGTTCAAGTTGTAACAGCTTCGTTTCGAAAATGACGGAAGGGGCCGTCCATAAATTACGTCATCGATTTTGGCCGATTTTCGACCCCCCCCCCTTACAATCATCTTATAGTCATTATCTAATGACCCCCCCCTCCCCCTCTTTCTGTAATAATGGATGAGCTTAATAATTAATAGTGGTTTATTACTTACATAATATTTTGTATATTTTGTAGAAATTGGTGTTTACAAGAACGACGTTACTTTTGGTACTCGTACATTATTTGCCATCATCCGCAGACCAGACTCCCCCCCCCTTAATGCGAATGACGTAATATATGGACAGCCCCTAAGCACTAAGCAAGTCAAAAGTACTTGAGGTGAAATAAATACTCAATTTGTGAAAATTAAACTTTTTTTTTAATTTTTTATGATATCTCATAGGTCCTCGTAATGTTTAATTATGTCGTAAGCTAAACACAACAATGCGATTCTTATGATTTTTTTTATTAATAATGCTCTTAAAAGCATGCGTTTCCCTTCAGAAGAAACGGTTCTGGAGGGGCCATGTAGACCGCATGAGCGAGAGTAAGATAACCCATATCGTAGCGCAGGATATGATACGTGATACGATAGGAACGTTGCTATTTGAATATTGTCGGTTATTAGAGATGAAGAAAGGGCACTAGAGGTTCCCATCAGCGTCACTTGTCTGTACACATTCTGACGGGATCGATACTCTTATCTGGGGGCGGGTCTGCGCTTAGGGCGGAATATGCTGCAGCCGCCTTTACTGAGGAGATACGATAAGCCTCGGGGTGCGTAATGCCCAGGAGCATCACAATTTTTAAGAAGTTTGAGTGAAGCTTTCGCATAATATAACTTTGTTGTCTTGCTAATCGACGCACAAATGATGTAAATCATTTTAATTTTTTTTTTTTTTTTAATAAAGATTACTAAAATATTGAAAGAAGCATTCTATAATCTGTAATCTAAGTTGCAAAGATATATTAACATTCAAAACTCCAAAACTCAAAACTCAAAAAGGACAGGAAGAAGTGGCGGCTAATCTGCAATGCTGATTTGTAATGTTGGTTTATTAGTTTGCTACATTTTTTGCATAATAAATTTTTGACTTTTTTTGTATAGATTTCTTTTTAAGGTTTTGTTATTTTTAATATTTAAATGTAATTTATTATTCATATTCCTTGACTTATAGGTTGGTATGAGGCGGACCACCCATACTGTAAAAAATGGTTCACTTTGCTAGTGTCACCCCTGTTTCAGGGAAGGTCGGCAAAAGTTGTGGGCTTATGTTCATTTGAGGTTTGAATTTTATTTGTAAGTACACAATCAGCATTTGTAAGCGCGAACTACACGTGTTTGTTTGTGGGCATACATCTGAGAGCTTTGAATGAATATACCCTTGCAACTTAGATTATAGATTATAGATATAGAAAACTCATATCATATCATCATTGCAACAATACAATACATTAAATCAATACGTACAAAAGCTGCTCCGGCTATTTTTAATATTTATATGCTGTAATCGTAATTATTTTGGTGACAAAAGTGTGTGAAAGTATAATCGAAGTGTTAACAAATGGGACTTATGCTATTATTTTGATAACGGTACTGTGGAACTGGATAAAGTCTTTATTATTAACATATTTACATAGTCCTATTGAATAGTCATCGTCCAAGCACCTATAAATCTGAGTATAGGGTGGTCACAAAGATTACTGTGTATTTTTTGTCTAAATAATCGGTGAGAAGACATAAAATGACTGCTATGGAATTTATTACTGAGGCAAAAAACATACTAATGAATTTGAACTCGATTATTAATGATACCAACAATAAATTTAGCAAAGACCACATAGCAAAGCTCACACCAAGGCTTACCGACCTTTCGGGTACCATCAGCCAAATGGCTGTGAAGATGGGTAGCCTGGAAGGAGAAGTACAGGCGTACAAACAAATTGTTAATAATCCTCCCAAATCAATACCCAAATCGAATCCTTCCGACATGTATGAGGCCATTGCTGAGCTGGAAGATCGAAAGGAGAGGTCTAAAAACGTTATAATTTACAACTTACCTGAAGGTACTTCTAACACAATTGAAGGTATTAAAGAGGATGATGATTCAACTAAAAACACTATAAATCTTATCGATTCTTCAGCAACATCGGATATTGTGAAAATTTATAGACTGGGAATTAGAAAAACTGATTCATGACGTCCAGTTAAGGTTGAATTTAGAGACCCGATAACAGTGAAAAAACTATTAAACTTCAAACGTATTATACCCAATGGAATAAAATTGAAACCAGATCAAACATATCAACAGAGGAAACAATTGATGGAGTTAAGGACTGAGTTGGAGGAGAGGAAAAAGAAGGGAGAGGTTAATTTAACCATAAAGTATATAAACTCGTCACCAAAAATTGTTTCAAGCACACCAAAAAACTACAGAGACATAAATTAAACTGCTTGTATCAAAATCTGAGAGGTGTTTGTACTAAAGTGAATGAGTTTTCCTCAATAGTACCAACCCTAGCATACGACATTCTCATTTTTACGGAGACTTGGCTTTACCCAAATATCCACACTGCTGAACTGGGGCTCTTCTCTTACACTACATACCGCCTGGACCGAAATGAACTCAATAGCACTAAAGTGAGAGGTGGTGGAGTGCTGATCTCAGTGAATAGAAATCTCAATTCCCGCAAACTCAAAACGATCAACTCTGATGTTGAACAAGTTTTTATCTTGGTGTCTTTTAGTGGTTTTAAAATGGTGCTGGGTACAGTGTATATTCCGCCCTCTGCTGATATAGCGGTCTATCGAAGTCATTGCGATGAGGTGGAGCGATTAAAGATTGCCTATCCTGACGCTAAATTTCTTATTGTGGGAGATTATAATCTTCCAAATATTAATTGGATTGAACTGGGATCGGACTCATCACCGAATCCTAATAGATGTAATTTAACTGAGCGTGAAAATACTGTATTTGATATGTCTCTTCTTCTAAACCTTAATCAAGTTAATAGAGTTAGAAATGCAGGTGATAGAATACTAGATCTAGTTTTTTGTAGTAATATGTCTGCAATTGTTAACGAATCAGTGGAAGCTGTTGTTCCTCCGGACAGTCACCATCCGATTTTGGATATTGTCATTGATATTACTAAACCGCAGGTCTGTAATGTTGACTCTCCAGAATCCTATCGGAATTTTGTCAGGGCTAATTATGAAGGTGTAAACAAGTTTTTGTCTGAGGCCAATTGGTCATTCATCAATGCGAAAAATAATAATTTAGGCGAGATGGTTGAGGAGTTTTACAGCATTCTGAATGGAGCCATTGATTTGTGTATACCAGTTACAAAAGTTAGAAAATCATCATTCCCTAAATGGTATAGCCGTGATCTAATTGATTGTATCTGTGAGAAGAAACTTGCTCATAAAAAGTACAAGGAGACCAGATTAGCGCCAGATTATGAGAATTTCAATTTTCACAGAAAGCAGTGTAAGAAAATCTTGGTAGCGTGTTATAATGAATATATTAATGGCATTGAAATGTCTGTTAGGTCTGATGTAAAAAAGATTTTCAATTATTCACGATCTCTCAAAAATGAGAGTCAGTAAACTATATCTAATAATAATGTGGGAGAAGTACCAAACCTATTTGCTACGTTTTTTAAAAGTGTTTTTACTACTGATAATACTGGTCAGTCCTTTGATTTCTCATCTCACATTGATTTTCAGCTCTCGAGCTTGTCATTTGAAGTGTCTGATGTTACATCAGGTATAAAATTAATGAAACCTTTAACTTGTCCTGGCCCTGATGGGGTTCCGGGATTTTTTTTAAAGAATTGTGCTTCTAGTTTGACACAACCTTTGTGCACTATTTTTAATTTATCTATATCTTCTGGATGCTTTCCACTTATCTGGAAGACATCCTACATCACTCCAATATTCAAAGGTAAGGATAGGAAGGATGTCACAAACTACAGACCTATTAACTTGCTCTCGGCTATTCCCAAACTGCTTGAAAAACTGATTTTATCGAAAATTGGATTTGTGGTCACTAGATCTTTAACTAATTGTCAACATGGCTTTTTACCCAATAGATCTACGACCACTAATCTCATGTCTTATGAGAATTTTTTGTCGGGGGCTCTTGGTAGACGTAAACAGATCGATGTTATTTACACAGATTTCGCTAAAGCTTTTGAAAGAGTTTCTCACAATATCTTGCTTACGAAGCTGGAAGCAATGGGAGTATCTGGTAGCTTTTTGTTGTGGATTAGGAGTTATATTATGAATCGTTCCCTGATCGTGAAAATAAATAACTCTGAGTCTGATCCTTTTACACAAACTAGTGGTGTCCCACAGGGATCTCATCTTGGTCCGCTGCTATTTTTATTATTCATTGACGATATTGTTAATGTTGTCCAGGACTGTAATGTACTTTTGTTTGCGGATGACATTAAAATTTTTCGTGAGATCGACTCAATCAACGATTGGATTAAACTACAATCGACACTTGATTGATTAAATAACTGGTGTTCACTTAATCATCTTAATCTTAATATATCCAAATGTCAAGTGATGCGTTTTTATAGAATAAAAAACCCATTGATTAAAGATTATGTTATTAATCATAACTTATTAAATAATGTTTTAGTCATCTCTGACTTGGGGGTTCTGTTTGATCATAAACTCTCATTTGTCGCCCACATTAACGATATCCGCGCTAAAAGTATGAAAATGCTTGGCTTTGTTTTCCGAATTACCAAAGATTTCCGTGATTTACAAACAATAAAAATGCTTTATACTTCACTGGTCCGTAGCGTTTTAGAATACTGTTCTACCATCTGGTCTCCTCACTTCTCGGTCCATATTGACAATATTGAAAAAGTTCATACTAAATTTTTAAAAATCGTTAATTTTAAACTAAATATTCCTTTTGCTAATTTTGACCCCATCTTCCTTAACTCCTTACTTAATTTAACTAGTTTGTCTAATAGGAGAAAAATTATTGATTTACTCACACTCTATAAAATTAAGAATGGTCTAATAGATTGCCCGATGTTGCTTGAAACTATTAATTTTTTTGTTCCGCGACAGGGATCTCGTCAGATAGTTCCTTATCGCCCTGTAGCTTCCAATACAAATGCACAATATAACAGTTGCATAAATCGCCTTCAACGTAGTGGTAATACCTGTACACTGGACTTTGACCCACCCAACAATAACTTTGATAGGTATAGAGCTGGTCTGTTGAGGTACTTTTTGGATGAATAGTGTTTTTATTTCTGTTGCTTGTATATTTCATTTGATTTTTTATTTATATTTTTTGATTTATATTTTTTCTCTAGATAGTAACTTTGATTTTTATTCTTATTTTTATATAGTTTTTGTTATTGTGTTTATTTGTTTCATTTTACTTTCATATACTTTACATCTTTTTGGTATTTTTATGTATTTGTGTTATTTTTGAAACTATGTAACCATTTCATGTAAAAGGCACTAAGTGCCGTTAATAAATAAATAAATAAATAAATAAATAAATAAATATCAAATTAATACCTACAAACATATAGCGAATTTTATTTGTAAGTACACATTCAGCATTTGTAAGCGCGAACTACACGTGTTTGTTTGTAGGCATGCATCTGAGAGCTTTAAATTAATATATCCTTGCAACTTAGATTACAGTTATAGATATTATAGAACATACACGTGTAAGTTTGTGCTTACAAATGCGGAATGTTTACTTGCAAATTAAAACCAAGCCACAAATGACCATAGCATTGCATTTTTTGCCGACCTTTCTTGAAACAGAAGTGACATTGGCCAAGTGAACCACTTATTTACAGTAAGAGTGGTCAGCCTCACACCAACCAATAAGTCAAGGAATGCCTTTTATTTAAATCACCCAGGACGTATCGTTGTTCCTTTTTTCTTATTTAAAATCGCTTACATTTCAATCACTTTTAAATGTTATCCATCAATAAAATGCTGGAATTTTGAACGTTGAGTATAAAGAGAATGACGGAAAATGCTGGAATGTGACGTCATTTCCCACATAACATTTTGCATATTTTATTCCGCTCATCTCACGTAATGCGCAATACAACATTATAGGGTTCTACATCACATGACGTGTCAAGAGCGCTCTGCGTATGGATTTATGTCCTTGGAGTGCCCGTCTGTCTGTCTGGCGAACTGTCCCAGGCCGCGGTACGTTCGATGACGGCCGGAAACCCTGGACAGCGACTAGAAAACGGGACGATTTGACCAATTTTTCAATGTATAATTAATTCATCTGAGCTTTTATTTGGAGCACTATGTCCATACATATTATTATTTATTGATTTAAAAAAAAATGTAATGTGTCGTGTATGTTCCTTCACTTACAGATTGGTATACGGCTGACCACCCATGCTGTAAAAATGGTTCGCTTTGCCAAAGTCACCCCTGTTTTAGGGAAGGACGGCAAGAGTTGCAGAGTGTATGTCCCAGTGGCGAAGGGGGCCATACAAGCCGGTTCCCATCGGTTTCCCGTTTAAAATGAGGCAAAAATAATAATAAAGTAGCCTGCATGGTTTCCATGGGGAAAAATACGTATTGTTTCTTTAGTTTTAAATGTATTTTTTTACTTTGTGCCTATATTTTAAACTACTTTGTTACATCATTTTAAAAGGGAAGCCGATGGGAACCAGCTTGTATGGCACCCTTTGCCACTGGTATGTCCATTTGAGATTTGTTTTTTTTATGTTGAAGGTTCACATGCGGCATGCGTAAGCGCGAACTTGTACGTGTTTGCTTGTGAAAATGCATGTAATGTGAATCTCCAATCTAACATATATTTTTAACTATTTTAGATAAGATTAGACTATATTGAATGATTGCGAAGCCTGAAACATCAAAACAAAAGAGGGACATTCGAGATTTGAATTTGGAGTAAAATGCTCAAGACATCGTGGATCGAAATACAGTTCAAGAACAAGATTAAAAAAAAAGAATAAAGGGATAAAGTCACATTTTGAAGGAAAATACAAAAGTAGTAGCACACTTGATTTGAAAAAGCACAGTTCTTAGCATCTTGAAATGAAAAATCATTGGAAGATACAAAAAGGGTTGCCAAAAAATTTCATAAGTCAGGAGTTCAAACGGTTCATCGATGTCTTCAGCTCTTATTGCAGCTCAAGAGGATAGCAATCAACGCACACAGCTTTGAAGATCTCTTGTAAAAAATTTCGTTAAATTGACCAGTTTCAATTTGAGAATGTTCAGTGTTTTGATGAGAAAAGCGTGGTAATTAACTTGCTAATTGTTTGGTGGCTTTAAAAACTTATAGTAAAGTCAGACACATCCATAAAATGGACCGTTAAACCCTTATAAAATGGTTCTGAAGATTGATCAAAAAGTAGTGTTGGACAATGAGAAGACCCACATTAACTTGGCTAGACGGAATGGTGGCAGACTGCCGTGCGGTAGGAGAAATGTATTGGACACGAAGCGATGGCTGCAGTTAATCATGGAAGTCAACAACGACCACAGATTGTCGTGAAATTAAGGATAATTATTGGTGGGAAAGAAAAATTTGGGAATGAAAGCCATGTGATCTGTTTTTTTGGTTTCGTGTTTAAAAGCACCTTATAGGATGGGGTCCCAACCGTCTAAAACTGCAGCGACAACAACACACAAGAGCAATACTAGCATTGGCCGCCTGCGGATGACATTTCCAGTGCATGCGATATTAATGGCGGGCCCTGCTGCGTAGCGTGTTCGGGAGTGTTCGGCTGTGCGGCGGGCCTTTCAATTATTTAAAAAAACACACACATAGAGAAAAATACAAGAATATGGGTAATAGAAACAATCAATACTGAGCTAATAGGTTCTGTGATTTTTGTGTTTTAAATAAACACCGAAACAAAAAATCTTATCTGACACCCTGGACGGGAATTGAACCACATCCCTTTGGCTTTGTAAGCAAGGGTTCTACCAACTGAACTATCAGACGAACTATGCAAATAGGAAAGTAGCATGTTAAGAAGTGACAAAAAGTTAAAACGCATACATGGAGAATTTAGGCTGTCCTCAATAAGTCAAATAATCCAAACATTTTTTTTGCATGTATTTTTCTTTGTCTATACGAGTAGTTATAATCATTTCCATTCCTCAAACAAAGAAAGCGTTATTTTTAAGCATGATTGAGTTTTGTTCTAATTACATAGACCATGCCTACTCACTTTCCTGTACACACATGGGTACACATTGTGTTTGTATGGATTGTTGGATTCTCAGCTGCAGCGCTTACACCAGATTAATGTGAACGGAAATAGATGAATTGTATCATAAATCTATTTACATCTGTACTTAAACAAAATGGAAGCAACGCGCCTAGCCAGCTGGATTTATTGCTTCAATATTATTATTTTTTTTCAATAATTTTATTATCATTTGAGTGAATTTTAGCCGAAAAACATTATTCTGTGTAGTTTGTGTAAAACCAATTAGTGGTTACCATTTCCTAGCTTTGCATTATTTATTACAATCTTTTATCTAAGTTGCACAGATATATTACATTTAAGAATCATTTTAAATGCAATTCCATAAGCAGATACGTATAAGCTGGCGCTTACACATGCCGCATGTGGACTCACAACATAAAAACCCAATCTCAAATGAACATCGGAATCTTTTTATTATTTTTTCCCATGATAATTATGCACCTTCGCTAATCTCTAAGACCACTAAAAGCGCATATTTTTAAGATAAACTTTTTCTAAATTATTTTTCTTGAACATTTTCTTTTTCAATTCATGTGTTTTTTTGTTTTATACCGAAAGTTGGACGGATTTTTTACCAAAAATATAAAAAATCTGTGTGCTATAGATTTTGCCGATTTTGTCTCTCATTTACACAATATTATATTTTTCAGGTGCCTCCATGTTTTGTCAACCTTTTTTCTCTGCACACGCGAAATGTAAATGTATCTCGTTGAAATTTTTTATTTAAATATTAACAGAATTATCATCGCCACGTAAATTACGTCTCGTGTGCCTGCCGCTTGCACAACTCAGCGTAAATCATACAGAGTGTGCTCACAAAGTATCGAGACAGAAGCGGTAATTGAAAAAATATAAAAAATACAGCGCATCCACATAATATGTACCTACTTGAATATTGGCGTCTTTAAAATCATCACACCAGTTGCGTTACACCGATTCTATCGTTTTTTTATGGTTTTTAAGCTTCCTGTTAGTCTTAACGCAACAGGCTCTCAAAATCCTTCGTCAAAGCTATTTGCACTGATGCAATCGTATTACAGTTAACATCACATTAGCATTTAACAGTTTTTTCTAGATTTTTATCATTTAGTACATTAACTAGCAAAGTTTTTGCGTAATAACTTTATAGAATCATATTTACTCACTCTTTAAGAATCTCTTTAACTAAGGTTTTGATATCAGTGTTTTTTTATTCACCTATAAACGCAACTTTCGTTGGCTATCAAGAAATATAAAGTAAAAAAAAACAATTTGAGAAAGCTCCATCGGTTAAAACAGCTAATACCTATAAAAAAAAAATTAGCACGAAAGTTGCTGTTTGTGAGCCGGGAGCTGCCGAGTGAGAAATTATTCAGGAAAGATTTAAAAGTCACTTCTTTTGACATTTTTATAGATTAAAGTGATTATTCTCACTCTGTATAGTCATAAAAGAGTGCATTTTTTTTTTGACATAAGTATTACATATCCCAAAAACACATGATAATCCATTAACAGTAGTCTTAAAAATACAACTTTTGTGTATGAGTATGTGTAATGTTTTTTTTTTTTTTTTAATTATCAGATAAGTTTTGGGAGTTTGTTAACACACTATATATTTTTTTCAATTTTCCGCAGCGTAAAAATTCCGTCGGGGGAATGATTAAAACGCTGCATCGTTAAGGACGCTCGTCCCCTAGGAGGGCCATACAAAATTCATATATTACCGCTTCCCCGGCTGCTGGGCACAAGTCGACCCGCATTACATAGCCGCACGGAGATGGAAACATCACATGTGAATATGTGATGCTGTACTAATGTGATGTTACCTGGAAAATGTTTAAAATGATAAAGCTGCCATTAAAAAAAAAATAGAGATGCATCTATGTGTAACGTCGTCATCGGTGAACTATCCAGCAACTAGAGTTTTTTCTGTGTTTTCTTTTTCAAATTCTGCTGTCTTTATTTTCAACACTTTTGGGAGTTTAGAAAACAAAAAACATATTACGCAATGCAACTAAGCTTCACATAAATTGTAGCTTCTTAACGCGTTCTCCCCTAAAGGATCGCATGTGGCAAGTGCAACCTATTTATTTTTACAGGAAAAAGGTCGGCCACACACCAACTACTTCAGTTGAAGTGGGGGTTTCCCATCTCTCGAGGGAGCTGGTAGTCTCTTAAAGGCTGATAAACGTTACCAGTATTTTATTTTGAGTTTGGAAATAAACACTTTAACTTTCAAATACACGTTTATTCATTCTGAAAGAGTTTTAATACATTTACAAAATATATACCTACTATCATCTTCGGTTATCATTCTTATACGAATAAGTAAAAGAATATTTTTTTTTTTTTTTTTTAAGAAATCCTGTGCGGGAGACTCCCTAGATTCTTAAGACTCTAGGGGTCTATGACACTTGTTGTAGTGCCGCAGAGGTGTACGAGCTTGGTCGTCGCTACAAAGCGCCAATACTCAAGCAAGACTCAGTTGCTGTGAGGCTGGATGGACCTTTGGTGACCGGTCATTGGTAAAGGCTTATGAATTTTTCAACCCAGCGAAGAGCATATTTGAAATTTAAATGGTATATATTTTTGTGCTCCGCCGGGATCCGAATCCACAACCATCCATGATGATATTACCCATGTACAACCGGTCCGTTGTCAAGTGGTAAAACTTCGGACTCGTAAATGGAAGGTAGCGAGTTCGAATCCCATCGCTGGGTTAAAAAATTCTTATACCGGTCACCAAAGGTCCATCCAGCCTTACAGCAACTGGATCTTGCTTGAGAATTGGCGCTTTCTATAGCGTCAGCCAAGCTCGCACAGGAGTCTTGAAATGTTATTCACACAAAATAGTGCTCACCAAATAAATCATCCTAATATTATGATTTATATTATCACAACTAATTTATTTGATCTTCATAACTACAAGAATTGTTAGCATTTTAAACGTTTCTCTCTATTATAGGATGTTTTACTCTTTCCCCGTGTGTGGCGTGAGGCAGATTTTTGTATTTATGCATTGCCTGCTACTCGGCGAACCGTCACGCGCGCCCCTGATTCCTTTGATGTTGCAATTTGCAGTTTTATGCTCGCGTAACATCCTCTTTACAACTTTTTTAACATGATTTATTCATTTAACAACATGTCAATTTATATTTAAAAAAATCATTTGGAAAACGCTTGGATTCAATCTCTGAGGGCTAGGGTTCGATCCCATTAAAAAAACAACGCAACTAAGCTACACACATAGTGTACAAGCAACTTCTTGCCTACGTTTTTTTCGAAGGGGTCGCATGAGGCGAGTCGGGATCTTTTTATTTTCACAGGACAAGGGGCCGGCCTCACACTAACTCCGTCAGGTGAAGTGTGGGTTTCTCAGCTCCCGAGAGGGTTGGTTCTAATTTATTGTGAAGGCTGAGTACACCTTGCCGGTATTTTTTTTGTTTTGAAATAGACACTGAAACGGAAAATATAGTTTTATTAAAACATAATTACACATGAGGGTTCACTTTGCCAATGTCACCCCTGTGTCAGGGAAGGTCGGCAAAAGTTGTAGGGCTTATGTTCATTTGAGGTTTGGATTTTATTTGTAAGTACACATTCAGCATTTGTAAGCGCAAACTGCACGTGTTTGTTTGTGGGCATGCATTTGAGAGCCTTAAATGTTAATATATCTCTGCAACTTAGATTATAGGAAAAAATGTGACGTAATAACGCTGCATACATAAGAGTATGAATATGACTGTGATTTCACTTCATTCCACAATGTTTCCACAAGCAAAAAGCGTGCATTGAAAACACACCCTTATAAGTATACTCGCGCCATAAGTACGTAAAGGTTCATTTGCAATTCGCATTCATTGAAAAGCCAGCCGGCTTCCGGCTTGCTACGCCCCGGTATTGAGTGCTGCCAATATGAGCTCATATCCAGGCCGGGGAGGGCTTCTTAGCCCACACTGTTCTGTGAAACGTGTAAGCCAGCATTAATAACGGGAATTTGTAAAAAAAAACGGGAAAAACTAATCATGAAAAATTAAAAGGTTCTCCAAATCTACAAAGAGCACAAAAATCATGACTTCCATTATAAGCTAGAAAATTTTGTTAGAAAAACTAAGAGCTTCATTATCAGAACGCAACGCAAACGAAACGCAACTAAACTGCACATATAGAGCAGATTCTTAGTTGTCCCCTTAGAAGTCACATGCGACGTGTGTAACCAATTTATTTACATAGGCAAGGTGGTTGACCTTATTCCGACCTCTTCAATTGAAGTGTGGCTTTCCCAGCTCACGAAGGAACTGGTTCTGATTTCTTCTGAGAAGTGAGTGAAAGTGAAAAGTGACAAGGGATGGTAGAGAAAAGTATGAAGTGAATAGATTGAGGAGATTGTGAAAGATTGGGATATAAATTAAGTGAGCGTAAAAAAAGAAAATTCATGAAAAGGTGATGGATATTAATGAATTGTAAGAGTTATGTAAGGCTAAGAAGAAATGGAGACAGCTATACAGAGGCTCTGATCACCTCTAGTAAAATGGCGACAGAGTTACAGTTCACAGTTATAGTGAGTAATTAGTATTTTAATTGTGGACTTTAAAAATATTTTTGACATCTTTTGTCCTCCCCTGTCGCATTAAACCCCTGTAGCATTGAACGTAATCACTCTACCAACTGAGCTGACAAAAGGGCATTCTTTTTTTATCAACTAATCATACATGTTTTCATTATAACAAAAATATTTAATTTGACCAAATTGAAGACCAGACAAAACCCCTGGCTTTTAAATTCGCATAATCAGCAGTGCACCACCCCCTGATGCCTGTAATACGTGGCGTGCGGCGCGTTTCTACCATGGTAAGGCACATTACGACCAGGGGCGGTTCTGCTATTCTTGGATCAATCTTGCGCACCTTCCGTAGTCAGCATTACGTCCAGTAATCAACCGAACACAGCTCCGGCCAGCAAGCATTCATATTTTTGATTGAATACCGCGAGCGTGCAAACTTGCAACATGCGATTTGTATTGATGGATATCTGCACGGCGGGAATGGAAAATTGATTTCTGTTTCATTAATTTTTACTGCCAATCTTTATGGGTCATCTTGGATTCTTATAAAATGTAAGAAACGGTACTAGAAAATTCTAAATGAATGTATCGGCTATGGCATATTAGTATAAATGCAGAATAAAAGGCAGCAATCCAATTTGTTTTAAAGGTTCTTAAAAAAATCTGCGAGATTATAAGCAAGACCTATTTACTGTAATGCTGGACGGATGTATGGCTGGATCAGATTGTAAAAATTGTGAAAGAATAGGATATACAAAGCGAATGTACAAGAAGGAAATGTATGAAAAACGTGATGGATATGAATAAATTGAAAAAGCTATGCAAGGATAGGAAAAAATTGAGGCAACTTTGCAGAGGCTCTGCCCCCCCCCCCCCCCCTAGCGGAATGGTGACAGAATTACAGTAACAGTTACAGATCTCAGTGATCGATCTTGCTAAGATATATTAATTTTGTAACCATTTGATTTTTTTTATATTGAGTTCCGTTTGGAATATAATCTACGACCTTCCGTTCCCGAACTGTTGACCACTAGATCAGCGTTTAATTTTTTTTCGCTCATCGCCCCATAATTCGTAAATAGATAGCCCATTGCTCTCTTATGCCTTTGAACTGCCTTTCCGAAAATCATTTTGTGCCAAAAACCGACCGTCGCCGACGGGTCAACATATTTCAGAGAACTATCGCTCTTCTATCGCTCCATCGCCCCGTACGTAATTTTTTTCCCTCTAAAGCCCAAAATCACCCCCAGCTTTGGAAACCACAGCACTAGACTATGGATTGATCATCATGTTTTCAAAATAAATCTGACAAAACATATGTTTTCTCATGTACTCTTATATCAACAACATCAAATGAGGATATCACCGAAAATTTACATTTTAAACATCAGCAAAAAATGCAAAAAAAACAAAATTACATTGTTATTAAGTACGGTGTGCGTACACGCACCCCTCGGTAAGGGAGGTTTCATAAAATAAATGAAATTCGCACAAAAGAAATCCTCTCAGGTGGGGTGGTGGAGATAATGTATTATTTTAATTCTGGTAGATTGTTGGAAACATGAACGGTCGCCTGTATTGTGTTTTAACACTAGAATAAAGTTTTTCTTTTTCATTTTTTGTTTCCTTTTTTTACTCCCCATTTTAATCCATGCAGTGACACCGCATTACGTAAGATTACAACGATATGTTTGTTTCTAAAAAGTGGTGACGTTTTTATTTAGAAAAGTAGAATATTCTCTAGGATAAAGTAATATTTGTCGATCTTTTCTAATGTCAAAAAATAAATACAAGAAAAATCATAAAATACGTCTCTTCGACATTTAAATTGTGAAAGATAAAATTATCTAAGGTGCAAAAGTGCAGAGACATTTTAAATACACTTTTAATGCAAGAAGGCACTTGTAAGTTCATACTTACACAAGTTGTATGTGTGCGTACAAAATAAACCAAACTTCACATAGTCATAAACTTTGCATTATCTGGATTTTCAGCAGTTACTTCGTGAAAGTTCATTTTAATTCAATAAAATAAAAATTGCTTTGTTTTAATTCACATGAGTTTATTTTTGGACACGACCAGTTTCGGGAGAAGCAGTACCTCCCATCTTCAGGTGTAAATAGAAAGAAGTTTCTATTTACACCTGAAGATGGGAGGTACTGCTTCTCCCGAAACTGGTCGTGTCCAAAAATAAACTCATGTGAATTAAAACAAAGCAATTTTTATTTTATTGAATAAACTTTGCAACTCATTCCGTCTTTTTCTGAAACTGGGGTGGCTTTGGCAAAAATCAACCAAGTTAAATTTAAAAAAGTCGCTATTGGATCTACATAAGTTTTTTCATCAAAGAAGAAAATAAAAGTCCTATTTTAGTCTTTTTTATTTGTCATTATTATTAGAACCACTAAAATAAGAAAAATACCGAGCATTTTAATTTATAAAAAATAAATAGCAATAAAAAAAACAGACAATTTTTAGCGCACTCTAAATTTTGTTAATAACAAAAAAATGCGTCTTTGTAATGTTTGTTACATAATATTCTACGTGGCGTTTCTGAAATATTAAAAATCTTAAGTTGGAACTTAGACCTATATTTTTCTTACAAACACATAGTTCAATGGAGTAGAACTTTTTTTCACATAACGCATTCCTTAGTCATGTAACTATCCGAATTCGCATCCCTAAGGGTCCGCTAATCCCCCGCGAGGCATTCCTTGTAGGGCCGCGCCTTATTCAGAGAGCGGATTAAAGTATTAGCGAGAGACTATGCTCGGAGACTGATTAGTGAAGCAGAGAGGTTTAATCAGATTTATGTCCTCATTAAGTGACTACTTATTTAAAGCTTTATTATCTAAGACGCTTGACGTGAGAGTACAGATAATTAAGTGGGGAATGTGACTCATTAGATAACGACTCATAATATTACATGTCTCTTATGTAACTCTGTCACCATTCCGCTAGGGGTAGACAGAGCCCTTGCAGAGGTACTTCCATGTCTTCCTATCCTTATTATCCTCTTTTAATTCATTCATATCCATGCCCTTTCTCGTGTATTTTCTTCTGTTACGCTCATTTTGTGCACCATTCTTTCACAATCCCCTTCATCTGATCATTCCATACTTTTCTCGGTCGTCCCTTACCTCTTTTTCCTTTCACACTTCTTCTAAATATATACTTTCTAAGTATATCTTCATTCATTTTTTCCACATGCCCAAACTATCTCATCACATTATTTTGTACCCTAACTTTCACATCCTCTTTCAGCTTACATTTTTTCTTTACCCATTCATTCCTAACTTTATCCTTTAGAGATTTTCATGGCATGCTTCTTAAATGTTTCATTTACTATTTTATTATCATTCACTGTCCATACTTCACTTCCATACATCAAAGTCGGTAAAATATGTCATTGTGTGCTACCATTCTCAGATCCATCGTCACTGATACAAATCAATTCATCGTATACTTGATATGGAACCACAGGTCATTGTTTTCTCATAATTTCTATCGTGGCTATTCTTAGACATTTTTGTCGTTGGCTGAGCCCACGCTTTGACAAACTAATGATGCCTTTGCTGAAAATCTCATCACCACGGTCATTCTTACCTACCGAATTTTGATAATATTTGTATGAAGACTACTAATCAGCTGTTCACTTGCGGCTATCTTGGATTGACAGGTCTTCATACAAATGCATCATTAGTTTGTCAAAGCGTAAGCTCAACCGACGACTAAAATGTCTAAGAATAGCCCCGTAAGTATGTATATTTCTCATTAAAAAAGCTCTTATTTTACCTCTTTGGTTCTATAAAACTCTTTAAATAATTCATTCTTCTGAAGCCACTGAGATAAGGCTAGACTATACAATACAAAATTATGTAAAACTATGACATATGTTCTCTTTTCTCAGAAAACTCTTTTTTTTTCTCAGCTGAATTTTAAACACGATCCAGTTAATTTATAGATTAACACCGACGAAATATAAGATTTGGTAAATATTTCTCTGGTTTTGTTTAGGCAGGCAGACCGGCCGTGCGCCGAGCGCGTAATCTAAACATTAGAAACAAACAGTAAAAAGCTATTTCAGGCGCGCACGGTGCGCCGCCATTATGATATTATTACTCACAGCTACACTTCCCGACACAAGAGCAAGGCGCGTGATCAAATAGTGCGGCCATGCTGGAGGATCATCAGTAAATCAGCAATTTTTTTAATGAACTGAATCAATATATTATTTTGTTCATTTTTTTCTGGAACTGTAATTCTGTCACCATTCCGCTAGTCGTGGCCAGAGCCTGTGCAGATTTGAAAAAACAAAAAACTATTTTTGTGGCCAGTCAAAATGGTTGGTGGATTGCATTCCTCTTCACAAATCACAGCACTCACAACAAAGAATAATGAGGGCTCATTTCCAAAAAAAATATTTAAAGAGCGTTGTTTTGTTCATTTGAATATCATCTTGTTGTGCAGATGCCTGAGAGGTTTCTAATCTAATCTAATCTAATCTAAGCTGCAAGGATATATACCATTTAAGATTTATATAAAATGCATTCCCACAAGCAGACATGTATAATTTGCGCTAACACATGCCGCATGTGGACCTACATTATAAGAACCCATCTCAAATGAACACAAGCCCTGCAACTTTTGCCGTCCTTCCCTGAGACAGGGGTGACATTGGCAAAGTGAACCATTTTTTACAGTATGGGTGGTCAGCCGTATACCAACCTATAAGTCAAGGAACAAGGAAGGATTTTATTATCGAAAAAAATCAGTTGAGAACGCAACTCGCAACAACGCAACTAATCTACACATATAGTGTTATTTCTTGCAGAGTTATTCTCTAAAGGTTTCGCATGCGGTGCGTGGAACCTATTAATTTTACAAGTGATGGGGCTGGCCTTACGTCAACCACTTCAGTTAAAGTGGGGGGCTTCAACAATTAAATTAAAAAATTAAAACATGTTTTTCTACAAATAATGCATCAGTATTGAATCAATTATAAAATGAATAAAAAAATATTTTTAAAAATTAAATACTACCTAGTATGTGTCGTTGTCAATATGGCAGCACTATTTCAAGAAGCACACCCGTCACTAGGAAGGAAGCTTTTTAGAGAATACTTAAGCGCTGGCAGAATAATAATATACTGTGCGAATCGCCTGAGAAGTTATGTTCTATGTCAGTCAATGCAGTCATATACACATGTAGCATGCTGCCGTACTGCTTGGGAGAAATGAAAAAACAAGCGGTGTCAGCACCCTTTTTGAAAAATGTACTTTACCTCGTTTGAGCGTCCGTGAAAACTAAGCATTTACATTCAAAGCGACTTTCTTTCTAATTTATTAACATATTGTGTTAAGAACGTTTTTTTGCGGATTTATCACAACTGCCAATGGTGCCTCTTTGAACTTTTCCTTTTACCCGAAAAACCCTGTTCTTGGTGGGAATACTAAACTTCTGCTTTAGTTGTACCAGTAACTAAAGTGCTAGTCTCAGTTCCATCAGTCTCTTGATCTCATTGATTCATACCGCTTGATCCCTTGACTCATAGCGTGGTATAACAACCGGTCCGTAGTCCATGTGGTAACACTTCGGACTCGTAACTGGAAGATCGTGGGTTCGAATCCCGGCGGAGCACAAAAAATATACCATTTATATTTTCAAATTTGCTCTTCGCTGGGTTAAAAAATTCATAAACCTTTACCAAAGACCGGTCATCAAAAGGTCCATCCAGCCTTACAACAACTGGGTCTTGTTTGAGAATTGGCGCTTTCTATAGCGACGACCAAGCTCGCAGAGGGCTCTTGAGGTGTGATACACACAAAAACAGCGCTCACCAAATAAATCAGCCTAATTTTTTTTTTTTTTTTTTTATTAGGCTGACCACCCATGCTTTAAAAAATAGTTTACTTAGCTAATGTCACCCCTGTTTCAGGAAAGGTCGGCAAGGTTTCAGAATTTACTTTCATTAGACGTTTAGATTTATTCTACCGTCCTATCCGACCTATGTCATATCAGTTAAAATTGAACTTGGCTTTGACTAGGATCATACACTATGTGTGTTTTATTATTTCATTAGAAAGGAGAAAACAAGTCTAGATTTTTATACATAAAGCACATAATATTTCTATAATCATTCAATTAAGTTAGAAATTAATGTTAACTTTGATATTAAATATATGCCCACAAGAAGACACTTTTGAATTAAAAAAAATAAAACAGAAATCTAAAGTGAACCTAAGCCATGCAGTTCTTCCAGATCTTTCTAAAACATAAGTGGCATTGGCCATGTGAACAATTTTTTACAGCACCTTGAGGTGTCCAGCCTCAAACAAACCTGTTGATCAAGGAATTTTACAAGATTTTTATATGTATGAGAATAATATTACAATTTGTAGAAATTGCTTACATTTATAAAAAATATATACATTCAACAAAAATGGTAAATTTACCAGCAATTCATTGTAGTACAATGCCACATCAGGGAAAATGATTTTATCGAAATCCATGTTTAATCCTCAGTAGCGTAGCCTGGAGCTTATCTGGCCGGCTGGATGTCACCGCTCCACAACCACGTGACTCACAAACGTCAACAACTGACAGTTCTGCGCCCCTGCATCAGCGTGGAGATTAAAATATCGGATGTTTCAACAAAATCACCAAAAAAAATTTACACAATTATTATATATAAGGCTTAAATTGTTTATACTAATGACAACAAATATTTAACCCTTTCATCACCATATTTTTTTATTGAAAAAAAACTGATGAAATTTTAATTAAGAATGTTTCACTTTTTGTTTTACAGCGACATAAAAAAATAATATATATTATTTTCTAGATTTTTTTACATATTTACATTTAGATGCATACTATGATCAATAGACATTTCACTTTTTTCCTATTATTTTCTATTAGATGGGTTGTTTTTTTTTTCCACGTCTGTAAATTCCACGTATGTAAATATGAAGTGGCGCGTTTCTAAGATGAGATATATTGACGGTTGTGGCAGATGTCGGGGGAAGACTGACGTCTCGGAGTGAGAAAATGGAATCCCGAAACTGTTATTGGCCAATCAACGATTCGGAAATTTATTATTATTGTACACAACACTAAAAGTGCGCGCAGTGGAGACGCATGGCTGGACGCGGTAATTTTAAAATTTAATCTTTATACTTAATAGTAGAAAAAAAATATTGTAAAAAATTTGTAAAGAAAAATACCATTCCGATTATTTTAAAACTAAAAATAAAACACCGGAAAGGTTTACTCAGCCTTAACAAGAAATGTGCACCAACCTCCTCGGGAACTATGAAACCCCCCCTTCATCTGAAGTGGTTTGCGTAAGGCTGGCCCGCTGGCCCCCTTACCTGTAAGAATACATAGGTTCCACTCGCCACATGCGAAAGCCTTCGGGAATAAAGTGGCAAGAAATTACACTATTTGTGTAGCTTAGTTGCGTTTCATTTATTCAAATCATAAATACATACCTATAATATTTCAAAAGACTTCTTGTACTTTTTGTTGCATTTATGTCATACCTACATTTTGAATTTGTAAATGAGGTCGGATCATTTTTGAATTTGGAACTTTTTTCTCGGCGAGAAAACGTGAATCTTGATGTACAATCTACGATACAATTTTATCTATGTCGATTCATGTGCGTATTTTATTATTAAATTTCAAAAGGGCGCGAAAAAACTGTTTTTACATTTTCGGTAAGGTATATCAAATTTTCTAGAGATAATATTTTTTAATTGGGCCACGTATGACTCCCACTCCGCCTCCCACCAAAAGAGAAATTTTCTGGCGGCCCGCTGGTATATAGGCAGACGACGTATCAAGAAATATCAGGCAGTGCGCGGCTTTCGACAGGTGAGCATCTCGATTGATTTTGAAGTCAGTATTAAAATCAGTGTGCGATTTTTTTTTAAGAAAATTTTGTGGACAGATTTTTTTATAAATTTTGCGTGCCAAGTAAAATTAATTATGAACGAAATTGTTTAAACCATTTTTTTTGTGTTGATAATAAATCATATCATTCTTGTATGTAAATGGTGTGAAGTATACCTGATAAATTTAATTCGTGTTTTTATTATTTTGAAAATAATTTTGTAGATTTTTGTTTATAAATTGAATGTGCCAAGTGAAATTGATTTTAATGAAATTAATTTGTTCCAAAACAAAAACAAAACTATCTTTAAAAATAGATCGATTTATTCTGCAACACAAAGTGAAAGTGTAAAAGTAAAAACAGTTTTAATTTATTCTTGAAAAAAAATAAATGTTTAAAAGACAATTGAAAAGTGAAAAATGTGGTTGGTGTTTAAAAATAAAGTAAATTATTGGTTTAAATAAATTATGTAGTAAAAATAATAATAAAATATTTTAAATATTGTACATAATATATATATATTTTTAAATCAGAGTGAGTGCCCTAAAGGACTAGTGTTTCCATGGACAAGTGTCGTTTTTTCAATGAATTTTAACATGCAAAATATTAAAATAAAATAAAAAAAGTGTCGTGGAAAGGCCAAGATTGGAGAAGCAGCCGGGAGCTTGAGCTGAACCATGTAATTTTTTTTTTTTTTTTACACCGCGTAAAATTATAAGTGTGTTCCAGGGGGGCACTCCTGAAAATAGTGAGTCCGTTTTTTTCTTTATGAAAAAGGAATCATTGTTTTTTATTATTTAGATTTTGGGCAGTAACTTTGTGAAAGCACATTTTAATTAATTAAAATACTTTTTTAACTTTGTTACAATTCACTTGAGTTTTATTTTTTAAAAGTTTTATTTTTTTAAAAACACAACCAGTTTCGGGAGAAGCAGTACCTCCCATCTTCAGGTGTAAATATCAACTAACATAAAATACAAAATTACCAAATTAAGCAAGGATTTAATTTGTAGTACTGGTGGGGGTAAGTGGGGGGCGGGGCTTAATTGAAAACAAAGAAAGTAATGGCGAAGTGTTGGGAAAGAGGATATTATTTAAGAGGTTATTTTCAGAATTAATATTTTTTTGGATTTCTAGATTTTCAAAATTGTTCATAATTTTACCTTTGTAGGGGATGGGATGAAGGAGTTTTAATGTGTGAGTGTGAAAGGAATGGTTTGATTCAATGATGTGGTTGGCGAACTCAGAGTGACTGTTGCTCGTTAGGCAACGGCGGTGTTCTTGTATTCTAATTTTTAGATTTCTTGCGGTTTGTCCAATATATTTGAGTTCGCAATCACCACAGGAAATCTCATATATGCCACTTTTTTAAAAAATAAAACTTTTAAAAAATAAAACTCAAGTGAATTGTAACAAAGTTAAAAAAGTATTTTAATTAATCATTGTTTTTTAATGAAAAAAATATAATCATCAATTGTTTTAACAAAAAATACTATTTTTTTTTTTAAATTTTTGGTTCGTTTTATAAAGGACTTGAGTCGTTGTACAATTTTGTAAACTAAGGCCTTTGTAAAAGTGAAACAAATTAGATCCTTTATTTAAGCAACATGTTTTGCTTTATTGAGTTTTTATTTAGTTTTATTTTTGTCGGTGCTATGGCCGAGGGGGCCGCAAGTGAGCTGATCTTTCTAGCGTGTTTGGAATAGAATAACGTAAGTTCGATCCTCGCCTCATTTGATCATAACTTTGACCTTGGTTCAACAGATGTTATTGGGTAATTATTAATTAATAATTCATTAAAATAAACAATATTGAATTATTAATTGATGATATCAATACCTGTTTCTGGCCAGGCAGAATAGGTTTGTGGATTGCATTCCTCTTCACAAATCTTTTTTTTTTTAATTAAAAAAAATATATCGTCGAAGTTTCCTCGTTGAAATTTGACATAAAATACGCATTTGGTTCCCATTTCACCGCCCTTCCCTGCGCTCACGGTAGTGAGTTCTAAATCCGTCTGTGTATGACGCTCCACAATACACGCGGCCGGCAGTCCTTTGCAGCAATGTGGTGCACGCGCCTCTCCCAGCGGCTTCCTGTAAGGCGGTGCAAGCAACACACCGAACACAGTGCGCGGGCTTTGCAACTTTATTTCAACTAATCGACTAACAACTCGTCATCTTAGTGCTTGCTTATATTATCTCTAAAAGAGGTAATTTCACATGAGCAATGTCTGTGTACTGGAGCAATGTGTCTTATGAAAATTGGAAATTGATTTGTAAAATATTGAAAGCAACTCTCGCACTATCGATTTCATTTAAAAAATCATATTTGAATCAAATGGTAGATAAGCCAAACCAACACTGGGGTGACGTATAATATCTGAACCATCTCATCTTTTTAACTTTCATATAATTTGATTGCTATTTTGATGAACTTTCCCTTTAGACTATTTCTGAGACAACATAATTTTTTACAAATTCATAATCAAATGATACAATACATATTCTACTCACCATGAGCCCTAAAAATGTTTTATTTCTCCTTGTTAGCACCAATATTTCAAGCGGGACCAGTTGCTGTAAAACTGGATGAACCATTTTGACCAGTTTTTGTTAAATAAGATCAAAAACAAAATCCAAAACTAAAATTTTTTTTTTTGCTCCGCCGTGAATCAAAACCATGACTTTCCGATTCCTAGTCCTTTGCGACCCGGTATTTTCAACGATAGTATATCGACTTAAAAATACGCACTTATGTCAATTGAGTATGCAGTTTTTATTATCAGTTTAAAGTCACATATGCTAACGTTGAAAATACCGCACCTTAGACTACAACTGGTTGTCAATACTGCTTTTTTTATATCGTGGTTTTTTTTTCCCAGAAATTTGATTGATGGTAATTGATATAAATTTACCACCATCCTAATGTAAGCTGTTAATTCCTTGCGCTGTTCTGCCAAATTGAATAACAAACAAAACTTGGCATCAGCTCTCAGCAGCTTACATGCCCCATAACAGACAAATCCAACAATTTACAAATATTGCCAAAATGTGTGTTGGCCGTAATTGTTGCAAACAGAAATATCTCCATCGTTTCTGCGAACGGGATAACGCATAAACATTTCCCTGGAGCCATAAAAGCAGATCTATGGCCACATTATCCAAAACTGCAGTGACAAAACTCGTACTCGTTATCCACCGACATGGCAACAACAAAAAACTAAATGTAGCCAAACCACAATCGACGAACACCTCCATACTCAAAACGTCTTGGCTAACGAGCAAATAAGTTACTAATCTAATCTAAGTTGCAAAGATTTGTTACATTGGAGATTCACATTACATGCATTTTTACAACCAGACACGTACAATTTCGCGCTTGCACATGCCGCATGTGAACCTACAACATAAAAACCAAATCTCAAATGGGCATACACCCTACAGCTCTTGCCGTCCTTCCCTGAGACAGGGGTGACATTGGCAAAGTGCACCATTTTTACACATGGGTGGTCAGCCGCATACCAACCTATAATATGTCAAGGAACTCTATTACTCTATAATCTATCATCTATGTTGCAAGGATATATTCATTCAAAGCTCTCAGATGTATGCCCACAAATCAACACGTGTAGTTCGTTCTTTCTACAGCGACGATCAAGCTCGCAGAGGACTCTTGAGGTGTGATACACACAAAAACAGCGCTCACCAAATAAATCAGCCTAATTTTTTTTTTTATTAACATCATAAGTGATTCATTATTTTACAAGTTTTTGAATGCATTCTTTTCATATCGTTCGTAATTATGAGTCCACAGGAACTCTTTATCGATGTTTTGAGATGCAAACAAACTGACAAACGAGCTATCCGGTTGAATATCGAGTGTATCGCCGGATAAACAGACTTGTTGCTGGCAATTTCTCTGCGCTGGACCGATTCCAGTGTTGCAAGTGAAATATGCGAGAATAAATGACCACATGCAAACATTGCCTAAGTGTTTTGTATGGGCCGCTTATTCCATTATGCGCAGCCCGCCTCAATTTTGGCAACTATTACTTTTCTGGCCTGCTTGTGGGCGCATTACAATGTCGTTGCCGTTTTGGCAACAATCCCTAAACAGGATTGAAAAACCCTGACGTTTGTAATTAATTTATTGTTGGCAAATACTTATATGATTAATTATTTTCTACTTTTTTTGTTTTGAAATATTTTGCGCATTGTAGAATTGTTATTGCACTTTAACACATACATTGGTATTTTTTCCATTAATATTACGGCGGTACGCAGTGGCATACTTATACCCACCTTGATGTATGGAAGCGAGGCCTGGACGGTGAATGAAAGTGAAATTAGTAAAGTCCATACTGTTGAAATGGACTTTCTAAGAAGTATGATTGGGAAAAAACGGAGTGACAGGGTAAGGAATGATTTTGTAAGAAAAGAATGTGGTGCAAAAGAAAGTGTGAAAGTGAAGATTAAAAGAAGTTTGTTAAGATGGTTTGGGCATATGGAGAGAATGAATGAGGAAAGACTGACGAAGAAAGTATATGTTGGTAGAATAGATGGATGTCGTGGTAGAGGAAGACCGAGAAAGGTATGGATGGACCAAATATCCGAAATTGCGAATGAATGGAATATCCAGAGTCATAATAAAAGAAGAGCCTGTATGAAGAAAATTATGACTCTGGAGGAAATGAAAGAAGTATGTAAGGACAGAGAGAAATGGCGGTTGATCTGTAATGTTGGCGGCTAGGGTTTATTAAATTGGAATTTGTTTTTATTTGTAAATGGATATTTTGAAAAATTGATTATTTTTCAATAAAAAATAAAAAAATAAAAGAAATTAAAAACTTTGTTTTATTCCACTTTTATTGTTTTTGAGTATGTTACAAACGTTTTCGGAATACCTTCCATCATCGGGTAACAACAATTACTGTTAAATTATTATAGTAATTGTTGTTACCCGATGATGGAAGGTATTCCGAAAACGTTTGTAACATACTCAAAAACAATAAAAGTGGAATAAAACAAAGTTTTTCATTTCTTTTATTTTTTATTGAAAAATAATCAATTTTTTAAAATGAATTTCCACAGTGTTTCACAAAAATCTTTTCAAAATTTGGATATTTTGTATTTGGATATTATTATTTAGTGATGTATAAAATGTAATTTGTCGTGTGTGTGTGTTCCTTGACTTATAGGCTGGTATGCGGCTGACCACCCATGCTGTAAAAATGGTTCACTTTGCCAATGTCACCCCTGTCTCAGGGAAGGACGGCAAGAGTTGCAGGGTGTATGTCCATTTGAGATTTGGTTTTTATGTTGTAGGTTCACATGAGGCATGTGCAAGCGCGAACTTGTACGTGTCTGGTTGTGAGAATGCATGTAATGTGAATCTCCAATGTAACATATCTTTGCAACTTAGATTAGATTAGATTAGATTAGAATATTATATTTGTATGCTTTCGTGACTAGTTACAAATGCTCGAAATTTTTATGGCATATTCGATGTTCCTTTACTAAAAAGTTGGTATGAGGCTGACCACCCATACTGTAAAAAATGGTTCAATTTGCCAAGGTCACTCTTGTTTTAGGAATGGTCGGCAAAAGTCACACGTCTTATGTTCATTTGAGATTGTTTTTTGTGTTGTAAGTCCACATGTGGTGTGTATAAACGCAAACTAATACGCGTCTTTTTATGGGAATGCACGTACTGTAAATCTTAAATGTTATATATCTTTGTTACTTAAATTAAATATCAATTTAAAAAAAATGAGCAGCTTTCCAAACTGATCATGGAAAATGAGAGCTTCTATTAGGTACTTGAAGAGACTCAATAACTGCATACATATTAATTCATTTCTACTGCGCTTTTACTATCATCCAAGGTATCTGCAGCATTTATAAGCGAGAACGTACATGTGTCTTAATAATGACTTTCTTTCGGGCTGTGAAGCTGTGGTCTGGTTGGTTTTATTCCGTACAGTTTCGCCCATAGGCTTCGATGAGCATTATCAACGCTTAGCCAGGTGCTTCGATCTTCTCAGAGGTTCTGGCGTACCTACTTGAACCGGCGCTGGCCTTTGAGTTGACTCCAGCCGTGAAAGCTTTCATCCACAACTACACGTGTCTGCTTGTTGTTTCAATATGAACTTTAGATGTTTATATATTTGCTTCTTAGGTTATAATACATATCATAGTATGTCGGCACTCACCCCTGGCAACGTGCGTTTCTCATGGAGCGCCGTCTGCGCGCTGAGCGCGCTCTCTGGACTGAAGTACGTGAGGAACGCGCAGCCTGCAAGCAAAACAACGCGCAACTTAGATTATTGTTATTAACACAAGATCACTAGTGTATATACAAATAAAGTGTGAAAGGAAAAAGAGGGAGTGATCAGATTGAGGAGATTGTGAAAGAATGGGATATACAAAGTGAGCGTAAGAGAAAAAAATGCATGAAAAAGGTGATGGATATGAATGAATTGAAAGAGGTATGCTAGGATAGAAAAAAATGGAGGTAACTCTACAGAGGCTCTGGCCACCCCTAGCGGAATGGTGACAGAGTTACAGTACAGTACAGTCACAATCACAAAAATATGAGACATTTTAATGATGTGCGACTGTAGAGTGGAATATTCAAAAGGATCTGAAAGAAATGTGGTATACTAAAAAATGTGAGTGAATTCAACTCGTTTAGAAGGTACAACAACACCTGAAGTTAGAGAATTAATTTCCGTACAATAATATTTTGTAATGTTCATAAAAAGTACCTTTATTTATGAAACAACAGTTTTATATGTTTCATTGTTTTTTATGTTAAAATGACTTACGCTTTTGGACTGTATACGTCCATCTTAAGTGGTTAACCGATTTTTTAATGTACAAAAAATATTTAACAATTAACTTTCACTCCAGAAATGAGCAAACTTTGAAATTTTTGTTAATTATTGTTTATTTATTAACGCGATGGTGCTGAATTGTTGCGTTGTTTTGTACTAGAATACTGATTTAAGTTTGTGGTATATTTTATTTCCACATTTGTTAAAATGAATTAAGGCATTTTTTCCTTATGTTATAACACAAATTATCATCAATAGTTTCATATGTTTTTTTAAAGATAGTCTGATCAGCTGTGTTATAATGAAAAACTTAAAACATGTTTTTAAAAGAAACTCCTAATTAAATAGCCAAGCATAAAAGGTAAATAATCCAGAAAAACAGAAAGTTCACCTGTATTTGTAGTAAACAAGAAATACCAATTGTTTTGCGAGAAGGAGCGGGTAAGAAAGGGGAATGAAATATGTGTGATACGACATGAAAATTCTGCAAAATCAGCGGCCAGCACTTCAGCACTCCCAGCCCGGGATTTATCCCGCCTATTTTTTCACCTTCGGGGCCGTAAGCAAAATACGAGAAAGATATTTATTATTTCGCTGTCAAACAAGGGACGCCCAGGCGTACACAAAACACACAACCACCCCAAGTATTAAACTACACCCCAACTGCGCAAACCGAAAATTTACGCAAAATAAAATTTCACTCCTGGTGAGTGAATAAGTTTTCAAATATTTTTTTGATTTACGCAATTGAAGGGAGTTAACGCAGTGCTTTGTAGTTGGGGTATGGAACCGCAAATATAAAATTCCGCTCAAAGCAGGAGCGCCGCGCAGTTTCCGGAGGCGCACGGAAAAAGCCGAGACAATGATGAAGCATTCGCGTTACGCGGGAAATTCACACATCCGTAAAAAAGGCCGTAAATTTCAAGACAGGTACGAGGAGCTAACGGCGGCAGTGTACGCCGGTATAAGCTTGTTTTATTTTATATCCTCTTCCTCTCCCTGCAGATGTCCAGCTGGATTTATCTGGACCGAAATTCCTGATAACTCATATTTTTTTAGCTCCGCTCTCTCCTATTGCAGGTCGGACTGTATTTTTTTTTGCTTTGATTTATCATTGAATACAAATATGCAGTATATTCCATACGATCTGGAAAGAATATCTCAATAATTTTGCAGCTTAGAAATGTTTATGCATTCACCGGGGAAAATATTTCAACTAATTTTTTACCTTTCTCATATTTATATGTAGCTTCATTTGTGGAAACCTTTAAAAATGAGTTTTGTGTTCTCTCCTTTTACTGTTTTCTTCACATGCAGCTAATTTATGGCTCATCCGTCAAGACCACTAAAGCGATGATCCGTGGATCGTCTCTGGGTTATTTTTTTTGTCAAAAACGCTATAAGACTATTCTCAATCATTTTCTTACCTCTGCACAAAGAATAACCAATTTTGTACTTTATTTTTGTTTACATTTCTTTATCCTTTTTTCTATATTTACCCACAAGTCCGAAACATTTTTAAACATCACCTGTAACAAGATAAAAAGAAAAACAAATTTGTTTTCGATTACTATGTGTAGGTATATTTTAATTCCATAACCGGTTTCGCAAACATCCGTTCGCATCATCAGGTGGTGAAATTAATACTAACTGGCTTTAGAAACGGAATCAATCTAAGAGGGTGTCATTGTGAAGGGTTAACTGTAACTGTTACTCTCTTACAATATCACTTAATGTGACCAGAGAATTTTCAGATTTGCCCCTGTTTTATTATTCATCACATTTCAAATTACTTTTAATAAATACAACGACTCTAATATCATACACCTCATATCTTTTAAGTGTCATTTTTACATGAAAATTGATTCACAGCAATATATTTATTTAGTAGTAGCATTAATCCAACCCCTTTACGACCACGCGGGGTCTCGCACGCACTAAACGCTGCGGTCTCAGATATTGCTCGTTTGCTATAACCAGTAAATCGTAAATATTCTCGCCATAATTTGAATCTGATGCCGCGTTTAATACCAGGCTGTTACAATCTGGGGATGGAAAAACCTCTCTCGTGTTCCCAGCGCCTTTAAGTGAGGGTTTTATGATTCGCAGGTCGTGGGAGGGTTAAAGCTTTACGATGAGTGATACAAATACATACATTGCGGTCACTTTATTCTGGATATTGTTTTGTAAGACTGTGATTATGAAAAGAATGAAAAAAAGAAAATGAATACAAAAGGGTGATAAATATGAATAAATGAATAATAATAATAATAATATGATATTTATTCCAGCCGAGTCACGCGGAGGGTACAATACGTGACCAGCCATATTGAATTAAAAAAAATAATAATACATGGGAAACAAAGGATACCAGTATAATAGCACACATATAGAAAAATAAGTTAAATAATTGAAAGAGGTTTGTAAGGAAATGAATAAATGGAGGCAGCTCTGCAGATGCTCTGGACACCCCTAGCGGAATGCTGACAGAGTTACAGTCACTGCTGCAGAATCATAACAAAGGTTTTAATACAATAATCACATGATATTTTCATATCGATTTATTTTTGTATCTGTACTATTTTTCTTTCTACCAGGATTCGAACCAACAACCTTCCATTCAGAGTCCGATGTGTTACCACTGAACTACGGACCGGTCAATATAAATTTACGCAATGTCGTATAGTGTACTTACGGTATAGGGTACGTACGGGGTACTGAATACATCAGCGCACGTATTCTCATGGGGTAATTCAGACCCCAGGGTGGCAGAACAAGATCAGGCAGAACGGAATGGGGGGAACAGGGTACCCCACTCCCACCCCAGGGTTTTAGGGTTGGGTCTCCAATAGCGCCGATGCTTTAGGACCCTTTACCTTCAGGGGTGAATCCATTGAGTTATAATACAGAAGAGTAGAGACTTGCTTACGGCATTGATACATACTTTGGAACACAGTTGTCCCCAGTTCTGTCAAAAACAAAAATTTTAAAATCAATATTTGTAACCATTCTGCTCTTGAAGATGTCTAATTAGGCGAAAATGTTCGAGCACAAAAAATAAATAAATAAGTGAATTAAAACTATGTTTTACCCATTTGAATTTTTAAATAATTATTTACAAATCATGTTTATACATGTGAAATTCTGTATTTTATGTTTTTTTCCATGGTGCTGTTCGATACCCGATAATCACACATGCCATAAAGTAATGCCTTTTATTTTGTTAAATATACAAACTTACATATCAAAAGATTTGTAATACGTGCGCACAATGCTCACGCGGGAATGAATATCAATGCTGCCAACATTCTGGAAATATTTCATAGTTTCATCCAATATTATGACCAGTACGTGGTCCAATGGCAACACTTCGAACTTAATAATGGAAGTTTGTGGGTTCAAATCCCGACGGAGCACAAAAATAACATATATATTTTCAAAAATACTCTATGCTGGGTCGAAAAATTCATAAAACCCCTACCAAAGATCGGTCGCTAAGCGTCCATCCAGCCTTACAGCAACTGGGTCTTGCTTTACTATTGGCGCGTTGTAGCGTCGACCATCGTAAACAACACCTCTACGGCACTACAACAAGTGCCAAATCTATGGAGTCTCCCGCACCGGATTTAAAAAAATATATTTTTGAATACAACTAAATGACACAGTGAACCACCATTTTCGTAAGGAAGTTGAAACAGATACATATAATATAGGTAACTTCCATTTTTGTTAAAATAATTTCTAGTCCACAGATGTCATAAGGCAACGGGTGAATCACTCCGGCCGTTATTAGGGAGCCATCTTTATTCTCTTATTCATGAACGGCCCCTTATTGGAGGCTCATACAATGACCGGACGAATATAAAACCTTTTCCGTGTCCGATGAGAACCTCTTTCTCTCCGCCTTGTAAGTGACGGTGATTTGGGCTCAGAATAAAGTCTACGATTTCACTTCAAAGTGTCGTGAATTTATTATCTCGACCAAAAAAAAAACATTTTTTTAAATGGCTTACTTTGCGAATGTCACTCTACTTCAGGGAAAGATGGCTCAAGTTGTAGAGTTTATGTTCATTTGAGATTTGAATTTAAATAAAAAAAAATGGCTTATTTTTTTTTAACTTATATATTTTATGCTATATATTTATTATTTACCAAAGATTCGTGCAGTCAACCAATGTGCCCGATTTTTTAATAAAAGTTGGTATAAGGCTGACCACTGACCAGCCATGCTGTACAAAATGTTTCAATGTCATCCCTGTTTCAGGAAAGGTCGGCATACGTTGCAGGGCTTATGTTCATTTGAGATTTGGATTTTAACTTTTAAGCTCACATGAAGCATTTGTAAGCGTAAGTTTACACGTGTCTGTATGTGAATATGCAGTTAATATGAATCTCAAATGTTGACATATCTTTCAACTAATATTATGGATTATAGAGATATATTTATTGGCTTTCTTCTCAGTTACTGACTTTCTTTGTTGGTTCTTGAAAATTACTGGAATACTTGTATTAATTTTCAATAGTCTAGTGATAAAACTTTTTGCCTACAGGTAGATAGATATTCATGTAACTAACGTATTGATTAGAAGGAGAGAGGGGCATATGAGTAATGCTTGCTCGCACTTTACCAGAATGTTCTGAACATATAAATTCCATCTCAATAACAACATTAACTTAATTAAATTCTGATGAAATATTAATTAGTGCAGAACGCTTTAGTTTCGGCTGATTTATGGCTTAGTTAACAGTATACAGGAAATCACGGTGTTACACGAGGTAGCCTTACATGTAACATGCGCTGTTAAACCTATTTATAATATTATATACTATTAAGCTTAAAAAACGATAGTTTAGAGAGATGTTTTCCGGGAATTTTTGCCGTTGTCTATGGGAACTAGAGCTTTCGAAAATTTCGTCTTTGTTTACGATACGCTTCTTCAGCGTGAAAATTGCATGATGAAGATAATCTTGATGAAAACTGTGAAATAAACATCTCACAGTTTTCATCAAGCTCATTTTAATCATTGCACTTTCACGCTGAAGAATCCTCTTGTAGTCATAGGCAAAACGTCCGGAAGCTCCAGCTCGTATAGGTCACGGCAACAGATCCCGGAAAACATCTCTCTAGCATCATCAGCCGGCCGTGTAAGCCTAAAACTCTTATTCACACAATAGTTTGTCGTATCTTTGACTATATTTGCAGCTAAAATTCGATGCCTGTTTTAGAGAAAGAGGTTAAGAATATCAAGTTTGACCACCCATACTGTAAACAAATAGTTCTCTTTGCCAATGTCACCCCTGTATCAGGGAAGGTCGGCAAAAGTTGTAGGGCTTATATTAATTTGAGGTGTGGATTTTATTTGTAAGTACACATTCAGCATTTCGCTCCCCCAGTTCTTGTTTACCGTATACGCCAATCTTGTCAAATATGACTTTGTGACGCAGTTGTCTTATGAATCAAATTTTACACAATCTGAGCTAAGAAAAACCGTAAAACTCGATAATGTGAGAGTTCTTTAAAATATTTTTTATAATATTTTTTCATCTGAGGTTATAGATTTAATAAAATTATAAGCATAAAAAACGTTATTTTGCGTGAAAAACTTGCACTATATCGAATCCGCAGACCAAGATTGCAAAAAGTTAAAAAGTCTTATTGAGAAGAAAATATGTAGAACACACTAGATCTGAGGATATTATATGTGTAGCTTAGATGCGTTATTCATTATCATTATATATTTTCAGACTCGATTTAAATTTTATATTTTCTACTGATTGTACTAATTATCATTTTGAGCTTTTCAGAGCAGCCGCTTCAATGGTACGTAGATGTCATAAGCAGGCTAAGAGAAAATCCTCAAATCTGACAGGGAACACAGTTGATAATTCCTGCGGAGGGAGGGTAGGTGGGAGCAGGGGATGGAGAGGGTCTGTTCCACCTTAATCGCCATCGGAAAATGCGGGAGGCTTTAGTGCCAGTTGGAATAATAATTGTATCGTAGAGGGATTTCATAAACATGGGAAGTGTATGGAAAATTATGAAAGTATAAAGCCTTTGGAAAATTTAAACACCTACATATTATTAAGAACTAGTAAATTGAGTGAAAAAATATACGTGGAATTTTCAATGCAGAAGTTACTTTTGATAATGTGTGATGTATTATTCTTGGACTTAAATGTTGTTATGAGGCTGACCACCCATACTATGTAATGGTTCACTTTGCCAAAGTCACCCTTGTTTCAGGGAAGGACCGAAAAAGTTGCAGGATTGTTTTCATTTGAGGTTTGGGTTTTAATTTGTAAGTACACATGCAGTATTTGTAACTATGATGCCATAGTTTTATCGACATGATCTTTATTATTTTATTTTCACGCTAAAGAAGCCATTCGTTGATATTCGCAAAACTTTTTGAAGCTCCAGCTCCCACAGATCACGGCAACAGATCCCAGAAATCATTTCTCCAAAATCAATGAAGTAGTGGTTGAACAAAGATTTGTAAAAGACATTGAAATGAGCCTGCATCTATAAGTGGATCAAGATAAGTTGAGAAGTAAAAAAAGAGAAAATATTTGCAATCAAATTACATTGAAACATGTTTGATGTAAATAATATTTTAGTTGTCAAAAACGTATTCAAAATAACTAAGGTATTAAAATATATTTTCGTTAGACCTAATTTCAGATATTCCTGTTTGATAGGCAGACTAAAGCGTTTGTCAGAAAATCGAACGCGTAGAGCCTTTGTAGCAAGGTTCTGTGTTTTACTGACGCGACGCCCCAGGATATTTACAGATTAGTTTTTGGCCGAAATTGTTTACTGAAATACTCTTACTCCTGTAACGAAGTAAGCATTGATTGCTACTCTGTATGCCTATCAAAAATAATAGTAACGAAATAATCGCAAGCTTAGTTTTACTTTATTTCTAAAAGGAATCAATAAGTCAAGAATATTGTTATATTTTTAAGCAGGTTCTACTTAATAAAAACTGGAGTTTGTTTACTTTGCATAATTACTTCACTTTTGGTTTAGAAATACATTTGCAGAGTATAGTTTGATGTCTAAGATATTTTTAAAACTTCATGGAATTTCGGTTCTTAATTTATAATATAAACAAAGATCTTTCTCGAAGCATGGAAAATCGCTACCTGCTACCTTGTTAGAATTAACCAGAACATTCGATTCAACCAATCTCTAGCTAATAGCAATTATTATCAAACACAAATTATCTACCTAAGCGTCTACTCACTTTGTAACAATATAAAGAACCGTTGACATAAAAAATATTTTTTTCGGGCTATGTAGCCGTGGTCTGGTTGAATCGTTCCGGACAGTTTAGCCCATTGCTCCGATGGGCATTATCAGCGGTTAGCTAGTCGCTGTGATCTTCTTACAGAATCTGGTGTTCTGGAAGCAACGCTAGCCTTTGAATTAGTATTGTTTTTGTTTTCGTGAGCAATCAAATATAAAGAACCGTTTCCTGATAAATCAGTATTGATATAAATCCGTTATTGTGTTATTGTGAAAAATGTATCATCTATCAATTATATGTTCTTTTCACATTTAAGATATAAAAAACCGGATTTGTAATTTTCATACATACAACTATTACCTCTCGCATTTCATCATACCTACAAGGAAAAATAAAAAACGGATGCCATTTAGAAAGAAAACATTTGGACTGAAAATTTTATTTAAAATAAAAATAAAAAATTCTAAAACGTAGTTTTATTTTCACATTTATAATATTTTCTACCTCAAGTACTTTCGACCTTCAATACTCAGGTCATTATCAAGCTGAAAATTGTAATTTAGGAGAAGTAAAATATAATATTATCTTTTCGTGCGGTAGTATTAATAGCACAAATTTCCATGATGATCTACAATCTATACTCAAATTGAATAAAAATACATGCATGTAATGCTGTTTTTATATAATAATAACAAATACGAGTAACTTAATCCCCCGTGTTTCAGGGAAGCTCGACAAGAGTTACAGGACTTATGTTCATTTGAGATTGGGTTTTTATATATGTAGGTCCACATGCGGCATGTGTGAGCGCGAAATTATCCGAGTCTGCTTGTGGGAATGCATTTAATATGAATCTCAATTAATGATACATATCTTTGCAACTTAGATTTAGATTTAATAACTTTGCTCTTAAATAAAATGGTACATCAACGATTTTTTATTAAGTATTTATTAATCAAAAAATCATTTTAAATTTTTTAGAAAGGAAGGAATAAAAATGATAACTTATAACTTCGAAAAAAGAAGTCACAATAGTAATATCAGAATTGCCACAGGCATTCAAACTTATACGTTTACAAAGGCTGAACCGCCGAAATTCGCCGTGAGCTTGTAGGTAGGCAGGCAGAATTAGTATCGTTAGGGGTAAGCCGAGGGCGATACAGGTCCTGGGGGGAAACTACCTCACTTGCTCGCCCTGCCCAAGTTTAGTAGAGGCATAAACTCACTTGCTACGCCTTTGGGCGCTGATAGGAGGCGATCTCACGGTTTATAGCGGCTCTGCTCACCCTGCTATTGTTCAACTTGTTTATTGTTATTGTTCAAGACAGTATTTGTTAAGGTTCAAGGTCACATGATTGTTAATGTTCATGATTAATTTTTCTTTGAATGTTCCTTTGAATACGTTCTTATTATGTGGACAAACGAAATATTTGTTATTCAATGTATATTTGTCTGTATGTTTGTTCAAGTTATATTCGTCTATATTCAAGTTTAATTGAACTTTTTTGCATTTTCCTTTGAATATGTCAATTCTGTTGCTGAACACGATATTTGTTGTCTTTTAAGGCAATATTTATCTATCGCTTTTGTTCAACTTTTTTGTTGTTGTTAAAAATCAAAGTAAGAAAATTGACAGTCACAATGTATTGATCAGTATTTTTATTTACCGTAGATCATATTTGTTATTGTGCAAATATATTTCTAGTTACTTTTCAAGGTTGCCCTTCTTCTTATTGTTCATGTGAAATTATCTATGCATATTTCATTATTTTTGCTAAACGTTATATTACATAGTCTTTAAAATATTTATTCTTTCTTTTTAAAAATGGAAGGTCACCGATCAACCTCCTCACAGTCTAAAATCAAAATCTAAATTGCAAAGATATTTATAATTTGAGGTTTATATTAAATGCATTCCCACAAGAAGACACGCATAATTTTTCGCTCACACATGCCGCATGTGGACCTACAATATAAAAACCCAATTCTCAAATGAAAATAAGCCCTGCAACTCTTGGCGACCTTCCCTGAAACAGGGGTGGCATTTGCAAAGTGAACCATTTCTTACAGTATGGGTGGTCAGCCTCATACCAGCCTATAAGTCAAGGACAGTAATCTTTTAATAAAAGAAATGTCAGAATTTTCGGACTAAGTGTGAAAATCATAAATTTTCCTAATTTCATCGGTTTGTGTACTAATTGCAGTATTTTTTTGCTTTTTGTGTCATAAAAAACAATGACCCTCTCTTGTGTAATATTTAACATTTATGCATGTATGAGTTTAGTGGGGATATACACCCAAACATAACGAATATCTACACCACCCTGAGATCCCTTCTCCTTCCGCCCTTAAGGTTTTCATTCCTGGGACGATTTTACGCATTTATTACCAGGTACCCATTTTATGGAAAGAGGCGCTTTGAAATTCAAATTTTGCGGCCTCAAAGTTTCGCGAAAATGTTTTGATTAAGAAAAGTCCATTAAAAACTTTTCCGACGATATTGTCTTGTGCCTTTTTAATGCATACATTATATATCAACTTTTCACGCCGACAGATTAACTAAGAAAATTAATAACTATAAATAAAATATATACAAATATCTATAAAAAAATAACTTGTCGATCGATAATTAGAATATAATGTTGAGAAAGTAAGAAGGTACACAGTTTATTTCTTGAAAGAAATTTAATACCGGTCGGAAAAAATAACTTCAGGTCCGATTTAATTTTACTGAATACAATGTAAAGAGATTAACATTAGGTTGTAAAAATATGGAAAAGATTAAATCAGACAATAAGACAGAGGAAATGTGCATCTTTTAAAACTGACATAACGATCTGTGATATAACGTTTAAGGTTTATAATATACGACACTAACAAAAAGTTGAGTAAAGAGGATACAGCAAGTTTGCAATAACAAGTCTGAAAAACTTGTTTTAAAATTTATTTCCAATGCTTTTTTATTTCATCGTTAAAATTGCATACGGCCCTGCAGTGATAAAAATAATGCACAGTTTCCAAGAATAAATTTAATCATTGAATTTACAAACTTAAAAAGCCATGGACTATCTCCAGATCATTTTTTAAATCAAAATCATCTAAATTCTGCAGCCAATCTCAGAAAAACTCAAAACTTACCTTGTTATTCTCACTGGTTGAAAAACATTCGTACGAAAAATGCTATAAATATCATTTTTAAATCCAATAGTTGAAAATTTCTGCTTATCAAATCAATAGATTCACTTTATAAAACACTGAAAAAAAACCCCTTCACTTACCTGCAAGTTTTCTTTTGCATAAACAAAAGGTTCTTTACATTCTGGGAAACTGCGCCAGCTTAACTAAAGCCTTCCCCTCACTGCCCTTTACCCCCTACCTCCAACACCCACCCCCCCATCTCACCAAACCTTTGTGTGCATATAATCACACACTTGCAGAAGAGGTTGTGTTTTTACACGTCATGTGCGAAATTCATGAGGGGGCACAAACGACCTGAATTGCTTCGAATCTAGGAAACCATAAAAAGGGAAGACTTTTTTTAATATATTTTAGGTAAATTATTCTTACAAGTATGCTTTAAAAACTAAGAATATCATTCGGTTTGTTATGAAAACAGTACTTTTGTTCTATTTAATTTTACTTTTTATTTTATCAGCATCATGATACCAGGTTCTCTCTTCTTTTGCAAGCTGGGCTATTCTAGTTTCATTTATTTTGGTTTTAAAATAAGCACTGAAACGAGAAATCCTTTCTGGCACCCTTGGAGTGCATCAAACTCTAACGCTCTGGTATGGAATGCAATAATTCTACCAACAAAACGATTGAACGGATATTCTACCAACTTTTCACCATCTTTACGACCTTTCATCATATTTTCATATGCATGCGTTACAAAATACAGAACGTGTTTTTAAAGGAATATATTTCAAATTATTTGTGAAAAAATAAACACAAAATTATTAAAATGAATTTTCACTGTGTAAATACACAAATCCTACAAAATCTAACAAAATTATTCTTCGCACAAACTTTGTGTTTTATTTTTACATTATCAATTTTAAAGAAATCTTTATATTGTCAAAAAACAACCTTTTAAACTCGTACAAATACATTTCGTTAAAGCTACAATTTCAGACTTTTGATAATGACCTGAATATTGAAGGTCGAAAGTGCTTGAGGTAGATGAAATTATTGTGAAAATAAAACTTCGTTTTTAAAAAAAAAAAAAAAAAAACTACAATTTCAGCAAATCTTCTCCAAAATCCAGATCACACGCAATTTTCTCAATAAATCCATTAAAAATGCACAAAACTTCTTCAATACAAAACCAAAGAATAAAATATTTTTTAGTGTTGATCTGTTAACACAGTGAAAGTCCATTTTTATAAATATTTAAAAATATAAATGGTATACCATTGTTTTAATTCACTTTATTTTATTTGTTTATGCTCGAATATTTTCGCCTAATGAGGCATCTTCAAGAGCAGAATGGTTACAAATATATTTTTATAAAATAATTTTCAAAATTATTTTATAAAAATATATTTGTAACCATTGTAACCATTAGGCGAAAATATTCGAGCATAAACAAATAAAATAAAGTGAATTAAAACAATGTTTTACCATTTATATTTTTAAATATTTATTACCAAAGAATAAAGTTTATACAAATTAAAGAAATAAGTCAATTCCTCAACTTATAGGTTGGTATGAGGCTGACCACCCATACTGTAAAAAATGGTTCACTTTGCCAATGTCAACCCTGTTTTAGGGAAGGTTGGTAAGAGTGCAGGACTTATGTTCATTTGAGATTGGGTTTTTAAATTGAAGGTTCACATGCGGCATGTGTGAGTGCGAAATTATGCGTGTCTGCTTGTGGGAATGCATTTTAAATGATACATATCTTTGCAACTTAGATTTAGATTAGATTAGAAGCAATCCAGTGATGTGAGTGGTCTACTTCACTCAGGTGTTCTGGGAAAACGAGCTCAGCTAAATACTCGACAATGGCTTTTTTCGCAAACGCTCATATTCGCAGCCTATTATTTGGCGTTAGGGTGGGCCATTAAAGAGTGGGCAAACAATCGTCCCGTATAAAGAGGATAAACCCTGAAAAATGTATCATTACTGTTAATTTAAAATAATTTTAGGATAAAGCCGTTAGCTGGGATGGCCTAGTGCTGCGAATAAAGCGGTTTAAGGCATGAAAAGTGTTTTTAAACCTCTATTTTATTCGGCTTATGTGCGAAAATATTTTTCGTACCACTGCAAGCAAAATTTTACAATTTACGTTCCATGAGAAAACATTCCTATATATATTTTTTTTCATTTAAATTTTATGAAGTATTTTTATTCGCTGATCTGTCGAACCAATCATCTTATCTAATCTAATCTAAGTTGCAGAATATAAGTAACATTGGAGATTCACATTATATGCATTTTCACAAAACACACATGTTTAAGTTCGCGCTTAAACATGCCGCATGTAGTCCTACAATATAAAAACCCGAATCTCAAATGAACATACACCCTGCAACTCCTGCCGACCTTCCCTGAAACAGGAGTGACATGGCAAAGTGAACCATTTTCTACAGCATGGGTGGTCAGCCGCATACCAACCTATAAGACTAGTTACATCATTATATTCATTAAATGAACAGTATTTTTGGACTGGCTTATTCCATTACTATCATTAAAAATATAGATGGAACAAGCATTTTCATTACGTATTGAAAGTATTGTAAAAAAAACAAGAATAGATGGGGCAAAATAAAAAATCTTTTCCTCGGCAGCCAAACGTAACATGTCTATGTGGCAATGTTCTTTAGTAAACAATACCATAAAATTAGTTTGATTTTTATCTAACAACCCTTTTCTTGTCTATGGCATTGACACCGAGTGAATTACAAAAATAAAAGTATATTTAGGTAAATATTTAAGAGCAAATTGCATTCTCACTAAATCCTATACTTAACTACGAAAATAATTTTTAATCGCAAAAAAACCGTTTCCGTATCGTTGGACAAAATCAAAGTGAGTGCACCAGGCAAGAGCTTCAAGGCCCGCACCCACAAAGACATCTGGAGGAAAAAATCCTGACGTGGGAGACTAACGAGCTATTCGAGAGGGATCCTCTTCGAGCTGCCGACGGCAAACGAATGTAAATTGAGCGGCCACTCGTTATGGCAGGGTGACAGGTACAAGTATTGGCCACCTAAGAGATTGTAAAAAAATTGAGGTAAAAATCCTTTGGATTTCTGTAAAATTAAATGTGAGAACAAAGTGATGTACAGCATATTTTTGAGTTTGATTGTATTTTCTGTGCATTTTTTGCATTTTTTTTTGCACTGCTTACACTCTATGATATTGAAAAGACATTACAAGCGCCCTTTGAGTGGCTAGTGCCACTAAACAACGCTGTATAAAATTGACCAATTATTAACATCGGGGGCATATAATTTTAGTTTAATTAAAAAAAAAATTTTTTTTAACAAATATATTTGTGAAGAGGGCTGCAATTCACCAACCTCTTCTTCCAGGCCAGGAACAGGTAATCAATTAATAATTCATTATTGCTTATTTCAATGAATTATTCATTAATAATTACCCTATAACATCTGTTGAACCAGGGTCAAAGTTATGGTCAAATGACCCAAGCTGGGATCGAACCAACGTTATTCGATTCCAAATACGTTAAAAAGATCAGCCCGCTTGGCTCCCTCGGCCATAACACCGACAATAATGGGCTACATTATATATTTTTTTCATAAATTAAGGTAATATTGAGGAGAATTTTTAGTGTCAAGAAGGTTGGGTTACACCAAATTGTACTTACCAACTGTAGTATGGGTACAAGCAGGAAAACAAGGCTTAGTGCAATGGCACTAAAACAAATGTACTTGCAAGATTACTTTGAAAACAATCTTCACGATGCTTAGCTAGTATTTTTGAACGATCAAACGTTCCAAAGTGAAAATTTGACATGACGTCACAAATTAAACTCAGTCTTCAGAGTGCACTTAACAGTCTATGCGTAATTAACTTCACACTGCAACACTGACATTTCATTTTTGACAGATCACTAGGTATTGGCCTAAAAAAATATCATACTTGAATCCTATCTTTCTTGTTGACAATAACGTTAGTCGGAAGTACTTGAAGTAGTGATAAATACTCAATAGTGTTTTTTTTATTAAAAAAATCTGCTTTTCATATCTTACTTGAATCAATGTCACAGGGTCATCTTTTATTCGAATATCAAGTGATTCGTAGGTATATAAATGTTAGTGTTTAAAATTTGCTAAAGTAAAATAAAGTACAAACAGGTCGAGCACTATGCCACAGACCCTAGTAAGGGCACTCACGGTAGCTGAACGTGCACGGTACACCGCATTCGTCAGAGAAAGTGGGCATATAAGCTGGAGGAGAGGACATCACGTGGAATTCTGTAATCAGTCTCTGTGCACAGATTTTGTGCTTAGTTTTACCTTGTTCTGGAATCTACCGTGCTCTAATTTAAAGAAATGTTTGAAAACAAGGGCTTCACACAGATGTATTTATATTTTTGACTTCATGTTTTTATAATATACCTGGTTTGTATTACCCTGATTTCTGTTGCAATCTTTGTACTCTATGATCAAAATTATCTGTCAGTGAAAAAAATAAACAGACGATTTTTCCCTCTACAGAAGAAGGCTTTTAGAATCTTCAGGGACTAACATTTAAGGTCCACCACCATTTTTTTGTTACCCTTTTTTTATCTCTTGACAATCTAAGTTGCAAAAATATATTATCATGTTACCGTCATATTAAATGTCTAATCTAATCTAATCTAATCTAAGCTGCAAAGATATATATCATTTAAGATTTATACTAAATGCATTCCCACAAGCAGATATGTATAATTTCGCGCTTACACATGCCGCATGTGGACCTACAATATAAAAACCCAATCTCAAATGAATATTCTCCCTGCAACTTTTACCGACCTTCCTAGAAACAGGGGTGACATTGGCAAAGTGAACCAATTTTTATATTATGGGTGGTCAGCCGCATAACAACCTATAAGTCAAGGATAAAAATAACAATATATACATGGACATAAAAAACTAAATCATAAAACCAATTTCACTTTAACAAACCCTAGCCGCCAACATCACAGATCAACCGCCATTTCTTTCTATCCTTGCATACTTCTTTCATTTCCTCCAGAGTCATAACCTTCTTCATACAAGCTCTTCTTTTATTATGACTCTGGATATTCCATTCATTCGCAATTTCGGATATTTGGTCCATCCATACCTTTCTCGGTCTTCCTCTACCAGGCTCTACCACGACATCCATCTATTCTACCAACATATACTTTCTTCGTCAGTCTTTCCTCATTCATTCTCTCCATATGCCCAAACCATCTTAACAAACTTCTTTTGCAAAATGCATGCCCGCAAAACGCGTATAAGTGTACTCTCTAACATACTCCATTTGAAAAAAAAACTCTAAACTAAAATATACATAATTTTATTCATTCGTTATTTAAAGAATTTGATATATACCTATTTTTACTTTTTTCGGCCTTCCTCTACCACGATAAGTACTACTATTTAAAAACAATTACTCAGACTGCAATTTACAAGTATTTTAATTAATTGCCTACATTCGGCTAGCTTTGCCTTTGTACGAGGCTTGCTTGACCAAACTTTGCCCCTCAAAGGAGAGCGAGTCTCTGTGTGGGTCTGCTGGAGATGCATTATACAGAAATGCACTCCAGAGGGCTTCAAGGGGATTTGCAAGATTGCAGTAAGAACAACAGTGTCTTGAGTGGAACACGTTATATCCAAATATACAGTATAACGAGTATGTTAACAAGGAAACTAGCGCAGTGAAACAATAAGAGGTTTTGGGCTTTATAATACACGTAAACAAAAATTTATACATTAAGCTCATCTTCAATGAAATTACGCCTTTTTTCCTTCTTTATCTAGATCATAGATCTGTTTTACAGATAATGAGAGTCGAGCAATCTTTCCAACTCTTTGGCTGTTTGGATTTTTGTTGTATAAAAAATAAAATTGATCCAAACATTCAAATAATTTGTCTTCTTCTTTATGGCTAATTCCCGTGTACAGCAGGGGCGCCAGTGTCAAGTTGTATTCAAATAAGTCAATAATAAAACAATGTATATTATGGTGATTTTAAATAATAGTAGGGAATTTAAATGATGGTAGGTAAATTAAATAATGTATGTGGGGGAATTAGTCAACTTTACTTGTTATTTTTTTTATTTTATTTATTAGACAATGTTATGAGATTGTTGTATTTTCTTGACGGGTAGCCGACCCATAGTATATTATAAACCATTGTTCCCAAAATAATTCGTCCTTTTCCGGCATCATATTCTGACTAGTAAAGTCACCGGTGTTCTTGTTAAATAAAAGTCTGCAATCTTTTCTGTAATAAAGTGCTACATATCAAGCAAGAAGCCAATATTTTATTTGAAGCTCCCATCCAAGACCACCAGCGACCGCCAAAATCCCCAACATTGGCGGTCTTCTAAAGAGACGACAGTCCAATGGAGCTTCATTTGCCACAATAGGTACATGGAAACCTGGAGTCGTCCTTTTTAACAAAGTAGTCCCTTAAAATCAACGTCCGTTTGTGCTCCATCGTACGATGTCATCATTATCACAGGCCCGCCTGAGGTCTTCACTGCGGATACTGTTAATGAGAGACTTTCTTGTGATAGTTCTCACAACTTTCATCTCTGATGTCCTGAACAAGCATATAATAAATAGCTATAAGAAACTTTCGTGGAGAATTTCAATGCTCTTGACGTTTCGTTGGTTTCGTATCCAACATCATCAGGAGACTGATCAGATAAAATTTTATTGGCTCATTTTTTAAACAACACGAAAGCGTAGATTATGATGATTTTTATCTGATATGCAACAATTAAACGTATATAACAGCTGATCGCTGTACCATAAAGCCAGTGTAAAAAACATACAAACAGCGATCAGCTGTTTAAGCACCGCCATGTATTGCTATGTTTTGAGATACGTTATGATCTATCGATGTCCGTTGAAAATTTTTTCACCGAGCATTTTGATTTCAAAGGATATTTCTGTTTCTTCCTGGGAATTGAAATCCATGCTTTCATTTAGTTAATTATTTCACAAACTCGGAGCGCTTTTTATTACTAGCAAATCCATTGCTCACACGTCATTCTAAATAAAGCTGAAACATTTTTTTAAATTAAATATTTATGAACATCACTGTAGCGTACTAAACACATACAATCAATCGTTTCATTAGCGTAACTAATACATGCAGATGCGCACATTTCAGGTCATAAGTTTTCCTGGCTGAGGCTTCCCTAGGAGGGAGAAGGGCGTTGTTGTCAGTGGCGTAACTAGCTATGAAAGTACCCGGCAGCTACGCCACTGCACATAGACCAAGTATTGGAATAACAAATACTGGGTTTTCGCCTACACAAAACATGGCCTTAAGTCAACTGTACACAATTTTGATAACACGTTTCACAATTTTAAAACAAAAAGTAATAAAAATATATTGCATTTTAAAAATGTGTTTTATCAAATAATTGAGTGTTTATAACGACAAAATCTGAAGTACTAACTTTTTTCAAGCAAGACTTGACGATCAACGTTCGTCGACGTTATGGCCGAGCGAGTCAAGACGGTGGCTTTAAAGGGTCTGTTTAAAATAAAAATAGTGCCGGTTTAAGCTTAAACTGGAGTGGTTGGTAAGACCAGCCTCCTTACCTGTACCCCTACGAGGATAACGCGGCAAGAAGTTACAAATCAAATCAAATGTTGAATTTTTCAATAGCGCTTTTTCGTGACTATAGTCTTTTCAAAGGCGCTTCGTTCGTAACAGATTGGGTTTTTCTCCTAAGAGGCGTGGTATGATCCTGGAAATAAGTGTGTATTGAGGCTTCTTCTGAATCCCGCTTCTGTCGGGGACTCCCTCAGATATGTGGGCAGCGCGTTCTAGGCCACCGGTGCCGCTGTGCAAAAAGCACGGTCTCTAAACACTGTCCTAATCAATCTTTTTGGGATCTGGAGGAGAGCCTTGCTTGAGTCTGGTGATCGGAGAGTCTGCCCACGCTCTGACACCACCGCTTTATTCAGTGACTCAGACAAGTTATCTGGGTACACTACACTATATAAGTACACTATATGTGTAGCTTAGTTGCGTTTTGCATTTCTAGTGGTGCAGAACGGTCTTCCCCAGAACGGGGAGATTTCTGGGAACCACCGCCGTGCTGTAATATATTCAAATCGTTGCGGAATGGAAACAGTGATGACTCATGTAAACTCCATAGCAGCAAATAAAGGCAAAAATTTTTCCGAGCTCGCAATCAGATTATTAAGAAATTATGAATATTGTTCTCAATGCACTCGTGATAGCTTATTTTCAGCCATAAAAAAATAGCACAATTTTTATCATGTAAATTCGTTAAGAATGATATTTGAGATCTGTATTCGAAATTGAAATGAAAACAAGACTCCTGTTGACGTTGGCTTTGACTTAAAAAAACAACTGAAATTTTCAACCATTCTGTTTCAGACAATTTTTTTTTATGGAATTTAAAATGTCATAGGACTTAGTTAAATTTTAAGTTATGCTAGCTATGAGCTCATCCTCAATCTTTTAATGAAAAAGATGCCTCCTAAAGTTGTTGTCTATGACGTCAATGAAACGTCGAGAGTAATCAAAGTTTCCCAACAATGGTTCGTCAGATATCTAAAAAAGCATAATTAATTGCAAAGTCCATGGATTTTTTACTCAGAGTCAAAACGTTACACTTGTATGGGACTGCTGTCCTTCTAATGTAATCTAATCTATGCTGCAAATATATATATCATTTAAGATTTATTTATTTTAACATAAGCCCTGCAACTCTTGCCATCCTTCCCTGAAACAGGGGTGACATTGGCAAAGTGAACCATTTTTTACAGTATGGGTTGTCAGCCGCACACCAACTTATAAGTCAAGGAACTTAGCAGTCAATAAAGAAAAATAAAATTGCCTCTTCTCAAGCATCCCGGCCGTGTAACGTCAAAACTCACGCGAGGACCTCATTGTAGTTTTTTGTAATATTAAACATCTGTAATTTTTATTACAAAACATTTCATTTAAAATTTCTCACGGAGTTGCAATTTCTAAATTTCGAACCGTACAAATGCTGATATAAGTAAGATTTATAGTGCACACAAAGTGCAAGCAACAATGGTCATTACGGCTTTCGCCTAACGAGGCCGCAACAAAACTTTTCCCTTGAACAAATATAAATACTTAGGATATTTCATAACTTCAGCTCCAGCCCGACTGAGAAATTTTTGTTTTTCTTTGCACTCGCGCTTAAAGTTTTTCGATACAATCTATTTGTGATTTATCTGAATCATATTTATTTCTCTACAGCTTTTAGAACCTTTAAAAATAAACAAATACATTTGTGAAAATAAAGAAGCTTTTACACATTTATTTTCTTAATTTATTATTCCCCTTTTTTACTCAACTTCTACCAACGAATGACAAAGGTACGCCTTATCAATGGTCACATCATGTTTCTATAATCTTCAATCACGAGCAACAACCTTTTAGTCAGTTTAGTTCGTCCCTCTTCGGAGGACATGAGACACGTCTCTTGATGACGTCATAAAGTACAGACAACACTATGAAAAACCCGTTTCTTTCTACATTATGGTTCTTACTGTTGAAATTGTAGATTCCATTTTTTTATTTAAATCAATTTTCACTTTTACAACTTTGATATAATCTTAGTTGTAAAGATATAATATAGCATTTTAGATTCATATTATGAAATGCAGACACGTATAATTCCGCGCTTGTACATGCCGCATATGAACTTACTCGTACAACACAAAAACCCAATCTCAAATGAATATTATCCCTGCAACTTTTACCGACCTTCCTAGAAACAGGGATGATATTGGAAAGGTGAATCATTTTTTTACAGCTTGCGTGGTTAACCTCATTTCAACCTTCTTTAAAACTATCGGGCACATTGGTTGACTGAATTGGTTGAAGAAATAAGCTATTTTTTTAAAACAAAGATAACACATAGAAACACATAATTTGGTTAAAAATTTTTTTTTTTTTATACTTTTTCTAATGTTGTTCTCTTTCGCCGGTACTTTGTGAAAAGCACTAAAGACAGGTGATGTAAAGCATGCGTGACAATAAATTGTGTTCACCAGAATTGCTTAAGTTTTCTTTTTATGATCGAGCATGATAAGGTCGAATGAAAAATCGCATTAGACGATCAATAAATCTCTCCTGGGGGCCGTGCAGAAACCAATACAGACGCCTGATGGGAAAACAACCAAAATAATGCCATCAAATATGTCATCATTTTGTGTTTTCCAAAAAAAACTTGACTTAAATTATCGATCTTGGTTATACTGACACTGATAATCTGGATGACAAAAATAAACCTTTTAAACCACAGAATTCCATTATTATTATCACGCAATTATTAATTAATTTATACGTAAGTTTCGATCTCTCGACCATTTTCAGGTGCAATCAAATGAAAAATTACTTCAGAGATAAACGATTACAAAGTTAATGCCTCTACAATCAATAAAAAAATTACTTCCTTTTTGAATTTCATTTCATTTTGAACACTAAATAACATCAAAGTTTCAATCTTGCACACGCTGTATAAATGTTATTTTTTACAATTAATGTTTAGGGACAACCAGGCTATACTTTTTACTCAAAAAACACCAAACAGATGTATTTCATATTCTTAAAAGACATTATTTTAAACACCGAAGAGGTTTGAAAGTTTTGAAAAGTGACATGTTTTTTAAAATTACTTTTGCAGTATTTTTCTGTATCAGTTACAATGTAAAAAGTGTTCATCAATATCTAGCTAAGCGGCTAATAAGATTACGACTAATGTTTCAGAAAATATATTAATGAAACGAATAATTTAAACGTTTCGTCGGAGCTGTCTCTGTATGATGTCGGATTGGAACCTGAAAACATGTTAAGAAGACTTCATTCTTACGTCACTAAAAAAGTTGCTAAAGATTGATGGTGGAAATCCTTATTTAGAATGTTTTTTTTTCTTAATTTATGTAAATTTATGTTCTTGCAAAAATACCGAGCTTTAGTTAACCTTGTTGTATTTTTTTTAGTTAAGCTCAGGGCATGCAAAAAATACTTACCTCACCGCCACTAATAAACCTGCCAAATATCACAAGTGAATAATAAAAACCAAAACTGGCGGGAGGCAAGGGGAGGGGCGGGGGAAAGATAAGCCGAAAACCGCGCGATAACATCGTCTGCCGGGGGAAATCCAAAAAAAATGTCGCGTATGACCAGGCTCAAGCAAATCTGGGACGTATATGCAGGTATTTTTAAGCTTTTGGAGTAAAAAATGCGATATCTAAGCCGTGTGGTATATTTTGACACAGTCTAAACATGCAAACCAAGTTTTTTTACTTACTTTCTAAAATTATTTAGTCTGCAGTGTTATATAAACTTATAATATTGTTTCATAATCTAAGATGCAAAGATATTAAGATTTAAAATTCATATGAAATGCATGTCCACAAGCAGACACATCGCTGCCTTAGTTATTGTTTACCGTATACGCCATTGAGAAAATTTTACATGAGCAATGTTTGCATGTGTAGGTACTGGACCAAAGTGTCTTATAAAAACAAGAAATTTATTTAAAAAATATTTAAAAGAACTCTCACATTATCGAGTTTTACGGTTTTTCTTAGCTCAGATTGTGTAGAATTTGATTCAAAAGACAACTGCATGAAAAAGTCATATTTGACAAGATTGGCGAATACGGCAAACAAGAACTGGGGAAGCGTCATGTTAACTCGCACTTACAAATGCTTAATTTGTACATACAAATAAAAATCTAAGCCTCGAAAGATATACACCCTGCACCTTTTGCTGACTTTCCCTAAAACAGAAGTGACATTGGAAAAGGGAACTATTTTTTATAGTTCAGATCACAGCAAAATAATAATAATAGTATTGTAAAATACCCCTTTATAATGACCAAAAATTTTTTGATACCCGGTTCAATTCAGAAAATATGTAAAAAATTTACTGAATTTACAAATGCAATACTATGAGATATTCATTAACTTAGAAATTAGATTTTAAAAAAGGGGAAAAATATAAACGAGTGTAAGGCTTTTTTTTCGGGAAGTTGTTAAAGTTTTTCTCAGCATATTATTAACTGGGATTTTATCTCAAAATATACAAAAAATCCTGTATATTTTCCTTATTCTTTTTACAAGCTTCCCTTGTACCAGAAAACTCTCTTAATTAAGTCTCTTATTTTATGTTCACGAAATACAGCCATGCCGAAAAGAGCCTCCTGACGTTAAATTTTATATCTTACTGAGGGCAACATATAAAATTTACATATGCGAGGCCAGAAGCAACCCCTAGTCCGAGTAAACATCATCGCATGAGGGGTCTCTCCTTAATTTTCAGGTTTTAGGGGAGAGAATTCTGACCGAAGAAAATTTTAGCTGGAGGAAAAAATTAAGGGTTTATGGGTTTGGTTTATGAAGGTTTTATGTCATTTTAAATAACATAATTAGATTAATGAGCTGCTACGTTGTTTTTTTTTTTGTAATGAATTTTAGTTTATTATTCTTTTAATACTATTTAATCATTTAACTCTTTTTTTTTAATTAGACTAATCTAATCTAATCTAAGCTGCAAAGATATATATCATTTGAGATTTATATTAAATGCATTCCCACAAGCAGATATGTATAATTTCGCGCTAACACATGCCGCATGTGGACCTACAATATAAAAACCCAATCTCAAATGAACATAAGCCTTGCAACTCTTGCCGTCCTTCCCTGAAACAGGGGTGACATTGGCAAAGTGAACCATTTTTTTACAGTATGGGTGGTCAGCCGCATAACAACCTATAAGTCAAGGAACATACATGACAAATTACTTCTTTTTTTTAAATCAATAAATAACAATAAATACATGGACATAAAAAACTAAATCATAAAACCAATTTCACTTCAAGAAATAGAGAGAAATATACAAAAGAAATATATAATTCGGTTGAGTGATGTTAATCTAAGTAAATAAAAGGTAAATTCCAAATAATCAGGATTATTACACCATTGTGCGAGAGCTTGAAAGTATTTTAAATGTAACTAGTTAATATTGTATTAAAGTTATCACTGCATGTTGTGTCTGTCCTGCCTGTAGGCTGGCCAAGTGACGTCACACATTTTCTCTTACTTCAAAGTCCATTTAGTAAAAAACAATATTTTTACCACAAATCAATTAAAAAATCTATTTAATATCGATTTGAATGCAAGCAGTTTTGATAAACATATAACAAAGGAAAAAAATATTTAATATAATAATAAAACTGTATCCAGCCCGGTCACGCGGAGGGTGCAATACGTGACCGGCCATATATAAAAAAGTACATAATGTGTTATTAATCTAAAATACAGGAGCGGAAAAAAAAGGCTCTTCCTACATGCAAACAGACAACGTATTTTTATTTATTTCTAACGTTTTTTCTTTCAAAATATTTTCATAATACTGCTTGCATTTTCAGGCTCATCGAACCTCAAACAATTTCTATATAACCCTAGGAAGTACAAGCTTGCAAAACTCCGACATAAATAACTCGCACGAGTACACATTTTTTAAAGGCGAGTCCGATAGCATTGAATCTTTGGTCCACACATCAAATAATTTGTCAGACCCAGGTTAGTATGGGGGACAAGAAAATGCGTTCCGAGGGTCGTAAACTCAAAGAAGCCGCCGTATCTGAATTTATAAAGCGTTGCTATGACAAAGACATACATAGTTTGCTATGTATCCAATACATTGAAAAAATATGAAACTAGATACATATATAGTGTAACACAATATATATTGTAGTACAGTACATATTATTGTAATATAGTTGTAATCTATAATATTTTTGGATTTAATTTTTCGTTTGAGTATTTAAAAAAAAAACTTTAATTTTTCTTTGTGGTGCAAATCTTATTGTGTTAATTTGAATTTTGAAACATTTGAAGTTCCGACTGATCTAGCTTTGTTGAATCTTTTTGATTGCAATTTTCTGTTTTTTTTTATTTATAGCCACGTCAGGTGCCTTCATCGTACACCACCCTCTGAGATAGCAATTCCTATAAATAGGTTTCCTCTGTTCTGATTCCTGTCCAACATTGTGCATTACTGAGCCATAAGATTTTCCCCTGGCCGACCACTCGTTTTCCCTTAATTTTCCTTTAATGATCAAAAGCAGTAGTCCACAATTTTCCCTTCTAATCACATGACCTTAGTACGAAATCTTTCCGATTTTGAAACTTACAGTATCTAATGATTATTACATGTCAATTATAATTCACATATGTAATTCTAAAATTTGAATATTTGATATTCACTAGGAACATAACCACGTATTTTCTGATAAACTATCTTCTTTTATAACCACTAACCCATGAACTTTCACAAAATTGAGATAAAATAGCACTAGCGACTGATTCAGTACTAAAAACCACCCTCAACTTTTATGTTCCTCCCGAAGTCTGCTCACACGGTAACAGTGTAACCGCCCAGGTAGTCGCTGCTACAGATATTCCTATTATACTATTATACAGTCGTTATCTGAAAACAAAGGCCCCGGCCTCTTTGTATGAAAGACTCGCCTGCTCTATGCGAACAAAACCCACCTTCATTTAGATTAACCGTTTGCGATTCCCGCCAAATTTCCTACGGCCCTCGCATCTTTATGCCTTGCCTATTGGAAAGTAGTCTGCTATACTCTTCAGTATAAATTAAAACTCAATCACAGCGTTTCACCAAAAGTGTATCGCTCACTACGAGCGCTGCTCCAGTTTGTATAACTATTTTGTTATAAGGTATGGTTGAGTTTGAACGTGAAATTTTATACTGGTGTGATTTTTGCCACGCTATCAGAGTTGGGTAATTTTAATGCCCAGAGATATGCGCAATTGGCTGAGACTTGTTAAGAAAATGAATTTGGTGATAAGAATGCAATTACTACTATCTTGCTCCTCGTAGGGTTATTTTATAGGATAGTACTTAGTCTACTGATGACTAAGATATTTAAGCTAAAACTATATGGTTAAGATTACTACGTACCTATATAGATACATAGAAATATCTTTTTACTCCTAAATTTTGTTTGCGTTTTAATTAAGTAGCCTTTTGGGTCGAATTTCAAAGAATAAGCTGGAAAAACAATAGTAGAAACTAACACGAAAGCTAATTTTTTACGTAACTTAATTTATAAGGTCCATTTTTTTTTCATTTTAAGCTTATATGATTTTAAACTGAAAAAAAAAACTACCCTCACTATTAACATAATTGCGTCCTTTGTCCTCAGTATAGAGTTGCCATGCTAATTTTGAAAATTCCGAGCTTAACAAATTCTACAATAAAGTATATTTTTTCAACAATTTTTAATCAGCTTTTAAGGCTACATAATATGTTAAGGTTTTTAGTAACAATAAAAAAGCGATTAGAAAACAATAAAAATATAAAAACAAAATTGTTGAAAGAAAATATATTATAAACTTTTGTTTTAAATTTTTACAGATGACCACAATTTATTTGAAAGAATTTTCAAATTGTGCGTAATAAAATACCATTGTACTCGCAGCGCTACTGTGTAAAATAAATTCATTCATTAGCATTTCCACACAGAGTTCTGTTTGCGGAGCCGTTAAAATTGTGTATTTATAATAATAATATCTTCATTTATTAATGTGATAATGCTTCCCTGGGGCGAAGGCTCCGCCATTTGTATGAATAAAAGTTGGGTGGCCGGCTCCTCGTGGACAATGGACCATCCGGGGGAACCGTAAAACTTCCGCTCGTCCCCTCGGAGCCTTCCTAGGAGGCCCCGAACACCACGTAACCTTTGCCTATCAATACCATCTGACAGGGACGGCGATCTTAAAAGATTCATCTTTTAGTATACAAAAAAAAAACTTTTTTATTGTTTATTATTTGAAACAATTTCGTTCTTAAATTGTTTTGCTTAACGCCATACGTCATCAAAAGGAGACTTAGCTCTTGTTTTTGAAGTCAGGGGATATCATATAACCTTATTTTTTTATACACACACTAAAAATGCTGTAAATATCCAAAATATTGACGTGAAAACTTATTTTATTTAAGCATTCAGTATGTGGCTGAATTTCTTATGATTTTCATAGGGATGTCAAGTCAGCAATCAAAAACAATGTCTAATTTTACGGAAACAAGCTAAAGTTAATTGAAAAGTAAGAAAAATAATTTTAAAATACGACAAAAATAATTTGAAAACGTGTAAAACAAATTGATTGTCAATGAAGCCAATTCACGTAGAAGGTTTAAATACAAAACAAAAAACTATGCATTTTTAAAGATGGTATTTTCAGTCTTGTTAATAACATACACTCTCTCTTTTTTTTCAACATTGCACACATTCATTAGTTAATTTAAAATAACTCATCGCTTTTAAATTACAGCCTTTATTCCAAACACTACATATATTTAAAACCATTATTTTAAATGCCTCAGTATATGTAATACGAATACTAGCCTCCACAGGAAGCTTCACAACACACTCATGCACACCTTTACTTTGTATTAATGTGTACTACATAACTATGAAGTATCAAGTATCATTATCTATCTATGTTTTTTTTATTTTCATAGTCATTATGCAAAGAACAATACTTTACAATTTTTAAATATTTATGTACTATCGTTAACCACCAAAACAAACCAAGTTTTATTTCAGATAAAAAGTAAAAACAACTTTGTTTACGATTACTTTGAGGATATTATAATTTGATGAGTAGGTATAGTGGAATTAAAATATTCTCAAAGTACTAATCGTAAACAAAGTTGTTTTTACTTTTTATCTTTTAAGATGAACGATTACAAAGTGAATGCCTCTTGAATCAATAAAGTTGTATTTCATTTATATTTCCATCTTTTATATATTTTTTCCCCATGTTAACTTAACTGTACATTGCACGCTGTGTTTGTTTGTCTTATCTGCCGCCACTGTGCTGTGCGGCGCCCCTCTAATAAGCACTGTGAATCAATGATTTGCTCACGTAGGCAAATACAAAAGTCGAGCTTTGTTCGCCGTTGTATAAATATATGATTGTGTTTGTACTCTTGCTAAGAGTGAAGCGATAAGATCGTCCCATGCCGCAATAAAACTCTTATAAATGAATAAACTCCAGCAGTGTCTGCTGGGCCACGAGTCGTTTATATCATTTTTGAGTTTGATTTCAATCTGTGTTCTCATACGTTGATGGCTTCAAAAACATTTCCTGTGATTTTATGAAACGATAATTTGTAACACAATGTTCTCCATTTTGTTGACATAATTGGGATTTGAATTTATTTGTAACAAAAGCGTTGAAATTATCATTATTATTTTTTTTCACGACAGCAATTGAATGATGTTTACTCCTGAATTTATAACCTATAATCTAGAAAAGACAAGTGAAAAATGAAAAAAAATGTATTATTATATGCGTATCCAGTCTTGATCCAAAATCTCAAATGAGCATAAGCCTTGCAACTGTTGCCAGCCTCCAGGACGGCATTGGCAAGGTAAACAGTTTTTACAGAATGGGTGATCAGTCAAATAACAAACTTTCAGTAACTATCAATAGATGTCATAAGCAATTATAATAAATTATTTAAATATACATACATGAATTAGTAATTGAAAATATTAAAACCTGTGTCTGGCCCAGCAAAATAGGTAAGTGAATTGCTTTTCTCTTTAAAAATCTATTTAAAAAAAACTCCTGCAGCATTTCGCTGAAACCGAGGTGACATAATCAAAAGTAAACCAATTTTTACAGCATGAATGAATCAGTCTCATACCAGCTCATAACTAAAGCAACAATCAATCCTTTTGTCAACTTATATTCGAGCTTTAAAAGTTTAATTCCAGTTGTAATATTATTACTCAAAATAACTCCTTGACTTTCTACACGTCTTTATTTAAATAAAGCCTTTATTTGATTTTGGTATTAACTTTCTATTTACATAAAGGCTTAACTATGAAATATTATCAACACCTGGAATTCACCTTTGCCGCAAGAATAATACGCCTCTATTCAGACGGGCTAAGTAAAAAGTCGTGTAGCAGGCGGCGCCCTTAGAAACTGCGTCTACGCCAAAGCTCGGCACTTCATTATACACAAAACGCCCATTACAATATCATCATCAACCAATGGACGCTCGCAAAATATAGATGCAAGCAAGCTCGCGCCGCCATAAATCAAATTCGACGTTGATTTACGCCGCGTCCCGTTAAATCATTTTCCTGAGCTGTTATGTTTTCAGCGTTATTCGAGATTGAATGCGAGGCGGAGGGGGTCTACGCCAGCTATGCGTAGAGGGTCGTAGAGCCTCGTAGATGAAGTGTCGTGGTGTATTATAAAAGTCGTAGCTTACAAGGGTTGACGGAGTTTGTGTAGGGGTTATTAAGCGTGCGCGATTGAAAGTGCGTTCAAAGAAAAGTGTAAATAAATCAATCTTAAGTATTATGCAACATTCTTTTTATTTTACGCAAGTAGTTTACTAAAACAAGCTAATTTCGATTGAGGTTGTTGCAAATCCATCATTTTGAGTCACATTAAATATTTTGCTTGCATAAAACATATCCTTAAAAAATATTTGTTGCCGGTTTTGACCTCTTGATCATCTTCAGTTAAAACGTAAAATAAACCAAATCGAAAGATTGGCAATAGAAAAAAAAAACATGATAAACTGTTTAATTATTTCTTAATAAAATTGATATCTAGGTAAAAAGTTTTCGCATAGTTTTTATTCATTTTATTTCTATCTGAGTGCTTGTTCGTCTTAAGTCTATCAGAACTAATTTCACGTGATCAATGTGTGTGTATATATTGGGCCGATGTGTCTTATAAAAACTGGAAATTTATTTAAAAATGTGTAAAACAACCCTCACATTATCGTGTTTTACATTTATTATTAACTCCAAATATTTAGAGTGTGATTCTTTTGACAATTTCATTAAAAGGTCATCTTTGAATCAAATACTAAATAAGCCAAAAAAACACTGAAGGACAATTTGTGTCTTTCATTTTTTTTAGAAGTGATTTTTCTATATCAATTGTAACTGATACTCATTAAAAATTTGTTCCTGGCTCAAATTACACATTTAAAATAAATGTAAAAAACGTTGTTAAATTTGAACATTAGGAGCCCGAGCCTATTCTGTAACAGGATGAATACAAATCGCACTCTAAAACTCTCTCTTGCCCGTCTCCCCCTCCTAGCAATAATTTGTCTTTCATTCCTTAGCGAGCAGCTGGTCGCCGTTAGTCTCGGACGTAATTCTAGACTTGCTGCCCCTTTCTAGAACCTTCTCCCCGCTGACCACTTGCTACTGTCTACTAACTACTTTCCTACATACTTGCATCTTCCACTACTGATAAGTATTAATTTTCTACCACGCACTGCCTACTTGCTACTGGCCAGTATGTGCAAGCTCTTTGTCCACTATATAATAATTTTATATTCCGAAGAAGCTATTATACCCCAAGTTAAAATGCTTAAAATGCTTAAAATCTTAAAAACTCAATTAAGGCGTTTTTGTATCTACCATACATTTTTTTAACAATAAACGTCCAGGGCTTTTTAGAGGTAGAGTGCTTGCATTCCATGCCAAGAGCCAGGGCTCGAATCCCACCGATGGTGTCAGAAATGATTTCCCGTTTCGGTGTTGATGGCATAGCTCACAAACTAAAATAAAATACCTGCAAGGCGTACTGGGCCTTCACAACAAATGAGAACCAGCCCCTTTGGTAGCTGGCCAGCCCCCTACCTGTTAAAATAAATATGCTCCACTCGGCGCATGCGAAACCCTTCGAAAATAACGCGGCGAGAAGTTACACTAAATTTGTAGCTTAATTGCGTTGCGTATGCTTTCGAAACCAACATATAAACTAACAATAGCTTATTTTGTTGGTTGCTAAGGCCAATATGTCTGAAGCTCCGGTATTTAGTAGCACAGAGAGGCATATTGTGCTGCATTGTCTCAGCCGTTTTGTCGCTACGCCAGAGGCCGCCTTAACGATCATGAACTTCTTATGTCGTGGACGCTCACGATAATGGAAGGGTCAAGCGCTCCGGATAGGCAAATAATAAAGCCCGCGGACCGGAGCGGCCCGAGACTAAGGAACGACCCTCGTATGTTTTGCGTATATGAGAAAATTAAACATAATAGAACCGTACCACTAGTACAAAACATTGCGTGAATTCCCGAAATCGCATAGATAGAAAAAATAATGAGAGATACAATATCACTTTTTGTAATTGATTCAATTGTCATACATTTAAGTAAAAATATTTTTTTCATGCCACGCAACGCAACTAAGCTACAAATATAGTGCAACTTCTTGCCGCGTTATCCTTGTTCAAGGGATCTCATTCGGCGAGTTGAACATTTGCCGGTGTTTTATTTTGGGGTTCGAAATAAACACCGAAACGGGAAATCATTTCTGACACCTTCGGTGAGATTCAAACCCGAGCTCACGGCATGGAATGCAAGCATCCACCAACTGAGCTATCGACCGGACAGACAGTTTTATTTTCACATTTCTGGAATTAAATTGCCTGAGCACTATCGGACTTTAACCGTCCATATTCAGAGGCTAAATGAGGTTAAAAAACACAAAAAAAATATATTTCTGTTTTTTCTCTTGCAATGATAATAATAATCATTGCTACAATTTAATTAATCTTCATGTACATAAATGGAAGCCATATTTCTACATTTTTTTGGTAGTTAGATTTTTCATTAACAATATTTCTCCGTAAAAAAGCGTTATAACCACGACGTACGTCATCTCGTTTGACAGTTTAAAAATAAATCCTTTACCCGACGGTGGATAAATCACTTTTGCACGTCACTGTATTTACACTTTTAAAGCCGCGGCGGTGCCTCCGTGTAGGCAATAATATTATGTAGGTGATTTTCAACGTTAAAGCACTTTACGGGCGAGCCGCTCCTGAAGCTGGCTGTGATGATGCGAGAGATTTTACAAAGGAGGACAATTTTTGTACTTCAGGTTTTTAAAATTTAAAATAAATGACGAAAAGTTTGTCAAAATTGTGTTTTAATTATTTTTTTTGGCTTAGGTGTCGGAATGTTTTTTTTTTTCGAAAATTTGACTTATAGGCTGGTATGAAGCTGACCAACTATACTGTTAAAAAAAATATTCACTTTGCCAATGACACCCCTGTTTGGAAAAGGTCGGCAAGAGTTACAGGACTAATGTTTATTTGAGATGGGGTTTTTATGTTGTAAATCCACATGCGGCATGTATAAGCGCCAATTTATACGTGTCTGCTTTTGGTAATACATTATATAAGAATCATAATATAATTTATCTCTGCAATTTAGATTAAGGGCTATATATGGGTTAGGGGTGTATTTTTACCGACGGTGTCAAAAAAAACCTTATTCAGTTTTACTTTCAAAAATGAAATCAAAACGTCAAAGAAACATGAGCCCTGCAACTCTAGCCAACCTTTCCTGAAGCATGGGGGAAGTTGACAAGAATGAATCAATTTTTACAGTATAGATGGTTAGCTTTATACTTGTCTATAAATAGTAGTTAACAAATGAATCATACTTATATATATATTTTTTTATTTTGTCGTCTAATCTTTGTAGATCACACAAGAAGCATTCATACTTGCTTCATAGATTTTTCGTTTCAGTTTTGTTGCCAGTATTAGCTGTCACATTTCCAGTGTTACCCCTGTTCTCCTACCTCTTTCCCCTCCCCCTGTGCCCACTGGCGCGAGCTGTACCGGAATCTGTTTAGATCCTCAGTAATGGCTTCATTTCCTGGATATAAAGGCGAGCCGACTGCCTGCCCCCTCAGTCTCATATCGATGTGAGACTCGGAGACATCTCTGCGTTAATGTTCTACACTCCACTGCAGAGATAAAACAAATACTACTTATGTACTTCACTAAAGGTGCTTTAAATAAAATGCTGTGCAACAGATTTGAATAGAAACAAAGCGAAGGTGAAATGCTCTTAACTGTGATAACATAATATGCTTACTGGATACTCCCTTAAAAATATCTTTGTAAATACTAAAAAAATACAACTTTATGCAACAACTGTATGAAATGAATATTATTCGTAACTTAAAGAAGATGTATAGCAGCTCCTTGAAAATATTCGAGCACCAGGCATTGGTTAATTTTACAGCTGGTTTACGAACAATATTTTTTTGTTGTTTAGTTTACAATTTTTTGAAGGAATTCAAAGAAAACACTGTTTATTTTCACTCAAATATATTTAAAAAGATTAAATCTTTAAAATAAATTACAAACGCGTTTTCGACCTAGTAGGTCATCATCAGGTTTTTTTGTTGTTCTTGAAAAAGAACAATCGTTAGTTTGAAAACATCTGTGGGTTGATGTTTAAAGATATGTGTTGAAGGAAATTTCAAAGTGGGTGATTACATTTCAAAACGAAAAAAATCATGTATAACCACACGATTGGAATGCTAGGGCAAATCCTAACTACATATAGACCATGCCAAATATGAAAGACACTTTCTTGATGACAATAACCTGTATTTCATCTCAAATTGCGAAATAGGAAAAAATATGGATATCCTAAAAATACTAGGAATAAATTCGTGTTTTAAAATTCATAAAATAACCTAATAAACGTTCTGATCCCGCCCATATCTTCCCCCCTCTTTTCAATTTTAGCCCCGCCCCCTCTTCCATTTTAATTGCAAGTCATGTTATTAGCTTTAACGTTGGTATATAAGAATCTGAAGATGGAGAATAATGTCCGAAAACCTTTTTTTCCAAAACAAATACTCATCAGTGGAATTTTATTGTGAGTTCTTAAAATTATTTTTCTATATTTTTAATCAAATATTTAAAATGAAATTCCACAGTTTTTCAACTAAACAATTGGCACTTGGCATCAATTGTTAATAATCCTTATATCTTTATAACAAGGGCGTGTGATATTTACAATTTTGAACATCTATGCAAAAAATATTCCGACTCCAATATTTAAAAAAAATTGTATGAAAGACATTTATTGTAGAAGTTATCCTTATTTGCTTCCAATAAGTTTATAATTTACTTCAGCACAACAAGAGAACACAATAACCCGCATGTCATTGAACTCGTAACACTTATTCGCTTAGAGCGCCGTGTTAATAATGAAATTATGATTGTGTCGCTTAGAGAGACTCGTTCCCCACGTCATGTACAAACCGTAGGCCATTCCGTAGAGGCTTTATGCTCTACGTTTGTGGTCCTCAAAGTGGTCTTTGCAGAACCCCAGGGGGCAATGTTTTGGGAGTCCATTTTAGTGAAAATATTAAATAAGAGTTCACGACAATATGTTGGTGGGGTTAAGCGAAAGTGAATTTTCTGTAGGAAAACTTCAAAAAGAAAAAAAAACACGTTTTAGAAAATACTTCTTGCTCCATCTTATTAAAGGCTAGAGGGAAGAGGTTTTGAGGAAGTCAAAAAGTATCTCGTGACTGTCAAAGACCTAAAAAATCAATTTTAAAATAAAATATCTAGAGTAAAAAATATTTGATGATTAAGAAATTGTAAAAATGAATAGAAGATGAAATAAAAAAGCTTCAGAATTGTTTATTTAGTTTGTTTATTATTTTTTGCGTAAACCGCTCCTTAAAAATCTTGTAAATATTTGTTTGTTGCTGGTCAGCATTTTTTTTGATAAGTCAGATCAAATTTGCTTTGTATCAGAGAAAATGAGGACACATTAATGCTCCTTTTTGGTTTTCTGCATTATAAATATAAAAGTAAGAAACGTTATAAAAAATGAACTCATTCCAGAGTGAACGCAAAAGCAACTAAGCTACACATATAGTGTAACTTCTTGCCTGCGTTATCCCCGAAGGGGTCGCATGTGGCGCTTCGGGACCTATTTTTTTTTACAGGTAAGGGGGCCGGCCTCACACCAACCACTTTCAGTTAAAGTGGGGGTTTCCCAGCTCCCGGAGGGGCTGGTTCTCATTTTTTGTAAGGCTGAGTAAACCTTTGAGATCGAACCCGTGCTCTCGGCATGGAATGCAAGCATTCTACCAATTGAGCTATCGACCTTTTTACGAGCTTGATCGTCGTCGCTACAAAGCGCCAATTCTCAAGCAAGACCCAGTTGCTGTAAGGCTGAAAGGACCTTTGGTGACCGGTCATTGGTAAAGGTTTTATGAATTTTTCAACCCGGCGAAGAGCAAATTTGAAAATATAAATGGTATATTTTTTGTGCTCCGCCGGGAATCGAACCCACAACCTTCCCATTCAGAGTCCGCAGTGTTACCACTGAGCTACGGACCGGTCTTTTTCTACGGAATGATGCTTTAAAAATCGAAAATGTATAATCAAATGTTTCTAAAAATCAAAACAAACTGGGTGTCTTTGGAAAACAATTTTAAATGGTTCACCAGATGAAAAAGTTAACGAAACGTTGTTCCATGTTCAGGCAATGCGACAGCCTTTAGAGATGTTTACGTTCCCTTTTACAATGCACGAGAGGGATGGAGACTTTTAGAAGCTTGGCCAGTTGCTTTCATGTTGGCGCTTGTGTTTCTAGACTTTAAGTGACAGGCATACTTTGAAGATTTATATATTTGTGGTCGATTACGTAACAAATAATTGCTTTTCTTATAATTAAAGACATTCTTAATATCTGTATTAATTTTTAAGGTTTTTTCAAATAATAATAATATTAAGATGATTTATTTGGTGAGCGCTGTTATTGTGTGTATCACACCTAAAGGGCCTTCTACGAGCTTGGTCATCGCTGTAGAAAGCGCCAATTCTCAAGCAAGACCCAATGTATTGTTTTGTAAATGTATTGTTTAAAGCACATTGAATGATATCAAAATTTTATACAAGATTTTCATATTTTGAGCTGAATTTTTTATGCAATCTCAAGATAACTTTGTACATAGGTATACTTAGTAAGTAACGCACCTTATTTTATTTGTGTAAGCTTGAAGCACGTAATTAACAAATTATTTTTTGACCACTTTTTGTCTAAACTCCAACAATTGTCTTTTTTTGTAGCGTCTTTTCAAAAGATCTAGTTCAAGGATTTTCAGAAAAAGTTTGAAATAAACAATTGACATCTAAAGATTGTTAAACAAACATTTTATGCTTTAATTATTGCATGTTTTAATTGCATCAACATAAATAATATCGATTGTTTTAAGGTTTCCAAAATAAGCATTTAAATACCATAATACAATAACATCTTTAAATCGTTTTTTTCTGAATTAAAATAAAAAAGTTGAAAAAATATACTTAATCCATTATTATCTATATCTATCAGTATTGACAAAATAAAGACGCAAAATTCAAATGAATACAAAATAAAAACAACAAAAATAATATCTTTTATGAATATTTATCCATTTATTTGATTAATTGAGGGTAAGGGGACCTCTGCGTAGAGGCTACATCAATTTGGTAGCTTAAGCTCTATGCCACGTGTATGAGCAAACCTAATACGTAATTTATCAGCGTGTTTTACGGGAACGTCTTCCAGGCTTGTGTTCTGCATCCCATTAATTTCCTGGACGCTGACCGCAAGACGCTGGCTCGCCTGGCATAGCACCCGGCACCCTCTACAATCCTGTGTGCTACGATGCTCTACGACCGCGCTCGAGCACCGAGTGTTGCCTACGACTTGCTCGCCACAGGAGCCTTACAATGCTAATTTACAGTATGGGCTACCATGGCGTAGAGATTGAACTATAAATGATTGTGATAATATTACTTTAAATTTATGGTATCGTTATTCAAAAGTTTTGATTTTGATGATTGCCGTAATTTATATTTAACAAAACTTATGTTTGGTCTTTAAACTTTAGCATTGAAACCATTGTTTAATATAATTTGAAAAAACATAAAGTTTTTTTCAATGTAGGTACTTTAAAAAAATCGAGCAAAAAATAATATTGTTCTTAGGCATACTTTAACACAAACAACAAGAAATATCTTTTATAATAAAGTTTCATTTTATACATTTTACAATATGAAACTAAAAAAAATTAACATTTCGGGTATTATTTTATAAGACTCCATTCAACGACCAAAAGTGTTTTTCTTTAAATACTGTCTCTCTCAGAAAAAAGTTAAATTTCTAAAAAAGCAGCTTATATGTGAAATTAAAGTGGTCATGTACCGCGTTGATTTTCAATTTAGGCTCACCATGATATATGTACATAGAGTCCCGCCAGTCCTCGTGGCATGGTGAACTTCGTAGAGCTCTCTGTCGTAGCAGGAGCCATAGATCACGCCACAGCTGCGAAGGCCTATGCGGGGATTTATGAAGGGACCGAGGCTGCCTGAAGGGACGTAGAGATCGGGGCGGGGGGAGGGGAGCAGGATCTGTACTCCTAGTATACAGCGTTACGTAAACTCACCGCAATTGCGTAAATCCAAAAAAATGTATTAAAACTAAATGACTCACTAAATGTACCGCCGCGCCGTTTATTCGATAAAATTTACATGAGCACCAACGAGGAGAATTGATGTTGATGTTAACTTTGGGTACAGATGAGTCTAATCTAATCTAATCTAATCTAAGTTGCAAAGATATGTTACATTGGAGATTCACATTACATGCATTCCCACAACCAAGACACGTACAAGTTAGCGCTTGCACGTGCCTCATGTGAGCCTACAACATAAAAACCAATCTCAAACGGACATACACCCTGCAACTCTTGCCGTCCTTCACTGTAACAGGGGTGACATTGGCAAAGTAGCGTAGGTAAAATTGAAGTATTTTTGATTACGTATTCGATGGTATATTAAATGAAAAGTATTAAGACTGTTTGTTGCAAAATATGTTTTAATAGTTTGAGAAGTTTTGGTCGTTTAAGCATGCACCAAAGAGAATTTTTTTAAATTTAAATATGCTTTGTACGCATTTAAAAAGCTAGTCACATATTGTGTGCTCCGCCTGACTGTTAGATATTTCACTAATAGGTCGCTATGGTTCTGACCACCCATATTTCAAAAAAGGTCAGCCTTAGCCAATGTCACCTTATATTTTAGGGAGAATCAGCAAGTTTTACAGGACTAAACCAATTTAAGGTAATATGCTTTTCTTAATATCCAATTAATTCAATAAAAAATGTGTATAGGTGTAAGTTTTGGTCCAGGGATTGTTTGTAATTTTTTTTTTTTTTTTAAGGAATCCTGTGCGGGAGGCTCCCCAATTCTTGTGAGTCTTGGGGGTCTATGTCACCCTGGAAGGGTGCCGCAGAGGTGTTGCTTGAGTTCTTGGTTCTGTCGTGAGGCGCTGCAACGAAGTGGTGATTGATGTTGGTTTTGAATAAAACCGGATTAAATTGGGAAGGGAACACAGATACTGGTAGACCATTCCATAAACGGGCAGTTTGGCAAATTACTCTTAATACTAGAAAATTTATATACTGTCTTCATTACACAGTTTCAGTAATATTTCATCATGAACTTTATTGTAGCTCTCTAATTTTAAATTAGTAGCTCATTTCGTTAATTTAATTCTTAGAACCAAAAATGTATCTGGTGTGTAAAAAAATATTTCTACATAATTTGTAGGAAGAAAAAAAACAGATTTATGTTTCTACAATATGGGTTACATCATATTTGAAATTGCAATACACAAAACAAGCTTAAACCAATTTTAAAACAAATATGAAAGCACATTAAGCCTTAAAAATATTTATGCCCATGCAGAAACAATTTCCTCATAAAACGGCATGCTTAGCGGGGTACAATGTTAAAATTGGAAACGTGTTTTACAATACCACATTGTATGCGCGAACTTACACGTGGTTGTTATGACGTGAAGGCGGGTTAACATGCCAGCCATGCTCCGACATGCCTCGTAAAGAAGTTGTGTAACTTGCTGGGCCATGGCGTCGCTTACATTGATGTTAACCAATATGTGATTGTGAGGTTGAGTTACATTTATTGTAGAGGTCAAGGTTTTTATGTGACAGCCAAAAATATTTAATCAATGCTTGTAACATGACTTCTACATTTGAAATTATGCAACAAAAATTACGCTAAATATTTGATGTAATGATGCTGTTATTTACTTCATGGGGAAGTGTGAAAGAGGGTATAAATGACCGAGAAAAATATTGAGTGATCAGATTGATGAGATTGTAAAAACGTGGGATATACGAAGTGAATGTAAAAGAAAGAAATGTTTGAAGAACGTGATGGATATGAATTAATTTAAAGAAGTATTTAAGGATACGAATAAATAAAATCATCTCTGCGGTTGCTCTGGCCACCCTTAGTGAAATGGCGACAGAGTTACAGTTACATTTACAGGATAAAAAAAGTAATAGTAGGATGTTTGATTTAGTGAACGATGATTTCTTATGAACTACAATGTATTAGTAATTTCAAAATTGTTTAAATCAAAATAAAAATGCTAGTTGAAAGACAATGTTAAAGTTTAGGTAACAGGATTGTAAAAGTATTGTTAAATTTCATTTAAGAATAATAGAATTCAATATTTTTTAATAAAGCGTGAAGTTCTGGTTTTTTTCACATTCAAAGAAAAAGCAGGTATAATTACATCACAACAATGTACTCCTGTGTATCCCATTGTAGTCTATACAACGCAAACTTATCCCCGGCATCTTTATCTTTCAGCTTTGCGGATACGCATTTTTTCATATTGTACTATAAAAAATGTAGTATTTGCTTTTATACGGCCGCGGTTTCCTTCAGGGAGCCGCTCCTGAAACACATTATATCCCCGTGAAACTCTGACGCAACGGTATTTTATTATTTTCACCCTTATTCCTAAGTTATACGACGGCCTGCGCCCAACGCAAAAATGTATCTAGCTACGCGGCTCTTACACAGAGAGAAAGAGAGAGCTACGCTGCATGTTTCGTTATTTTTTTACACCTTTTTATATTGGATAGTGTTGCGGATACACAAAAAAACTAAGATGTTTCTTGCGTTAAACAAGAAACTGAAACGAGTTTCATTTTGATAAAAAATGTGTATGCTTTATTATTAACTTCTACTTATTTTCTGTTTTTTTCATTCTTCTTCTTTATAATTCTGATTTTCTGAAATGAACACCCCTGTTTCAGGGAAGGACGGCAAGAGTTGCAAGGCTTATGTTCATTTGAGATTGGGTTTTTATATTGTAGGTCCACATGCGGCATGTGTTAGCGCGAAATTATACATGTCTGCTTGTGGGGATGCATTTAATATAAATCTTAAATGATATATATCTTTGCAGCTTAGATTAGATTAGATTAGAACTGAGACGCCAGTATTCAGTTGGGGATTTCCCGATTTTTCAAAAAAAGGTTTGCAAATAAGACCACAATTTGATCCCTTTGAGAACTTGGATATGGGTATTTTTTAATGCCAATGTCGCTTGATTTTTCCAAAACGTATTTTTAAAAACACTAGACGCTATTTATGTATCCCTATATTAATGTTTAGAAAGTGCTTACAAGTGAAGTGTGTAAAACAAATAAAAACCAAATTATAAAAACATTTGAAATATAACTCGTCCTACTGGTGACTTAGTCAATTCAAAATCAAATTCAAAAAGAAAAACAAAGTTGTAATTCACTTTAAATTATTACATTTAATTAATTTTTTGCTCAAACGTTTTCGCCTAATAAGGCAGCTTTGGGAGCATAATTGCAAAAAAATAATAGAAGTTAATTAAAACTTTCTTTTTCCTATTGAATTTATAAAAAAATACAAAAGATGTAAAAATACTTATCACCATGTCACAAAAGTGTAAAATTGGTGCAAATTCTATTTTTTCATCACAATAAATGACACATTTTCCTAAAACCTACCATTTTTAAAAACAAAAACAATCTAAATAAATTTATGTTTGGTTACAAGATGAGTATTTATTTTCGTGGTCCATGATTTTAAAAACAAATTTCACATTTTTGTACCTTTAAGCAATTTTTGTTTTTATCTTTAATAAAGCGCATGTTTTTTTTTTTTATTATCGGTTAAACAATATACTCCCAACTTGTGAGCAAAACTTTCCACACAAAAAGCAAACCAGTTTATTACCATCATTAACAAAATTATAAGTTTTCTTTGTGCCCTGCGCGAACTAAACAATTCCACATAAAACCTACACAGCAGCAGCTCCTTCCACCGCCGAGGCAGCTTTCTCTGCTGAGACTTTGTTGTTCGGTTCCAGCAGTAACTTGTCTGAAATACGCGCCGCTGTTTGAAAATTTTTACACGACATACATTACAGAACACAAAGCGGGTACTTTGTTCAAGTTGCGTTGTGAGTTGTAGGGCTGGGGGAATTATACAAGGAAATGTAAGGTTCCAGTGAGGTCGTAATAAGTAATAACTGCCGCAGCCCAAGTACGAAACTCTACGCTGAAACTCAACCGAAACTTGTAAACAAAAATTCATACAAACTTAAACTCTCCTCAGAGGTTTTATTTAAGTATGCATGTAAACTTTGTAGTTGAGTTTAAACGGAGAATTTTATACTTAGGGTACTTAAATGTGTGAGGAAATAAATAACCCTGCGTGGATGCTCACACAACTTGTTTTATGTTCCCCTACAGTGGAAGCTTCATTATTTTTTATGACATGACAAAATTAAGTAATTACACGGAGAATATTTTCAATAGTTATGTTTCTTTACTACTCTTGATACGCAATAATCTAAAAGAAAAAAAATCGGGATATATTTTGATCGATTTACTTTTATTTATTCTCAACATACATTTTCCTGTGTTTTGTCGTGTATTTTTATTTGCATTGCGCTGACATTGTTATCTCAACAATAAACATAGAATTTCTACCTTCTTAATATAAAATTCTAAAATTAAAGTACCCCAATCAATATTGAAACGGAAAAAATCTCAAATTAATTAGTAATAAGACGTGGACACTTAATTATTTCATTTTTTCATCTTCCTTGTCAATTTGAAGGACCTCAAACGATTCGGACTTATTTTTGTTCACTCTAACTTTGAATGAAGTTGAACTTATCATGTTTAAGTACATTTCAGTATTTTCAGCACAACCTGAAAAGCATCACCATCACATTTCTCTGAACATCTTGTACATCTTACGTTACTTAATCATTCCCCTCTACGCCGTGCTACGCCACCGCTTCCTTTGGCCCTTACTTAAAAGTTGGGTAACTTAAAAGTTGTCGCGATGAACAGCGCTACGCCGTAGAATATTTTACAAGTCGTAGCTCCGTGCTACGCTCGTGAGGATGCCGACATGAATCTCAATTGGAAAGTCCGCGCATGGTGTCATTTGTGGCCGGTGCCAGCTTCTGGGTGCTACGCTGAATGTCTTTATTTTGAAGCTCTTCTGAGATTATGACGCTGAGTGTATGAACATGAATAGGTATTTATTATATGCAGTATTTTTTAAATTTATGAATGTTTTTTGTTGTTATTGTGAGTAAAGTAAAGTTAGTAAACAAACACATAAATATACAATCATAGAACTAATCTTACACATATACATTCCATAATCTATAACCTTAGTTGCAAAGATATATTACATTTGAGATTAATTCTAAATGCATTTCCACAAGCAGACACGTATAAGTTTGCTCTTACACATAACGCATGTGGACTTATCATATAAAATCCCATCTCAAAGGAGCATAAGCCCTGTAACTCTTGCTGACCTTCCCTGAAACCGGAGTGTCATTGTGCAGAGCGAACCATTTTTTTGCAGTAAAGGTGGTCAGCTTCATACCAACTTATAAGTCAAGGAAACACAAGAAAGAGTATACATAATTAATATGGCGCTATTGCGACCGCGCTGCATATTTCCTTGTCCATTACTCAGCAAGCAGCCTACTTAAAATGCAGTGAATAAAATAAGGCAGAATGAGCGCGGGAAACTAAAAATAATACTTCCGGTTTCTTTTGTCCGCAGCTCCGCGAGGTCTCCGAGGTCTGCGAAGTCTACGACATTATGAGCCGGGTTGATACGTAGTCTGATTTAAGGTCGCGCTTAAGCCCCAGGCGAGCCTCGGTTATTTATGCTGGTTGCATAACGCCCAGGCGCACCTACTTAACGGAACTTTAAACGCGAGATGTTTATGGGAGCTTGCAAAATTGTTATGTGTTAAAATGTATGGGAATGTGTGAAAACAAAGTTGTATACGTGGTTATTTCAATTTTCATGGAACTGATTTTTATTTATTGATAAAATTCAAATGGATAAAACAGAGTTTTAATTCACTTATTTATTTCTTTTTTTGTGCTCGAACATTTTCGCCTAATGAAGCATCTTCAGGAGCAGAATGGTAATGATTTTTATTTGTTTGTTAAAGCTCCGACTATCACCACGATCTATAATAATAATCTTATTATCCTAGTTGCAAAGATATATTGACATTTAAAATTAATATTAAATGCACGCCCACAAACTGGCTTTTGTATGTTTGCGCTTACAAATGCCAATTCTCAAATGAACACAAACCTGCAACTCTATTTTTACAGTATGGGTGGTCAGCCTCATACCAACCTATATGTCAAGGAATTACGATCTGTAATAATCTATAATCTAAATTGCATAGATGTAATGGCATTTAATATATATATTGAATGCACGCCCACAATCAAGCATGTGTGAGTTTGCGCTTACAAATGCTGTATCTTTTCTTACAAATAAACATCCAAACCTCAAATAAACATAAGCTCTTTCTTGAAACAGATATGACATTGGCAAAATAAATCATTTTGTACAAAATGTGAGATCAGCTTCATGCATTTCGAATAACCTTAAAACCCCTAACAAATTATACAAAAAAATAGTTTTTTTTTGTTTAAAATATAATTTGGAAGTGTCAATAAATAGTTGTATGCCAACGATTTGTGTATTCATCAGAAGAATTATGATTCAGATCAGTCTATGAACGTATTCTCATGTGTAGTATTTCACAAGCAAATGACGGAGTGTTCTGATTTTAGCTTTATTGGCTTCCCTCATTTACACACGATTAATTAGCTGCAGTAATGACTGCAGGCATATTAACAATTAACTATTTCAGTTTTGTTCATTAATTCATTACGTTAATCAATTTCATCAATTCATTACAAATGTAAACGCACAAATTGTTAGCTGCTACAAACCAATACAGTTCTGCAAATTTGTTTATTTTATTTACATAATAAATAAGTCAACAAACAAGATAACTTTTTTTTTAAATTCAATTTGAAAAACAAAGCTTTAGTTCATTTTTTATTTATTTTGTTTTTTCGATTGATTTAAAAAAAAATACAATTAACTTGCACTGTGTGAACAAATAAACACTTAAAAATATAACATAATTTTTATTATAAACACTATCTTTTCAACGCAATTATTTGACAATCTGGCAAATCTCAGAAGATATAGGTAATGACTGATGGAATAAAGATTATCTATTTTTAAAATGTTTCAGCGAAAAGTTTGTAGAACTCAATTTTAATTTAAAAAAAATAAAATAAACTTGGTTTTATTCTACTTTTATTTTTATTTGTTACAAAAAACAAACAAAATAACGAGTTGACCGTTTTTTTTAGATTACATAATTTTACTGCTTACTTCATTTTTTCGTTTAGTTTTTATTTTTTTATAATTTTTAATTTAATTCAAACTGTGTTTTGTACATTCTTATATGCATGTGTCTCAACTTCTCCATGTTCTACGGTACAAGTGAGATAACACAGAGTTCCGTACTGGCCTGTGCCTCTACGGTGCTACGCCTCTACGACTAAGCACATCTTTTCGGCGAATAAATCCTTAACGCCTCTAATAGAATTTAAACTTTGCCTGTACAGAACGTGCCACAAAGGCGTTAGGTAATTAGCAAAATTAGATCCCCTAGGTTTTAGTTTTAGCGTAGCACACTCGTCCCCTCTACGCCGTACCGATATGCATAATTCTGTGGATTGCCGCTTGAAAATTTAACACTTCTGCTCCGAGGAAGTTTGTAAAAAAACCAGTGACGATTTTACATAAAAACGTTAATACGTTGCTTATTTTATGTGTTGAGTTTAATCGTGGTTGTATCTAAATAAATTACAATAAAAATCAAAGAGTTGAGCACATATTTAAAATGTGATTTTTTTATTGAGTTCGATTTCGATCAGAGAACAAAATATTCGCTTTTTCTTTTAGTAGTTACGAGTCCATACGAGATATACATACATCCGTTTGATTTTATGTATGAAGATTATATTGTTCTCAAGTAAATCAATCATTTGTTTCATCAAAAGCTCAATTGGTAGAATCGTTCTCAACGAAGGGTGTCAGATATTATTTTCTGTATTGTTGTTTACTTTTAACTCAAAATCATAGTACCGGCAAGGTTTACTCAATCTTAACAATAAATGAGAACATTCTCTACATTTTCAGGTTTCAACTGCGAAAATATTTTTTTTTTTCGCTTTATGTAACCTCTTTGGATATGAAAAAATAAATAAAAATATCGGTTAAAAGAATAACAATAATTAAATATCTTCATACACGCAAAAATGTAACTTAGGTACACATATAGTTTAACTTCTTGCCGAGTTATCCCCGTAAGGTCTCGCATGTAACAAGGGGAACTTATTTATTTTTGCATGTAAGGAGGTCTTACGCCAACCACTTCAGTTGAAGTGGGGGTGTCCCAGCTCTAGAGCGGGCTTGTACTCATTTCTTGTGAAAGCTGAACAAAAATTGCCGGTAATTTATTTTGGGGCTTGAAAATAATTTCGGAACGGAAAATCATTTCTGACTCCCTCGGTGGGATTTGAACTCAAGCTCTCGCAAAAGATCGGGCTTTATACGTTTTCTAAATAAATATTTTAATAACATTAGCAGCACAATTAAGCGCACACATAACTCACGCTGTACATGTCGTATGATTTCATTTGCTGAGAGATTCATTAGCGCGGAAGAAGTTAATAAATGTACCTCGGGGGAAATTTCCACGAGATCGCAGCATCTCCCTTTGTCTCGGGGGGGAAACGTATTAGGGACAGATTTTAATATCAAGCCGGCCTTCTGTGAAAAGAATAAACATTTCAAGCAGAATTTATGCCGGCATTTTTACTGGAACATTTGAAATGAAAATTCTTATACAATCGCATCAGCAATAACTAAATACCGTTCCCTTAGTGCTTGTTTGACTTTTGATTCAAAGATGACCTTTCAAAAAAATTGTCTTGAAAATCACATTCTACACAATTTCAGATAAGATAAAAAACTTAAACACAATACTTTGAGAGCTAATTTAGATATTTATAAAATAAATTTCCGGTTTTCATTGGTGCATTACACATACGAACATTCTTGATGTGAAACTACCTCTGATGGATATAGGGCAAACAAACACTAAGGGGACAATACAACAGTCTTTAAATAGAGGACAAAGAGAAATTTATCAAATCTAGAAAATGCTATTGTAGATATCAACATAATATGTTGATATCTCAAAAGATATGCCGAAAGCTAAAATATATTTTTAAATGTTTAAAAATAGTTCTGGATATAAACTTCATGAACAGATAGTAAAAAAAATTGTGAGTTACAGATCAAAACATCTGAATCAAGAAAAATAAAGTTGGTGTTTTTTTTAATCCAAACTTAAGTTCCATGAAAATTATTCAACGTTTATTCTTTGTGGCACGACTGGTCTTAAATGTGAATAAGGTAATCTCATCAAGGTATTTCGTTGTCTACGATATTTTTGTTTTTTCAATTCTCTCTCATTAAATTAATAAATTGTAGACTTTAAGGTAGCTTAAAGACTCCAATCAGTTTAAGGTATAACAACATACTTAGTCAAGTATGTTTCATAAACCTATTTGTTCACCGTCAAGCCAAGTTCATCGTCAAGCCAAGTTCTACGCTCGGTTATTTGAAAAAAAACATTTATTCAAAACTGACTATTTAAAAATTTGGACAATTCAATCTTACTTAACTGAATTCACTACTTATTGTTAAAGCCACACGACTTTCGTTTCGAGCCACGCACTGTACAAGAGCGTTAATACAAAGGAAAACACAACATTTTTTATTCTCCTCTCGCTCTACGCCGTGGCAGGAACAGCAGCGAGAGGGGCGCCCATTCAAATACTTTTCCATGGAAACATTATATCAAATTTATCTCGCAAAGCAGCTAATGGTATTCCCCGCGCGTTTAATGTAGTCAGCCAGCACGTGAAGAAACTTGCGGTAAAGTTGGCGGGGTGGTTGTGTGCGGGAGGGGGGGGGGGGAGGTGGGAATTTCGGCAAATGTGGGAGCACCGCGAGGTGGTGATATTTCTGTGATTTTTTAAACGCGGTACAGCAATTAAACCATGTAAATTTTAACCACTAATTTAACTTATTTCAACATTTTAATAAAAAAAAATTCACATGATCGATTTTGATTTTCATATAGCTGGTAAGCGCAACAAATTTATTGGCCATATTTGGTGAGCGCTATTTTTGTGTGAATCTCACCTCAAGAGTTCTCTGGGGACTTGGTCGTTTCTGTTGAAAGCGCTAGTTCTCCCGCAAGACCCATTTTGGTGTAAGGCTGGATGAACCTTTTATTTTCAGTCCCTGATGAAGGGATATTAATTTGTCAACCCAGCGAAAAGCAAATTTAAACAATAAAATGTTTTTTCTTGTTCCGCCGGGATTCAAGCCCCACCATTCCAACCACGAGTCCAAAGCGTTAACCAATAGACTACGGACTGGTTTAAATAATAAATCAGATATAATTTCACAACTCAAAATAAAAAAAATATCAAATTCTAATCGTTTGTGAACGCAAACTGAGAAAAAGTGAAGAACGTGCGTGACAAAAGTGACGGATGTCAAGAAGATGAAGGAAACGTGACGACAAAATAAAGATGCATCTGTGGAGGTACTGACCCCCCTTGCGAAATGGCCACTGGGTATAGTAACAGGTAACAGATTTTCAGATATAACATGTTGGAGATGGACAACTGCCACATCACCAACACCTCTGCGGCACTATAACAAGTGTCATAGACCCTTAGAGTCTCTCGAATCTAGGGAGTTTCCCGCATAGGCTTTCTTAAAAAAAAAAATGATTTTCTTATTAAAAAAATAAGTTAGATAGACTCGTGGCTCGTGACAATATTTAATTTGTTAAAAACATCTTGAAATATTTAATGATAAAAAACAATTTGTTCCTAAACTGAATATTGAACAATCGTTTTTAAGACGCAAAACAACTCAGCAAGAGAACAAAAAGAAATAATATATTTATGTATAAACCTTTAATTCACTCAATTTTTTTTTTACTCGAAACAGTACACTTTTTAATTAAATACCAAATTGTTATCTCTTTGCTTTCAGAAACATTGCAGCCCCGCACCCTTTGATGTCGGAAAAACTCTTTTTACAACTTGTTACTTTGACCTCATTTTCATACAAAATTGCCGCTCGGCGGGTCCTTTTATTATCTTCCAATTCGTGGACCGGCCCACCCCCAAATTTATTCTCCCTAAAGGAAATTAACTTCACTTTCGGTTTCCGCAAATTTCAAATACACCTCCAACGAACTACAGCCTTCTTCACAATATTCCCTGAAATGTTGTCAAAAATAAATTTCACTTTGAATTTAAAGATTTTTTTAAATAAAATTAATCATAGAATTATAATGAATTTCTTCTTTTAAAATATTGAATTTATTTCCTGATTAAAACAATTCAGCAAATGCTGTACTTCAAAACAAATAAAATTGTACTTATTGAACATTCAGTTTTTGATTTAATTTACAGCATTTTTTTGTTTATAAACGTTTAAAATAAGAATCTAAATTTTGCTAATGACATTTAAGAAACATTTATTTCAACCCTCATTATTTTTTTAACATTAAAACACCCCCTTTCTTATTAATTGACTATCTTGGCTAATAACTAACTTGTTAGTTTCTAGGATTAATAGGTTGGTATAGGGCTGAGCATTTTATAAATAAAGACGAAACCCATAGGTGTATGCTTTTTTAAAAAATGCATCAAGTTTTGTGTTTCGTTTCTTTGTGAACATGTGTGTTGATAGCTGATCTTAGCTTAAGTGCACAAAATATACAGCGAATTAAATTTTACAATACAATATACAACTACAAAATAAGACATCTACAAGTTTCTAGTGAATATTTTTATTGTGAATCGCTCCTAAAGGCGCGTTGCGTTGGCTTCGTCGCGTCACCCGAAGCGACGAGACAAAATAATATGATCGTTAAGATAATGGGAGGGATGCCTACGCCGGGGTACGCTCGTAGAGGGTGCGATGCGTAGAGGTAGGGAGGCGTAGAGGGCTGCTGCAGTATTCCCCGCCTCGCGTCCCCCATTCTAGATCACCCTCTACGGCCTACGGCGTAGCGGCAGAGAGAGCGCTACGCAGCGTACGCAATATCGTCTTCCTGACATTTATATGGTCCTCCCGTTACTCAACAGTGAAAGTTTTTTCTGTTTAAATGAAACAAGTAAACAACATGAAGTCTACATTATCTTTTCAGCTTGTTATTTTTTAAAATGAAATTTTCTTTTTATTCTAATGTAAGTAGAGCTGTTCATATGTTTGAATAGTTTCTATCTTACAATAAATAGCAAGGAGAAAATGAATTGTCTCTTATTTTTCTTCCCTTTTATTTTTTTATTCATTTCTGCAGTGATTCAGTGCTTGAACACAATACAATAATGTATGTTTTTAAAACTAGCAGTTGAAAGATATTGCTTAAACCAAGACCTTTTTTTTGGCAAAAATACCATGAAACTAAAATCATGAACAAGGGAGGTCAAATGCACACGTTCAGCTAAACACCATAACGTATTAAATTTTGTAAAATTAATTAAATAATACACTGTTTTAATTCACTAAAATTTTATTTTAAAAACGTTTTCGCCTAAAAAAGCATCATCAGGACAATGACAATTACAAATCAAAATTAAAAATGATGCCTTTTTAGGCGATGATGCCTTTTTAGGCGAAAACGTTTGACTTTTTTAAAATAAAATTTTAGTGAATTAAAACAGTGTATTATTTAATTAATTATACAATGGACTTTCACTGTGTGAACTACCAAACCCTAAAAAATATTATATTAAATTTTGCCTTATCCAGTCGAAGACCACTTTAAAGTTTTTTGAGAACCACGGTATTGTATAGTACTGTATCCTGCTGCAGTTTCACAAGGAGTGACCAGTACCTTCACAGGTGTGTGATCACTTTATTTTGTTCTTGCATATCTCTTTCATCCTTTTTACATTCATCACTTTCCTCGTACAAACTCTTCTCTTATTTTCACCCTTCAGGTTCCATTATTTCGCAATCTCACTTATTTGGTCTATCCATTCCTTCCTTAATCTTTTCGTTACACGCTTTCCTCTAGCATTTTTTCTGTACACTTTCTTCGTTAGTCGTTCATGATCCATTTTTTCAAAATGTTCGAACCATCTCATCGAGCTTTTTTGTACTTTCATTCTCATATTCTCTTTTATACCACACTCATTCATCGTCCAATCATTACAAACTCTGATGAAAAAAATATATATATATAAAACTAAAATATCAATTAAAAAAATATATATTTAATACTCTCTTTGTACAACTGTTAAACACTTCCTTAAGAACTTGTGTATCTTTAAGTGAAAAAGTCAATTAACAGAGCTTTTTTTGTTCATCTTGCCAGTGAATAATTAAAAAGCTCGTAGGTAAAGTTGGCCAGGCCTGCAAGTTCGTTTGCCTCTCTAATTAATTGCTGGGTGTGGATAACTTTGGACATTAACAGTCTCCGGAAAGTGACAGGTGGCTCCGAACAAAGCATTCCTTACATCAACCGGGCTTCATCGGAAGCATTCCACTCTGCGTTGATTAATCAATTATTACTCTGTTAAGAATTCAAACAACATAACAGTGGAATTAACTGAAATTGCTTTGTTAGGTTTACAAGCGGGAAGTTATTGAAATTGTATATGCTTTGGAGAAAAATGCCTATTCTACAAGTGTATTTCATGATTTAAGTAGTTTATAGACCAAGCATTTCAAGTAAATTAACGTTTTAAATTAAATTAATACAATACAAATATGATTCCACTTGTCAAAATATGAAAACAGTTAAAAAATAACATGAAAAGTTTATTCAAGATAAATGATTGAGCCATTAAAAAAACAATTCGATAATTTAGGCAAAAGTAAGTGTATTTTATATTGTTTGTGTAGTAACACTGTGAAAATTCATATTCAATCATTTATTTAGTTTAAGGATTTTAATCAAACACTGTTTTATATTTTTACTTTTACAATTATTTATTCTTTTATTTTACAAACGTTTTCAATCTTAGATCATCGTCAGGTATCACTAAAAAACAAATAATTGTGTGAAAATATAAAACAGTGGTTGATTCAAATCCTTAAACTAAATAAATAAAAGTAAGTATGTTTTTCGTATATAATTGTGAATTTGTAGTGAACGCGTTATATGACTTATTTGTAAACTAACAATTTCATTGAAATTCACAAACAAGGGATGAGATTTCAAAATGGTTAACTTGTAGTTAAAGCTTTTCATTGTTTATGGCATTTCAAAAATCACGTTTACAATTGACTCAAATTGTGAATTTTCCCTGATTATTTTTTTTGTAAATACGAATAAATGTAGATGCACAGTGTGCTCAAACCTATAAATTTACATAAAAAATCTAAAATAATATTTTAAGATGATAGACTTGTTATACTTGTATGAAAAAGGTTATGACTCTGGATGAAATGAAAGAAGTATGCAAGGACTGGAAGAAGTGGCGGCTAATCTGCAATGTTGATTTCTAATGTTGGTGTATTCATTTGCTACATATTTTGCATAGGAAATTTTTGACTTTTTTTGTATAGATTTCTTTGTAAGGTTTTGTTCTTTTTTATATTAAAATGTAATTTATTATTCATATTCCTTGACTTATAGGTTGGTATGAGGCTGACCACCCATACTGTAAACAATGGTTCACTTTGCCAATGCCACCCCTGTTTCAGGGAAGGTCGGCAAAAGTTGTGGGGCTTATGTTCATTTGAGGTTTGGATTTTATTTGTAAGTACACATTCAGCATTTGTAAGCGCGAACTACACTTGTTGGTTTGTGGGCATACATCTGAGAGCTTTAAATGATAAATGAATATATCCTTGCAACTTAGATTATAGATTATTATTATAGATAGACAAAACTTTGGGCAACATTAGTGGTGGCAACACTTCGGACTCGTAAATGGAAGGTTGTGGATTCGGATCCCGGCGGAGCACCAAAAAATGTACCATTTATATTTCGAATGTGCTCTTCGCTGAGTTGAAAAATTCATAAAACCTTTACCAAAGACCGGTCACTGAAAGGTCCATCCAACCTTACAACAACTGGGTCTCGCTTGAGAATTGGCGCTTTCTAAAGCGACGATGAAGCTCGCAGAGGGCTCTTGAGGTGTGATACACACAAAAACAGCGCTCACCAAATAAATCATCCTAATATTATTATTATTAAAAGTTGAGCCAAAACTTATAAGACTGAAATAACAAATGATAACAATACGAATATTAGAGAAAGCATAAACACGCATATAGTCCGTCTGACTAAATTCACCCTTACTTTTCATCCCTTGGACTGCGCGGCCATTTTTCAAATGTCTCCCAAATGAAATAGGCCCTCACTCATTTTTTTTGCCGGCATATTTTCCCCATGCAAAAACAGCCGCCAGACACCTGAGAGTAATGGTCAAGTGAGCGCATGAAAAGCAAGACGAGGAAGGGAAACGCTGGGATGAGAGACAGCCCAGAAAAATGAATCTGTGAGATTTTTATTTATGTCGTCTTCGTGTCTAAGTAAGCGGCTTATTTATCGTTTTGTTTATGTTTTCCTACCTCGTACGTAGTAATTTTCTTTCAAACATTCTTCCCGCATTGTGTGTGGCTCCGTGTTGTGTTATTCAATTGTATAGGAAAAAATATCGCGGCCGTTCCGCTGCTGAGTCTTGCGTATTTATCTCTATACTAATGAACAATGTTTTGTTGGGGCTTTGTGCTGGCAAAAATTTAATATCAGACACAATTTTATATCATATTATGTTGATCTTTGTAGCCAAAAGAATTTTCATAAAAAACTTAGTAAAAATGAAATTTTTTCTCAATGAAAAATGAAAGATCCTAAACTAGAAAATGAATGTAAATAAAGTTGTATATTTTCGTTCAAAAGTGATTTGAAATGCAATTGATGATGTACAAATACTATTATATAATAAAGATGAACAAAAATTATATGAACATTCATATGCGTTTTCTATTCATACATTCGAATAAATTGAAATACATTAAAAAATATTCGAAAGGAAATGGTATAAAAAGTTGCCTAATTCATTTTCATTAATTGTTGAGGCATTCACTTTGTGATATTCTATTTTAAAAGAAAAAAAACGCAATTGGACTCAATAGTAACCGAAAAATATATTTTTTATTGTTTAACGTATTCACATGGAAATTTTGAATTGGAAAATTTTGAATATTGTTTTTGAGTCGTATAAAAATATTCCATCCCAAAACTCTTTATTAGTTGTTGTATAAATTATATTAACTGTAGAAGCGCTCCCAGCGCCCGAGCAAAAATAAGTGAACTTATAGAAAAGACTGGGTGGCCCATTCTTCCACGAGCATTGTGTTTGGCTGACAGATATTAAATTCGCCAGCCCCTCCATACATTTTGTAATCCCACCGCCCTGGAAGGAGCGCGCGCCCAAATTCTAAACAAAAATTCCCGCGCTTTAATAGAACCGTCAATATTTATGGCGCGAAGGGTGGAGGGAGGAGGGAGGAGGGATGAAGGGGGTGGAACGATAAAATTTGCTCGCCTTTTTATCTCTGATAAATTAGATCTCGCGAAAGATGAAGATCGTGAAAGGAAATGTTGGTTTTATTGATGGAAGATTGATTAGAAAATTTTGAAGACTCTTTCAAAGATGCTCACTGAAAATTTAATGCACGTATTTTAGAAAAATTATACACGTAAGTTATACATTCATGAATAACGCGATATGGTTATAATTATGATATTTGTTACATCCCTTTTCTAAATCTAAATTTAAGCTGTAAAGATATATATTATATAATTTAAAAGATTCATATTAAACGCATTCCCACAAGCAGACATGTAAAAGTTCATGTTTAATCCTATTTTGGGCCATCTGTGGTAAGCTTTTTTCATCCGTTTGAAATTGTTTATGTCGTTTACTAAATGACCTATGGATTATATTTTAAATAACTTTAAGAAAGTATAATTCTTCAATTATCACCCACGTACTATTGCATTCCACTCGTGATTCTCGCCATATAAAAGTAAGTCTTATATTTATGTACAGGGCGAACCAGGGGCGTGCATCCCATACATGCACAGGAGCCTTATAGGTAGGCAGTATATGATACAAAATGTATTTATTTTTTTGGTTCCGGGTTTTGACCGTGCTTCATAGTTTTTGCTTATTTTCTTAGTTTGTATTTTTCTTCTTTCCTGATACTTCTTGAAGGCTTTCAGCTGACGTTTTGTCTCTTCTGTAGGTGACTTCTTCGGAAATCTGCTCACTTCTAGTGTGAATATTTTTTCTAACGTGGAGCTCTGCTCACTTCTGAAGAATGTGCGAACTTGAAAAAGTGAGTAGAGCTCCGAAGAAGTCACCCACAGAGGAGAAAAAACGTCAGCTGAAAGTCTTTAAGAAGTATCAAGAAAGAAGAAAGAAGCAAAAACTATGGACCGCGGTCAAAACCCGGAACCAGAAAATCAAGCAAATGAATCCGGCCGTGAAAGCCTAAAAGCATTTAAAATGCATTTAAGCTTGATAGAGAGTTTAAAATTTAAGTTCAATTTCAAACGAGTTCAAAGGAATGAGAGAAAAGGAATGGGAGATTTTTAAATTCTGAAATGTATTTGCCTTTACCCTATGCACGCGCCTGTCACATAACAATAAATGCTTGCATCTACTGGAAACTTCTGTAAACACTGCGTGCCAGTGTAAACTTTATTATTTCGTTTTAAGTATCATTATATAAAAATAAAATATTCGTACTCATTTTTAAAGGGAAACTGATAGTTTGTAACTAAAAATAATGATCTATATTGTATAAAATATCTCAAATAAAAGTTTTCAAGACAACAAGTCAAAACAGTGTTCATTCTAAAGTGCATCCATGCCTCGTGCTGCGCCCCGCCCAGCAGTTGCATTCACTTGTATGCATTTCAGCTTAAGCTCCTTGTAACGAGCATCAAGTCGCTACACAGGCGAGTGATAAATCGTAGCAGAGAACAAAAACACGGCCTGCCAATGTAAACGGAATTATTGTATCAAACAGAGATGTGCTACGCCGGGACCAGCAAAAAGATGAATCAGGCTACGTGGCTCGTAGCACCATCGGAGTATTTCCAAACCAGATGTGAAAAACTTTTGATACACAAAAAAATAATCAGTAGGATTCTATGTAGTAGTTTCTATAAATAAATACTGTTGATTTTAGGTTTTTTTTTTTATTTAATTATTTGCTGCAAAAGTAAAAATAAATGTAACTTACAATATTTTTTGAAGTGAATCAATATGTTTACTGGATATCGTATCATTCATTAAAACTACTAAAAGAGGCGTGAAATTTTTTATGAGAAATTCATGAACATGATTCAAATAAACAACATGGATATTAAAAACAAATAAAAAATGTACACTTAAGCTTATTTTTGTCAATCAATGGCAAACTGTTTTTTTATTTGATCGGGCAATCGTTTAGACATTTTTTGTTAAATGTGCGTGCTTTTTGCTCAAATTTCAAATTTTACTTCTTGATGCGTTTTGGACAATATAGATATTTTGCATGTTTTTCATAAAGGAGTTTATTTAACAATCACTTTGCAAGTATTCAAAGCATTTTTTAAAACTGAATTAAACATTTTCAGGATCCTTCACAGGACTTCAATATACTCCAGACCACACCAAGCTTTGCCAGCTTAAGATTCACATCGCGTCCCTCCCCTCCCCCGCCACACCACCACCCATACCGCTAATTCTCCATCTGGGTGGGGGGTGGGGGAGAGTAGAGTGAGGGGGGGGGGGACTAGCCTCTACGTCAGGTTATCTTATTTAATCTTAAACAGCATTATCTATTTGCCAGAAAGAGCCCCTCGGGCAAACTTTGTGTTCGCCAGACAAACCCGAAAATGTATCCGCAATTTTTCCCGGTATGGACTTGTTATATTTTAACAAGCTGATTATAATTGGATATGTTTGCTTTTTTAGTATGAGCTGTGTTAGAAAAATTAGGATTACGAAATTGGTAAGTCATACCTTTTAATCAAAGTTTAGTTATAATCAATAATAGTATACTAAACAAGCTTAATTGCACGGACCAATAACATTCAATGTAATTATTAGACAAAAAATAACAACAACAAAAATCAGTAAAATTCAGAAAAAGGTACCGGTCGATAGCTCAGGTGGTAAAGTGCTTGCATTCCATGCCGAAAGCTCGGGTTCGAATCCCACCGAGGGTGTCAGAAATGATTTCCCGTTTCGGTGTTTATTTCAAAACCCCAAAATAAAATACCGGCAAGGTTTACTCAGCCTTCACAAGAAATGAGTACCAGCACCCTCGGGAGCTGGGAAACCTCCACTTCAACTAAAGTGGTTGGCGTAAGGCCGGCCCCCTTACCTGTAAAAATAAATAGGTTCACTCGCCACACGCGACCCCTTTGGGGATAACGCGGCAAGAAGTTACACTATATGTGTAGCTTAGTTGCGTTTTTTGCGTTGCGTACCTATATGCATAAAAATTTATAGGTTTAGGTAAACGTTCTAGTATGTTTTTACTTTTTTTCATTTTACAATGAACCAGAATAAAAATAAGCAATTTAATAAAAAACACGACAAAAAAACTAATTAACTTTTATTTCAATTTATATTTTAAAGATAAAAAAAAAATTGCGTCAGCACGAATGCGAAGTGTACAAAAGTAAAATATTATTTATTTTGCCAGGCCTACGAAACATTATGAAATAGTTGGCGTAGACGTTGCAAGATTTCTAGGAGCTGATAACAATGGCGTAGCACCCCTTGGCACGCGTGAATTTCATAACAAAATTTCACTTGAGTCGGAGCTTTGCATACAATGTCTACGCAAATCGTAGAGGCTTGCTTGTATGGAGCTACAACGCTCTACATGTGTATGTACGTACATGATTTGATTTTTTTGATGATTGCCATCGCTAGGATATTTTATACATGAAAATAAATAAATAAAACTTTAACAAATGCTAGCCAAATATTGGATGAACAATAGGTTTAAATTATAATATTATTAAATAAAAGAGCAATGAAATAAATACAGACGATTGATATAGTTTCACAATTTTATTTGCACTTTTGCATCCAATCAGTTTAACATACATCAAACCGGAACAATTCTTTTCAAACTTATTTCATTTTCATGAAACTTCATTTCAGATTCATGAAACAATCCGTCTAAAAAATAAGAGTCCAAATCAATATCAAAACCAAAACAAAAACATTACACTCAATCAGTGTGTTGTAGGTACACAACACTTTGCATATTTCATGGCAGTCCTATTGACTTGCTCCAACTTTTTTCTTTCGTAGAATACATTACGTCAGAAAAGTCGTCCGTCCCGGGAAGGCTTTATCCAATGCAGAATTGCTTAACATCACTTTTAGTTTATTGGATTGAACTGACTCCAAAGTTGGGCCTATTGCAGCCGGGACATAGCTGCCCCCCTTCCTACCTCCCACTCCAGAGAGCTGGAACTTTTCCCTGTCCCCAAAAAGTTTTACTTTGGGCATAAAATCAGTTGACTTCGCTCACGGGCGAACGCTCCAAACGAATTCCGTTCAATTTATTGTACGGTTGACGTTTAAAAAGTTGGACCATTTATTTTTAAATTGTTCCCCGCGCCGCACTCTTTATTGTCGGCTGTTTTATTCGGGGTTTCGAATCGAATAAAATGGCGTGCGAAATTTGCGAATGGGTTGTTGGACATGCATAGAGCACGGGAGTTAAACCAGTTTTTTTTTTTTTGCTTCAATTTGAAAATGTTAAAAATATCCTGGTTTTAGGTAAGATATGTGAATTGTTAAAAGAATTTAAGCAACTTGCTATGATTGTTTCTGAGGGTGAATAAAAAAACAATTAAAATGTTAACATACATAAACATCACTTCTTTCAAATAAATTTACATAAATAAAAATCTGGATCGCCAGAGTTTTTTCTTCTTCGTGCTTAGTCTAATGTTTCTTTCCTGACTTTGAATCCACTATTTCTATATTATTTACGTTAAAATAGTCTACGTTTTTTTTTATAGACAATCTGACGTGTTCTTGTCTTTTTGGCGCGAAAAAGACACGTTTCCTGAAATGTCAAAAAAATTGTCTTAATCTATACCACTAAAGTTTTAATTAGTGTTTTACGACCGTTATTCTAGTTCAAATTCATTAACATCATAATATTCTCGACACCACAACCAAATAAAAAAAAAATATTGCGGAATAAACATTTTGACTTTTATGCCGCAGAGTGCGTTTAAATTCCTACATAATACACACTCCGGCTTTCATTTCCTCCACAAAAAGAGCCATCAAAAGTAACGATTTGCCATTCAGGGCTGTTTTTGTGTGTATCAAAGTGAGCGAACGCCACTAAATGAATGGAGGGCCATAATGATATGAAAACCAAATTCCTCGACCGCCTTTTTCTTTGTGAATGCTTCACTCCCACTTTCCACACACACCGCGCCGTATTCTTCGAATTTTCCATTATTAGAGAACGTGCTAAACGCGAGTTTATTCACTTCGAGTTATTGTTGGAATTTAAGCTTGTTTGGCTTTTAGTTAAAAACATACAGTCACTGGTATTTACTGTTACATTTTTCAACCAAAGTCGGAAGTAATAATTACAAAAATATTTTAACTTTGTTCTGATCATTCTATTTTTTTCTTGTGATAAAAACACTTATGCACTCTGTCTTATTAACGGAGGTGTATAATTATTTTTAAATATTATAAATCAATTGGATGAATGAGACGTCTTAATTTTTTAACTATTTATTTGCAAGAAATTATCAACAAAATTATAAAAAAAAAATACTTTCAAAAACGAAGTAACCGGTGATATGTAAGATCATGTTTTGTCTTTTAAGGATATGAGTCATATACAATCAAAGGCTTACTAAAATTAAAAATCTTGATAATCGCCTTGATAATTTACAAATTATTTATGAGTTTTTAGATTTAACTGTTATTTTTATAAGCTCTGTTATTTAAGAAAGCTTTCCGCTTGTAAAATCTAATGTTATTTGTTTTAAATTTTTTTTTTTTTTAAATATTCATCTTATGATTCTCAAAGTCTTCTAGACCCTATGAGCATATCAACGGTTAAAAGGCAGCATAAGTGACAAAAACTAAATTGTTCAGGAGAGTAGTTTAAAGTTTGAGATTGCAGAAAAATGGCATAACTTTTTTTTAATATCATTAAAATCTAAACAGCTCTAAAGTAAAAAAATAAGGCATTTATTGGCATTCTTATTTATGTGGTTGTACGTTTTTTTATGTCAGAAGTGACTTTAGGACAAAAAAGGCCAAAATCTTGTCGGTCACACCAAAACCATACTTCAAAAACGCAGTTGTTTGCTTGGGCATAAACAAAACAAAATTCATCGTAGTGCTATAGGAGTAAGCTCATTAGAAAAAACAGAAATTTTCAAGTAGGATAGCATTCCTAACTCATTTTTGACCAAAATGTCGCTTATGCCCTACTGTCTTTTAACCGTCGATATGTTTTATTTTCTGCCCTCAAGTTTTGTCTATATATACCAAAAATGTATCACCACTGGATTAGCATTACCTGTACGTACAGTCACAGTATATATTTGAGTACATTCCCCAGTAGCTAGTGTAATCGGCTAGTCGCAGACGGAGTGCCCCACACCCTGACGTCGCAGTGACGCCGACTCCCCCAGTGGGTACGCGCCGGTCATGCCATGTCCCCCAAAAACAATCAAAACTAATGATATGGTAGTCATGGAGCGAGCCACGAAACCGTGATATAGACTCACACCTTAAAACACTTCAAATGTATACATTAAGTATGAGTACATTTAAACGATTAGCTTCTTATCGATATTTTTAAGCAGTGAAAGAATATTACGAAAACATATATACAACTAAATATGGTGCTGGAGGCGCATGCTTCGAATCCCATGGACGGCTAGACGCACCAATGAGTCCATTCGTCGGGAGCTGCGTTTGGATGGCTTGACTCTGGCCAACATGTGTACCTACACGCCGTATTCTTCAGTTCTTGGGACACGTTGTCCGTGGCAATGAGGATAGCCTGGAACGACTGGTTGTCATCGGTAACTTGGAGGGGAAAAGAGGAAGAGGTAGATCCCCCACACGATGGACCGATCAAGTGAAGACAGCAGCAGGCACCTCGGTAGTTGGAGCGTTGCGGGCAGTGCAGTCGAGGGAGAGCTGGAGAAGATTGGTTGCTTCCACAAGGGTCACAACTCTCAGTAATGAGGAATAGGATTAAGAAGAAGAATTTACAACTAGATATTGATACTTTGTAGTTGATAGTTATTCGGTTAAAATAATGTAGAAAGTGTGTGTGCTTTCATGAATCAATAATCTTCCAGTAAGAGCTGTCATGTGATTATGGTATATGATTCTCAATAAAACTTGTATTAGTGTAGAATGTACTGCTGCGTTTGCGATAATTGTTTCTTGGGAGTTGTATTTGATCGAAAAGCTAGGCGTACATTGCGCATGGTAACACAGTAATGGAAGTTTTTTACAAGTCGACTAAAAATTTGTGCAATAAATAAAATAAATTAAAATAAGCAAAAATTAAATACATCCAAATGATAAGTTCAAAAACATGTCTTATTGTGTAACTGTCACTTTTTTGATAAAGCTCTATCAGTTTGGATAGTAACTGCATTCAGAATTTCACTTTTTCTATCAAACCATCGCTCTTTCCTTCTCATTCTTTCACGCATCGTTTCTTTGATTACGCACATGAATTTAAAAAAAAAATCAAATATTCAAAGATAACTCAAGGTGAACCTTTCAATACAAAATCAGTCACAAATGCAGTGTTCATGTAATATGCCATACAAGCACGCAATACCTACAAGGGAAGGAATGTTCTAGTCCCCCAACTTATCCCAACTATTCCAAACCTAAGTAAATAAGTCGACCTGTCTGCCACTGATTTTCAAATAAACGTTTTTGTTTGAGTTAACAACGAAAAAATATTTTCATTTTTTTTGCCGAAAAGTTTTTTTTTTTGTTTTTTGTTCGTCGGAAAAGTTTCAAGTTGAAGTATGCCGTAATTAGGTTTATTTTCTGTCGGTACGGAGTTATCCATACAGTTTTTTTTTTATTCTGAAATACTTTTGTAAATTTTGTATTTGAATTTTTTGTAAATTAAAAATACCAATGTTTCTGTGTTGAGGCTTTGAATAAAAAAAACAAATAAATTATTTTCATTTGACGTGCGGGAATTCTTTTCTTGTGATAAAGATCTTTAAAAAGTTGTTTATTTGTCGCTGAGAAATAAAATATTTGACTGAAAATCTTATAACGGTAATTTTTTTCTGAGCTGGTGAAAAAACGGTCGATAGTTTAATGTGGGAGCAACGTATGAATTATAATAATAATTGGCCAATTTTTGTATGGTGCCGTTTAGTGGCGCTAGCCACCCCAAGAGCACTTTTATGTGTTGAAGCTTCTGCTAAACAAATGTGTCTTAAGCAACTTCCTGAAACTGCCAACGCTGGTCTCTGTTCTCAACTCCAGAGGTAGACTATTCCAGCAGGATGGACCAGCCGAACTAAAAGCCCTGTCCCCGAAACCGGTTCTGTTTTGTCGAAGTGGCAGTTGAAGCCTGTTTACGGTGTCACTCTGTGCAGAACGAAGAGTGCGTCGTTTTTCACCTATCTGATCGACTCTACACAATTGGATTGCACGACTCTGGATGGCTTGACTCTGGCCAGCATATGTACACGCCGTATTCTTCAGTTCTTCGGACACGTTGTCCGTAGCAATGAGGATAGCCTGGAACGACTGGTTGTGATCGGTGGCTTGAAGGGGAAGAGAGCCTCAGTTTGATTCCCGTTGTACCGTTTTTACGAAATTTTCAATAAACTATGTAATTGAGTCTAATCTAATCTAATCTACGTTGCAAGGATATGTCACATTAGGGATTCACATTATATGCATTTTCACAAGCATACACGTATAAGTTCGCGCCTGCACATGCCGCATGTGAACCTAAAACATAAAAACCCAATTTTTTGGAGGGAAAAAAAAGTTCTTCTCTTTACACACGGTAAGTAACATCCGTTTTTTTTTCTTTTCAAAAAATGTCTAACGACCGTAATCTAATCTAATCTAATCTAAGCTGCAAAGATATATATCATTTAAGATTTATATTAAATGCATTCCCACAAGCAGACATGTATAATTTCGCGCTAACACATACCGCATGTGGACCTACAATATAAAAATCCATCTCAAATGAACATAAGCTCTGCAACTCTTGCCGTCCTTCCCTGAAACAGGGGTGACATTGGCAAAGTGAACCATTTTTTACAGTATGGGTGGTCAGCCGCATACCAACCTATAAGTCAAGGAACAAACATCGCAAATTACATTTTTTAAATCAATAAACAATAATAATATAAACATGCACACTAAAAAAAAACTAAATCATAAAACCAATTTCACTTTAATAAACCCTAGCCGCCAACATTACAGATCGACCGCCATTTCTTTCTATCCTTACATACTTCTTTCATTTCCTCCAGAGTCATAACCTTCTTCATACAAGCTCTTCTTTTATTATGACTCTGGATATTCCATTCATTCGCAATTTCGGATATTTGGTCCATCCATACCTTTCTCGGTCTTCCTCTACCACGACATCCATCTATTCTACCAACATATACTTTCTTCGTCAGTCTTTCCTCATTCATTCTCTCCATATGCCCAAACCATCTTAACAAACTTCTTTTAATCTTCACTTTCACACTTTCTCTTGCACCACATTATTCTCTTACAAAATCATTCCTCACCCTGTCACTCCGTTTTTTCCCAATCATACTTCTTAGAAAGTCCATTTCAACAGTATGGACTTTACTAATTTCACTTTCATTCACCGTCCAGGCTTCGCTTCCATACATCAAGGTGGGTAAAAGTATGCCACCGTGTACCGCCAATCGAGCATTTTTAGATATGCTTTGATTTTTGGCGATACAAGCTGTGGCACCCAGTACACACCTGCCTTTCATTACTCTTCTTTCAAGTTCACCTGTCATTCTTCCATCTTTTTCAAACTTTTTCAAACGTACTCACCGTACTAACCGTAATCATAATTTAAAATCTTTAATAAAAACCCAAATCTCAATAAACATACACCCTGCAACTCTTGCTGACCTTCCGTGAAACAGGGGCTACATTGGCAAAGTGAACCGTTTTCTACAGCATGGGTGGTCAACCGCATACCAATCTATAACTCAAGGAATATTCACAACAAATAACATTTTTTAAATCACACACTTAATAATTATTGATTTATGTTCAAAACCTGTTTCTTGACTTTATTTGTATTCGAATGCCACAGTAACAATGTTAACGCAACTAAACTACACATATAGTGTAACTTTTTACCTGCGTTATCCCCGAAGGGGTTGCATGTGGCGATTCGGGACCTATTTATTTTTACGGGTAAGGGGGCCGACCTCACACCAACCACTTTCAGTTGAAGTGGGGGTTTCCCAGCTCCCAGGGGGGGGCGCTAGTTCTCAGTTATTGTGAAGGCTAAGTAAACCTTGAGATCAAACCCTTGCTCTCGGCATGGAATGCAAGCATTCTGCCAATTGAGCTATCGACCGTTTTACGAGCTTGGTCGTCGTCGCTACAAAGCGCCAATTCTCAAGCAAGACCCAGTTACTGTAAGGCTGGATGGACCTTTGGTGACCGGTCAATGGTAAAGGTTTTTTATGAATCTTTCAACCCAGCGAAGAGCAAATTTGATAATATAAGTGGTATATTTTTTGGGCTCCGCCGGGATTTCAACCCACAACCTTCCATTCAGAGTCCGTAGTGCTACCACTGAACTGCGGGCCGGTCCGGAGACAATGTGAGAGTGAATATTTTTAAAATTTGCAAAACCTGATGTAAATTCACAACACAAGCCCAGTTTATTTTTGCAAGAGTGGGAGCTCTCGCGACCAAGCTTCCGTCGTCTGTCTGTTCGTTGCAAGTTGAAATTTATGCCGGCGAATCTGCCTACACGGAGCGTCCGCCCCTTCCACATGTTCAGCTTGCGAGGCCATTCTCCGAGTGTCATTGTGCCGGCACATACTAGCTACGTCTTTTTACGTCTGCAGCCCAGTTGATTGAGTTTTTTGTCGGACGTCGTCCCAGAATTCATGAACAGACTGTGTTATGTATAACAGTGTATAAGCAAAATGAAAACACATGTACGACAATTAAAAATAGTTGTTTTACAGCTAAAACATGCATTGAGCAGAAAAAAAATGTGTAATAGTGAATAAACATGTTTTATTCTCATATGCATAACTTTATAAGCTAAAAATTGATCACCAAAAAAAAATTCCGGTTGTTTTAATTGATAATCGTTGTATGTGACTTCTTAAGAAAAAAAATAGTGGATGTCTAAGAATAACTTGTTTTTTTTTTCATTTTATTTATTTCCATCCTAAAACGTCGCTAAGCTTCATTTGAAACACTCAGATCTAATTTTTATTTTAAACGAAGTCATATCAATAGCTTGACATCGTATTTAATACCTTTTTCATTTAGTAAATACCTTTTTGATAAGCAAAAAGTCATGGCTCTTAATAATTTCTGGTGTCGCAAAATTTCGCAAAAAAAAATATATTTACAAAATAAAACAACGCTGTTTTTTATTACTGAGGGCATATTCAGTTACACTATCAGTTTCGCATGCAATTTGCTTGCATCTTCAGGTGCATATTTTTTTGGCCACCTGAAGATGCCAACATATTGTTTGCGAGATTGGTTGTGCAACTGAATATACTCAAAGTAATAAAAAAACAAAGTTCCTTTATTTTTTATCTGGTAAGATGAAACATTAGATAGTAAATACCTCCAAAATAAATGATATATTAAGCTCTTTTAAAAGTTTGAATATTCATAGTTATGCAAGTGGTTTGCGTAAGGTTGACAAGTTGAAATAAATATGTGTCACGCGCCAGTGCAACTTATACAAATATAAATCATTAAAATAAAATCTGGTATTCCAATATAGTTTTGTACGATTTGACATAAAAAATACGTTTAAATGAACTTAAAAGTACATGCAATGATTTATTATGTATTGAAATATTTTTTGTCTGAATAACTGCTAAACATAATTGGATAAAGTAGTTCAATAGTTATAAAATAATGTCAACAAACCTTGCAGGAGTGTAGTCATTGATGATTTTTTCGAAAAACTTTGAAAAATCACAAACACTTCAAAACTCAATTATCAGTTGAATGGATCAGTTTTTGGATTGTGTATTTTTTTTTTGGCAACACTCGCACTTTATTATTTTTTTTAAACTTATTTGATAAATTTAAAATTCCAAAATTTCAAGCCACTAATGAAAAAGCTCGATTGATTCTATTTTTTTATTTGATTGAAACTTTTAATTAAAATGATTGTTTTAATGACTATCAACCTTTAATTTAATGATAAAATTCAAATCTAAATCTATTTATCACACTATCAGGACACTTTTAGATGAGATATGGACAGATTTCAAAAACAATGTTCAACTTTATAATTTAAAAAATTACAAACTATTTACACTTGATCCATCATAAGTAAAATTGAACGTAATTTAATTGAATTTTATTCAAAATTTGTCACCGAAATACAACTAAAAAACACATGTTATTTCTTTTTAGACACACTCGATTTTTTTTCAGGTTTTCAGTGCGGAAAATCACCGTAGACATTTCAGAAACAAGTTCATGTTTTTTTTTTGGTGGTACTAGATTTCTACCCGCGCAAAAACTGTGTTTTTTTGTGTTTATTTTGGAAGCCCGCGTAGCGTCGGCTTACCGGTGCGAAGGCACGGTATAACTGAGTGGGATCTCGGTGTATGAGAGCTTTTACCCGAAAGCTTCGAGTGACGTCACACGCCACGAGGCTTTGCTCGCGCCTGCGCAGTTGGAGGGAGGAAAGCGTGCATCTTACATGCGGCAGTTTCCATTTGGCCGGCCGGTGGAGAGAACACGAGGCCAAACAATAACAATCAAAGGAAAAAAGTAGCAAGTTCTATATTGATACAATATGATACAATAACTTACAACATCAAATAATTTTACAGCTAAAAAACTAAACATTGTCTAATCTACACTATAATAATTACTGCGAATTATTTTTTACATCCATTTTTTTTTATTATGAATTTTAAACCTCAGCTATCACAGTTTGTTCCCCCAATTGACTTATCTATCATTTTATTCAAAGATAATCTTTCAATGGAATTATACTGAGGATCAAATCCTATACAATCTGAGCTAAGAATAAAAAAAACTTTCGTGTTAGAGCTGTTTTTAATATTTTCAAAATCAATATCCAGCATTTTGTAAGTCCTGTACACATCCCCAAAATAGCTCATGTGAAATTTCCTTTGATGGGCATAGGACAAACCAGCACTAAGGGGACAAGTTGCCTACCTTCTTTGCCATCATTATTGCTTAAATTTTGTATACTTTGGAAATGAGATGATATTCAACTGATCCCAAAAAAAGGTTTCCACAATAACTTAGATTATTCTGCATAGTGAATCTGCAATAACGAGTCGTTTTCCAAATTTTTAGAGCCAAAGTTCATATTTTTCTCAATAAACAAAGTCTATGAGAGCTTTACAAAAGTTTACTTACACCATTAAAAATATCGATCAATTTGAAATTTCAACAAAAAAAAAAAAATATCGCTTGAAATGTAAACCGTTTGCATTATTTATAAACTTGGTTGTTAAACATAAAATTCACATGATTAATTGTAAGAAAATGGTAATGTGTAATTTTAAAAACACGAAATCTTGACGTGAACTGCAAAGTGAGATTTTAATAAATGACCAACGCGGTCGGCGACATGAACTTAGCGGGCAGAAAGTCAAACCATTGTGTCCAAGAAAGTCATGACTCATAATCTGACATTACAAATTAAACAAATGTAATACAGTGTATCAACTTTTTCAACTAAAAGTACCAAATATTGTATTGGTTTTAAAGCAGACAAATTTGTCTGTATATGTGACAATTTCAGATGAATTTTGAAAAAGCCATAATAAACATGATATGATAAGGCCAGGAAGTATTGTTAGACAATTAAAAATAAAAATAAACGCATTTTCTGAAGTATACAGTTAAAGATCGTGGACATTGTTATACTTTTCAAGACATCACACAGTTCGAAGTTATAAACGTAAAAGCGAAAAAAACAGTCCGTCATAAGAAGTTAAAAAAAGGACACGTTTTTAAGCTAAGTAATTGGAGAAACTAGAAAAAAATCTTGTGATGGAATTCGATTTTATAAATATCTCAAATCTTTCCTTGGCCTCCATTAGCCTTCGCCTCCAATTCCTCCTGTCTACCGCTACAGTTTTCCAGTCTGTCAGGGAAAACACAGGGAAATCAAATTCAAATTCGGCACATTTCTCAACCAGGCTACGTGTGTCTTAACCAGTGTTACCATAAAGTGGATTTAACTTGATTAAAAAACCAAATAAATATTCAAATTCAAAAAATGACACGTTCCGAAGTCGTGTAGCATGTTTTGCCGGCACCCCACACGTCGCTAAGCTTGTTCGCCGGCAATCCACACGACGGCGCATAACTCGTCCACTATACACGGAGTGCATTACAGGCGACTATTTGTCATTACCTTTCCGCCGACATTCACCCAACGTCTACCAGGCCACACACCCGCTTGCACGGGTCTCACTGTGCGTCGTCTAGGCCGTGCTGGGCGGACAAAATATTTTTTTGATGCTAGAGTCTCAACTCGACACTATCGGCCCTGCTTATGTGGTTAATAGCCATAAACAAGAAAGTGGCTAAAGATTGTATTGCTTAGTTATTTTGAATTATGAAACTATTTTCATATTTAACTAAATACAAAATTTGAAAAAGAAAAATTGTCACATTATTTTTATATGTTTTATAACACACAAAAAAAAATATATTGATAGATTTAACATCAGAAAACAATTGTTAAACATCTAGAATGCAGTTTGCGCATCTTAAACTTTGTTTTAGTTTAATTTTATTTTATTGTGGGAAATTTAGTTAATACAATTTGTGCATCTCTAGTTATGTCATATCAGAGGCGTTGTACGTATGAATTTGATAGCTCTTTCCTTGAATTCATTAATGTCTTTACTTTTCCTAACGTCTGATAATGATGAATCGATGTTGATGAGCCACTTAAAATGTTAGTTCATTTTTTACATAAAACGAAACAATTTAAAATAAAGATAACTTAAGATTTATCTACTATTACTCACAATATTCAAAACAAACCTTGTTTTTTGAGGATTATGAAATAGTTTTTTATACATATCACCATATTTTTGACTTGTTTTACAACGACTTTTGGATTTTTTTGTAACTTAAGAGTAGTATTTCATGAATATTTGACAATGCAGGGTTATGTTAGTTATCAAACTTGGTTAGATACAAAGTTGTTTCTGTCCCGCTAGCATGCTATACGCGCTCCACTGTGCGTCCCCAGGAAAGAGTCGTGTTTTCTTACCGAGCCGGGTCTTTGTTTGCCTGAATATCAAATTGCAGGCAAACAAACTTTCGCAACAGTGCAATGAAATTTATTAAATCTTGCATTCGTAGCAACACAACGGTGACTGCTTTTCAAAATGCAGGCTTTTGTAATTGTTTTTTGTTTATTTAAAATTTTCTTTGTTAACTCCGAGCACTCCGAACCTGATTTTCGGAGAGATATTTTAGCTCCACGCTGTCACGATTCCTGAATGGAGAGAAAAATTACCTCAGAGCAATTGAAAGACTTAAATTGGTAATCTGTGAAACTGCAACCAGAAAAATTTAAATGTGAACAACAGGTTTGAGACGAAATTTTTATAAAATGAATTGCAATATGTAAATGTAATTGTAATTCTGTCTCCATTTCGCGAGGGTGGCCAGAGAATCTGCAAATTCACCTTTATTTTTTCCTATCTCGCATAGTTTAAAAAAATCATTAATATCCATCACCTTTTTCATATATTTCCTTCATTAACATTCGCTTTGTATATCCCATTATTTCACGATTTCACCAAAACGATTGAGCCATATTTTTGTCGGTCTTTTCCTTCCACATTTATTCGGTGTATAAACTTTGTAAGTCCTTCATCATCCATTATTTCTACTTGTCCAAACCATCTCATCATAAAGTTTTGTACATTCACTTTCTCATCCTCTTTCCACTTGCATTTGCCTTTCACCCATTTATTCATAACTCTATCTCTAAGAGTTTTTCCTGTCATTCTCTTCAAGTGTTTCACTTCCACTATACATACGTTACTCATTTTTTTGTCGTTTGTAGTCCATACTTCTCTCCTAAAAATCAATCATTATAGTTATTGAAATAAACGTTAATGACTCACCTTTATGCATCCCAGTGTATTTATCCTTGAGCACAGTAAACTCGTAGATCTTCCCAAACTCCTCAAACATCGGTCGCAAGTCCTCTTCTTCCAGATGCCGCGGTATCTGCCCCACAAACAGCTTGATGGCATCTCTGCACATGAACAAGTTCGGGTTATCCTGGATGTTTAGACCTTCTTTCTCATCACCACTTTGGGACGCATTCTGCGACACGTTCTGCGACACATTCTGGGACACATTCTGGGACATGTTTTGTGGCATATTCTGATTCATGTTCTGCATGTTCTGTCCCATGTTTTGAGGCATATTTGGTGGCATATTCTGCGACATATTTTGATGCATCATCTGCGGATTCTCAGGAATCTGAGTCATGTTTTGATAAACTGGAGGAGGTGGTCCCATCTGATGATGCATCTGATTGGACATCGCTGCCTGACTTCCTCCATTGGCAGTCATGCCTGGTGGAGAGGTGGCATATCCCAAGATGGCAGAATTTGGAGCGTTTGCAGCAATCTGCACGGGATTACTGGAATATCCTGGTGGAGTTGTCAACATCATGGCAGGATTCATCGCTGCAGGATTTAAAGTAATCAGCATGACACAAAATTTCACTCCAAATTTGTTACCTTACCCAAAAAATGTATACACTTAAATTTATGTTATCCTGATACCTTTGCCTTATTTAAGTTAAAGTTAAAAGTCTTATTTTTCAGCCTTTCGATTTTTAATTTAATAATTTTAATTTGAAAAAAGATTTAATCCTAGGCACACTATTTTAAATTCCTGTATTTTTGCGCGTTACTAATTTGGCACACAGACTTTAAACCATTTTTAAAATCTTACCTTTATGTATTAAAATTCGTAAATATATTTTTAAAAGTTAGTTTACTCGATTTTTCAAGGTACAAAAATAGAATTTATGATAAATTGTGCAAAAATAGTCTCAGTTTGTTATCGGGTAGAATTGAACCCTTGTTAACCTTTGATTTTCTTTTATTAACTTTGTAATTTCCGAGTTATTTTTCTGTGTTGAAATAAAGGGTGTATGTACCATTTGCACGCGACCTGTTTCCAGTCTCTACTCACACATACGACCAGAACAAAACAACGCTTCCCCTTTGTATCAAAGCGAGCAGAACTGCCAGGAGCTTATTGTATACAGTTTTGACAAGTTTTTGTACTGCTTTATGAACGAGGGACCTTGTGCGTACAAATATCGATCAGTGTATGCAACCGGCAATGCTGTAAGCGAATGCAACACTTTGTATTTTAAATATTACGATTTGAACACTGATATGTTTTATGAGTAAAAATATTTCTTTGTTTATAAAATTACCGACTAGAGAATTGACTTAGTTTGTGTAAATATTATTTTTTGATATTTCTTTCTTATATACCTTCAAATATATTTTGTGCGTTATATTTACTTATTTAATTTGTGAGGTACAGAAATAAGCGTCTTTGTGATTTTTATTTTATACTATCAGATCTTTCTTATAATTATTTTTGTACTTATTTTGTGCTCAAGGTACGAATATTCAAGTCAAAATACAAGATTTACCACGTAAAATAATTAAGTCTCTAATGTTTATCGATAATTTAAAGTCTTATATATTGGCACAATTAATATTTTTAGATAATTTTGATTGCACTATACCTTTTTATCACTTAATTTACTTTTTCATAAAAAAATACGACTAGATTTATTTAGTAAAGCATGAAGCTAGATATTTGGCAAATTTATAATATTAAAGTTTAAGTTATTATATATTTTTATTTGTACTTTTAAGGTGCAGGATTTTTTAAAGATTATAAATTCAATTAGACACAACCAATTTAATGTTATATTAGATAGATTTTGTTATTCTAGAATATTTGACTTAGATGAGGATTGCAGATAGATGCTTAATATGCTACGACACTTATTTTTAAAGACAGATTTAGACACTTTTGTATGTTAACAGCAGATTAGACACTTAAGTTTACACGCAGATTAGACACTTAAGTTTACACGCAGATTAGACACTTATATATGTTTACGGCAGATTAGACACTTAAGTTTACAGACAGATAAGCTACTTATGATTACAGACACACAGGTTTCCTACGACAACACGACTAGAAATTCCACTACGAATCCAGGGTTCACTCCACGAGATGACGACCACAAGAAAAGGACAAAACACGACACATATCTCACGACCACGACACACAACGCAACCTTCGTGTCAGCGCATCTAGGCCTGCATGTCAACTAACCCAAACAATCCCAAACAGAGAGAGGGCAGGCCCCAATTTTCCTTTTCGCTCCCTCACCCCATGCGAGGGTCGGAGAGGAAGCGCAGTGGTGGGGGGTGGACCTCTTCACGCACGCTGCACCACAATGTCAACAATACGTCTTCTTCATCTTATAATCTCAACGTTAACTGACGTTTTCTTGAAGATACAGCAGAAATTAACCAGTTTGAATCTGTTTCTTAGATGTAGTCAATTGATCAAGATATTTCTAAAAGTATAGGCATAATAACATCACAAAACAAACTGAATGAAACCACGATATTTTTTCTCAGTAAAAAATTATAGTTTTGTTTTCATTTATACATTCGGATTTATTTAGTTATTTATTTGTTTTAAGTTTTATAACAAAATACGAGTATATATTATGTTACCATTAAAATCGATTTTTAATGCTTCCGTATGAAAAGTCATTTCTAAATAAATATTTACCTTTTATTGCAAAAATTTATTATTTCAAATACAAGCACCGTTCAAAAATCAAATGAAGCATCATTAGGCGCGGATAGTATTTGGATGTGTGACCGTTTAGGTACACCGCGTGTCGTTGGCATTTCTTAAACCGGTCCGTAGTCCAGTGGCAACACTTCGGACTCGTAAATGGAAGGTTGTGGATTCGTATCCCGGCAGAGCACACAAAATATACCACTTATATTTCTAAAATGCTCTTCGCTGGGTTGAAAAAAATCATAAAATCCTTTACAAAAGACCGTTCACTAAAAGGTCCATCCAGCTTTACAGCATCTGAGTCTTGCTTGAGTATTGGCGCTTTATAGCAACGACCAAGCTCGTAAACACCTCTGCGGCACTTAAACAAGTGTCATAGACCGTTAGAGTCTTTAGAATTTAGGGAGTCTCCCGCACAGGATTCTTAAAAAAAAAAACATAAACTTTTATATCGTAAAAAAATATCGGTATTTTATTTTGTACGGCCGATATAACACAAAAGCGTGCTGTACGCATCCCCACCCCCCGTCCATGGGGCAGCTAGGTTAGGGGTTGCGCGCGGTACGATGTTAGTGAGAGGGGCTGCGTGGATGCAGCGTGCATTGAGGAATAAAGAGAGCCTCACCCCTCTCTCTCACCCCCGCTCTATCTCTCTCTCTCTAGGGTAGTTGGTAGTACGCGTGCTACCCTACGCGCAAGTGTAAGTCTTTGTTACCCCCGCCAGCAGCGTAACTTATACCTAGTTTTATTTATGAATGATTTATTTTTATTTTATTCACTGTTTTTTTTTGTTTTTTTTTTTATTCCAAAAAACAGCGTGTATGTATTTTTTTTATACACTTAAAAAACCTTATAAAATAGAATTTTTCATTGATATTGTAAAAAAATAATTAATAATAAGAATAGTAATAAAAAAAGTTATATATTTTGAATTGTTTGTTTATTAACACTGTGAAAATTCATATTCAATAATATTTTATTTATTTAATTGAAAAATTTCAAATCACAACACTGTTGATTATTAAAACGATGATATATTATCGAAAACGTTTGTAAAATATTATAAATTATTATATTTGTGAAAATACAAAACAGTGTTTTGATTTGAAATTTTTCAATTAAACAAATAAAATATTATTAAAAAAAGTTTTTTTAACGAGTTGATTTATTTCCTTCAGCGCTTCGATGTTCCGATCACATCATTGTCCTCTTGATAATGATGTGATGAAAATGAAAAATGAAAGTGAAAAAAATAAATCCGTGAAGGAAAACCTTGTATTTTTTTTTTACATTATTAATTTACAATGCATCTTCACAATGTCAGTTCACAAACCCTTAAAACCGTATTTACTTGGACCAGGTTCAAACAATGCATTTTACTTAAAAATTCTAACTATACATTCGTTTTAAAAACATAACGTTCACATTCGATAAAATGCGACAGTGTTTTAAAAACATAACGTTCACAGTCGATAAAATGCGACAGTGTTTTAAAAACATAACGTTCACAGTCGATAAAATGCGACAGTGTTTTAAAAATATAACGTTCATAGTCGATAAAATGCGAGTGCATTGTTAAAAAATGCATAGAATCAATTTAGTACTTTATGTACAAAATTTAAAAAATGAAGTCAATATACTTGTACAATACATTTAATGCAGAAATAAATTCAACGGTGAAAGCATATATTTTTTAAATACATTTTTTAACCACAGCCATCTCCTGGCATTACCCCACTGTTGACCTACCCCCTCGTTACTTCCCCTCCTCCTCCCCTCCCCCCATCTCCCCCCCGGCTTGCACCCTTGGTGGGATTGCGAAAAGGCCCGCCCCCCGGCAGACCTGTTTGATATCGCGGCCAGAAATGCATCGTGCGTTGAACTGCGCCTTGCACGCATATTGATTTTTTTCTATGTAACTATAGCGAAAAGTTGAATAGAGAAATTCCCCGCGCCCGATTTGTATGCAAATAGTATTGCATCATTGAAATTAATGTGTTTTGGTTTCGGATAAATTGTTGAAATTTTTGGAACATAAAATAATCGAGCAAAAAATCATTGCGATTACAACTAAGCTTTTTTAATCCTAAAAATAAACATTTACTTTTGACGTTGAATACTTAACCTAATTTGACGCGTATTTTGCGTTAAACTTTTTTCATATATTTATCTTCTATAGAGCAAAAAAATGGAATAACGCAATACGTTAGTGAAAGGCTTGTTAAATTTAAAAAAAAATAGAGGATAGAAAATAAAAATATTTATATTTTACATTTCAATTGTAAGTTCTAGCACCTTCAGATGCCGCCAACAGATCCCGTAAAGCAACTCTCTAATTTAAAAGTCAGTCTTCAAGTATTGAAAAAATCTGAAATAAACCTTTTTTTAAATCAAGCCGATTTTTTTTATCAAAGTACTTAATAGTCAACCAATATAAAAATTACATAAAACACTGTGTATAAGAATACTTTTATTGCAATATCCCAAGCCTCAAGTTACCACATTTCTTACGAGTTTAATTTAATATTTATTGCTTGCAATGAACAAAGGTAACATACAATGAAATAAATCCTAGAAACAGAAAAAGAAATATTTATTACAGCTTATAATTTATTTTCAAATAAATTTATTCAAAAACTTCGCATTTTCTCTGACAATGTTGTGAGACACATAAAATGAAAAATAAGCTTTCTAAATATTTTACAGCGATTCTTTATGAAAATGTCAAGCGGGGCGTGAGAAATAATCTATCAATTTGAAGGCTTTTGATAATCACGTTGGTAGGCAGTATTTCATTCCATTTAAGCCTTGTACACTTTCTTATTATGGATTCGAGGCGCTCTTTGTTCGTGTAATTTATGAAAGCTCCCTCAAAGGTTCTGAATGTTATCACGTGTTCGAGTTCACTGAATCAAAACTTAACACTCGGACTGTAAATTAAGTTTACATTCTTATGATATTTTGTAATATCCACCGCGAACTTTCTAATGTTTTTAATGGGAAATATTTTTTTCAACAGCTTGTATCATTCTTTTCACAATGTTTTTTTTTTATCATGCTTCGGTCATCTTGAAAACGACCATTTATTTTTGATAAATTATTTTTTGAAATCTGCAATTTTATCTCAATTGGAGACCATTTGCTTTATTACATATAAAACCAATAATCTAAGTTGCAAACATATTTTGGCATATAAAGCTCATATAAAATTTATCCCACAATCAGGCACATGCAATTTCGTACTTATAAATGCTGTATGTGTACATACAAAACAAGCCAAACCTCACATCAACATAACCTTTGTAACTTCTACCGACTTTCCCTAAAACCGGGGTGACATTGGCAAAAAAAAACAAGTTTCAACAGCATGATGGGTCAGCCTTATAACCCCACAAAGTTATATTTTTATATTAAGGTGGAGCGTGAACTTTTTTTTGGGATTTTGATTTGGGCGGAGTGGGGAATTGGTGCTCCATAGGGATACGAACAAAGACATTATTACGAGATTTCAATATTTTCAGTGGAAATTGTGCCACAAGGCCACTGAAAAAAACAAAAAAGTCCAAAAACAGGGGTTCAAATTAAAATCAGTAAAAAAAAACTATAAGTATTTTTACATATTTTATATATTAATATTATTTGTTGACTACCAACAAAAGAATAAAGTGAAACAGTTTATACAACTAACACAAGGTTTATTTTTTGAAAAATGGTTGAAAATACGGTAAATTTCTAAAAATTACTAAGTTTTGTATTCTCTCTTGGTATTGAAAATCAGCATAATTTTACAGGATTCCAACTATTTTTTATCCATCTTTCCCGTCTTTCGGGGCCACATACAGCAGAGCACACTTCAGTCACAAGTTTGATGCATCTTTCAGTTACTTGAGTGTGACAGGGCATTTGGCGAAAGAGTATCAAAATCTGAGTTTCCACTATATCTGGATTGACGATGGCGTCCTTCAATAATTCGGTGCTAATTTGTTTCAGGACTGGTGGTTCAGAAACTTTGTCCCATTCAATCAGGCCATAATATTGCTCTGCGTTGAAGTTCAAGCTTGGCACCTTGAAGACTCGGAACCCCGACGTTTGTTCCCTGATCTTCACGATTCGCCTGACAGCTAGTTCTCGGATGTGGCTTTCGTTCAACATTGCAATTAGTACATTTTCGCAGTGACCGAAATAACCATTCCTTTGTATCACGGGGTCGACAATTTCCTTCAAATGTGCTGGAAGATACCGAGTCAATTTAATGGTTTCGTGTAGGTGTTTTGCCCCGTAAACGCACAAAGGTTTTGTTTTAATGTGGAACCACATCGGTGCGTAAACCTTCAAGACGAATTCAGTCACAGTCATCTGTTTTTCAGTCGGATTATTGGTAGAAATGTATAGCCTGAGAAGTGAGTTGGCTGTCGTCAACCAACGCGAATGACATATTTTTCCTGGAGACCTCTTAGCCAAGTTTTCATCACAATGTCCTGCACTAATAGCTTGACATATTTCCAACAAATATAGCTTCTCTGTGCTTACATCCCCGTGAACTTTTGTAATGTCTAGCAGGTTGCATGTCATTGGTATAAAATCAACTACTGAGAGGTATTCGCAGTTTTTCAGCTGTTTTTCCAGCTGACCGCTGAAGCTCTTGGGTCCTGTTGTCGTCCCATCGATAGATTCAAAAAGGTGACGCAAGCTCAATTCATTCGCATGTAACTGACACACTAGCCACTGGAGCGGTCGTTTAAATATTTTTTCTTTAAGGCGTATGATACCTGAATGAATTCCAGTATTAACGGCAGTACCGTCGCATCCGATGGCTGTGATTGTAGTTGTATCGATCGATTTCGCTACAAAATAAGCTAAAACTTTGTTGGCAATAGTTTTAGCATCGCTTGACTTGCATATAATGTGGCCAATGTATTGTGACCCAGGTTCTTTTAAAAGAGTGATGTGTTCTTCTACTACCAATATTCTGCGCTTGCCTTCCATGACTAACGTTTTATCCTTTCGTCCGTCAAACGAGATACAAATGGACTACCCTAGGTCAAGCTGAGTGGAAATCTGCACGTTCCTAGTTTGAGTACGGGCTCGGCGGATCTTACTGCGATCTACAACATTCTTGCAATCATCTTCAGTCACCAATACGATATCTTGTAATGCAGCAGACACGATGGCAGCTCCTGCCCGATCGGAAACGCCATAACGATCCAGTGTTCTGGCTACAACTGGCAAATTAAGTTTATTGAGCTGCTTGCTTGCTATAGCAGTAGCTGTAGTAGCTGTATCCGAGTTTACTACAACTACTGGACTGCCAGACGTGGATGGTTGATCTCCACCCGACAAGTTTTCCCTGTTTTGAACATGGCAAATTTTCGCGAAAAATTACTTAATCGACAACGATATTTCGCGGGTAAACACATGTTTTTTTAGGATTTGTTCACTATTATTCTTTGGTTGTGTTTATCGTTTGTCAATAGCAAGTGAGAAATTGTATAATTTATGGTCAAAATTTATACGAAACCAGTTATTGCACTACCCACTTTTTTGAATATTTGTGATATTTCAAGGGCTTTGGGGCACAATTTGCAGATAAGATATTGAATCCAAATTTTCTGTGCTTAATATGTATGTACCAGAGCACCGATTTCGCACCCCGCCTTTTTTAAATTCTAAAAAAAAAAAAAACTCCATACAAGCACGCTCCAACCTATTTTATATTCTTAACACGAAGCGATGTTTCCTTCTTAGTTCTGTTTTAAAGATATTCAATCTCTAAAAAAATATTCAACATCTGTCTTTGCAGTTCTAATGATATAAATTAAAAATATAGCTTATCTTGCTTAAATTTTAAAGTAGTTTTGCAATTTTTGTTCATATCAATCAGGTTTTTATCAGAAACAATCTTTAAAAATATATTTCAGCGATTCTTCTACAATCGAAAAGTAGCTAGCGGCTTACAATAAAAACTTCTCACCACTGCATTTACACGACATAAATTGTAATGCCTTGGGCGGTACATTCCCGCTGAAATGAATATCATTATCTACTTTCGTGTTTCGGTGGAAAAAAAAGGAAAACCTCCCTCTAATTGTATTTCACGTGAGTATAATTTAACCCAATAAATTTGAAAAAAAAGCTACGTTTGGCCGCGGCTGTGACCCAGATGGGCGCCTTTTTAGATTCTACCTTCTCAGTTTCTAAGATACTTACGAATTTTTGGTCAATCATTTCATTCCATTTGATTATTTTCAATGTTATGTTAGGTTATGACATGAAATGAAAGAAGCATGTCTATAATCTATAATCTAAGTTGCAAGGATATATTCATTCAAAGCTCTCAGATGTATGCCCACAAACAAACACGTGTAGTTCGCGCTTACAAAAAACTTACTTATGAAAGACGAAAATAAATGGCGTTTAAGCTGCAATGTTGGTGACTTGAGATTTTTATTTTAAAATGTCATTTTAATTGTAATCATGATAATTTTTGTTCCTTTACTACGGTTAAAGGGGTTTTTATGAAGTTGAATACGCGTGCTCTAAAAACTGATGCAATTTTACCAATTCTACTCCTGTTTCATGGAAAGTCTTATGTTTATTTGGTGTTTGGCCGTTATTATAGACATGCAGCATGTGTAAACATGAATTTACTTGTTTTTGTTATTACATATGTTTGTAACCAAAAATGCAAAAACACCCTCAATGCAAAAATTTAGTGAATTTAAAAAGTATATGCAACTTAATCCAAAAAATATTTGTATAAAAATACCCCAAATAATAAGAATATAATGTTTCCATTCATAGCAACATTTCGAATCAAATGAGATGACGTCACGTTATCAGCATGTCGCACCTGCCTCCTGTCGATCATGCTCTCCACACAAAGGCGTCCCCCGTACGGCGGAGGGGCGCGGGATATTATGGCAGTTGTACTGAGTGAAGATTATGTGTACAGTACACAATGGGGGGAGTCGTTGAACTGTTGTGTATTGATGGTAGGGGAACATTCGAGAATTCTAAGTGTACTTTTTAAAATTTGTAGCAAAGATTTCTATCTTACGATGTATTTTTTAATGTAAATTTATTAATTAAAACAGACCGGGAGCATGTGAACATTTTTATTTTATCGATTTTAGAGGCATTTACTTTGTAATCTTTAAATAAAATAAAATTGTAATACTGTAAGTATTTATTTTGACACCTGACGTTGAAAAAGGTTCGTTTCGAAACCGGTCGTGGACCTAATATTCTCATAGTAATCAGAAACTAATCTTATTTATTTTACTTTTTTTGGTTATTTTTATGAAGATGTAATTTTTTAATCTTATTTTACCAACGAAAAAATTATAAAATTTTATTTTTACTTGTAAAAAAATCCGAGAAGGTACATGGTAGATCCGTGGTAGGTACATGGTAGGTACTTGGTAGGTCCATGGTAGGTACATGATAGGTACATGGTAGGTCCATGGTAGGTACATGGTAGGTACATGGTAGGTACATGGTAGGTACATGGTAGGTACATGGTAGGTACATGGTAGGTACATGGTAGGTACATGTTAGGTACATGGTAGGTACATGGTAGGTCTATTCACCTTAACAGTTGTTAACAGACACAAAATGTGTAGCTAAAAAAATCTACAGATCAAAAGAATGGATATTTTTAAATAAAAGTAATCAACGATTTATATTTTTGGCATACCGAAATTTCCACAGCCTTTCAAATAACTTGAACCAGTTCGGCGAAAAATATTATTCTCGCCGTTCCTATTTCACAATATCGTCAGTTCGATTGTCAAGTGCTCGCAGCGCGTCTCACTCACTCCAAGCAGAGAAGATACGAGACGGACAGGGACAAAAACATTTTTATGTCTCCCCCGGTGCAATGCTATCCGATTTTCTTTTGTTTTCCCCTTGCACGGTGCGTGTCTTTATTTCTTTCCTTTCTTTTATTTTTTCTCTCTTTTTTTGCCGCACTATATCGCAGCGAGGAATGTGATTCCGTTGGAAAGTGTCCCAGATAAGGGAAGAGCATTAAGGGTAGAGAGAAAGGGGTGGCGGGGTAAAAGTTATCTTTCGATTTCATTTGGTCGCGCCGTACACAATTTGGCTTTTGTATTTTCGATTGGCAATGAAAGCCAACAACTTCCAGCCTTACATTCTTACTGAAATTATTTTGTATAAGAATTTAAGTCGAAGCATTCTTCTACCTCATTTTTTCTCAAATTTTTAGATCTCTTAAGTAAATATCAGTTGTCTTTCAATGAAAAGTCCAACCTTTTCTTATTATCTGTGAAAGTTTAAGAGGTTCGAAATTTTTTGGTTCTTGATTCATATTTATGGTCTCAAAATTATCATTCTCTAAATCATCTTATTCTCATTTTTCTTAAACTCTAAATTTTAACACAAAAATATTGAAATGGAGACCTTGCGAGGAGGGCTAACATGGTAAAGGTTAGCCTTTAACGCGATAGTCGACGTCTAAAAAGGGCTATTTGTGACAAGATGCAAAAGGCTCAAGATAGCGATGCCTTTAGAGACATGTAGGAGGCCTATGTTCAGCGGTGGACAGGAGTTAGTACACAAATAAGTAAAATCGCTTTAAATTTTGGAATAATATAGCGATATCAACCTTTATAAGTTTTATCGATTTTGTAAGCTATTTTTAACTGAACGTCTTTGTTTTTTCTGTAGTTCATTAGAACCTGCAAAGGCTTTTAATCTATACAAAGGTCAAAGCTTTCTTATGGCCGCTTAAAGCCTAAATGTCAGCGGCTACAGACTATGAGCTGATTACTGTTCTAGCTACTTGTATAATAATATTAGGATGATTTATTTGGTAAGCGCTGTTATTGTGTGTATCACACCTCAAGAGCCATCTGTGAGTTTGGTCATCGCTGTAGAAAGCGCGAAATTCTTAAGCAAGACCCAGTTGTTGTAAAGCTGGATGGACCTTTCAGTGACCGGTCTTTGGTAAAGTTTTATGAAATTTTCAACCCAGCAAAGATCACATTTTGAAATATAAATGGTTTATTTTTAAGCTCCGCCAGAATTCGAATACCCAACCTTCCATTTACGAGTCCGAAGTGTTGCCACTGGACTATGGACCGGTCCAAGAAATGCCAACAACACGCGGTGTACCTAGCGGTCACCCATCTAAGAAGCATCCGCGCCCAATGTCGCTCAACTTCGGTGATCTGATGAGAACCGGTGCTTTCAACATGGTAACGTCGTTGATAATATTTCCGTAAAACAATGGTGACAACTCCACAAAAGACAATTTAAATTTAAGATGTCTATGAAACACGTGTAAGTTGTTTTCTTGTGACAAAAAGGTTTACACTTAATTTGACTTTCAAAGAACCAAACTTTTTTTGAAGTAACTTTTATCTAATAAATATCCAAAACTATGGTATTCTTTAATATAATAAAAAAAAACAAACTTTAACTCAAAAGATTATTAAAGATTTTTAAAAGAGATTTTTTTTTCAATTTAAACAAACTGGTATATGTTTTTAATACACAAAAAAACGCCTCCTCCATTTTTATTGGAAGAAAACTTATGAAATCAATTGTTTGAGAAAAAACCTCAATAAAAAAAATATTATGAGAGTTATATAAACACATTGAAAGTTATGTTGTATTCACTCCTAATTTCTTCGAATCATTTTTCATGAATGAATCATGGGAGTTCCAGTGAATCATATACTTTGTCGTAGAGCCTCGGTGGCCTCTACGCCTCCTACGCCGCGTCGCCTCTACGTCACGAGAGAGCTACGATTACGCGTCTAAATATTCAATGAATTGTCAACAGAGGGGTGATTTGCAGAATTAAGTTTAGAACGATGTTAATTATCTTGGATTAATTAAAATACGCACCAACCCTTTATTTATGTACTTGAACATCCCCCTGAAAAAGCAATGCTTTCTGTGATGCAAGCAAAATGATATATTCGGAAAAAAATGACAAATATTTTATCTTTTTAAATGATTTAGTCATTGTGCCATCAAGAACAAAACATATTACCTTAAACTAAAACCAATAAAATTTCTGTTTATTGAAGGTTAAATAAATATATGTAAAAGTTACGTTTTTCCCCATCCTGTCGATTTGTTATGATTTCAAACCACAACATATAAATTATCATATTTTTTCACAACGTGTATATTTTTTCTTGTTTAATATGTTGACCTCTAAAACAAGGTCCTTACACAAAAGTCCTGAGTCTAGTATGAGAAGTCGGATGTGATGACCACTTACTATAACCGGTTAGATTAGAAGCTTGTCTCAAGCGCCTCTCAAACTTGATAGAAAATAACCAATCGTAAGAACATAAATAAATATTATATTATTATTTTATTTATTTATGTTTTTAATTTTCTATCAAGTTTGAGAGGCGTTTGAGACAAGTTTCTAATAAATTAATGGGAGCTGGTAAAGTATATCTTACACTTCAATACAATTTAAAGAGCATAATTAAAAATATGTAACTTGAAATCAATAAAAGCTTTAAACACAAACTGAAGAATTTTGTACGAATATCATGTCCGGTCGATAGCTTAATTGGTAGAGTGCTTGCATTCAATGCCGTAGTCTCGGGTTCGAATCTCACTGAGTGTGTCAGAAATGATTTCCCGTTTTGGCGTTTTTTTCAAACCCCAAAATATAACACCGGAAAGGTTTACTCAGCCTTCACAAGAAATGAGTACCACTTCAACTAAAGTGGTTGGCGTAAGGCCGCGGCAATAAATTACACCATATGTGTTGGTTTGTTGCGTTTGCGTTTTTGCGTTACGAAAAAAATTTTTTGCACAATAAAAGAATCTCCTTTAAGACTGACCGTACTTACAATAATCCATATTCGGGTCCCGCACGATCTCGTATTCATAGTCAGGATAAACGTTATGATAAACAATAAAGGAAAGTACGGGGAACGCTCACATAAGTATTTACTTATACTTCCCCTTATATCTGCAGGGTGCAGGGAAAATCAATAGCGCTCTTCTGGCCAAGGGCAGAAGGGACAAGAGCGCTTACGTACTGGGTGAAGTAATCCACCCTCATGTTGGGGTGACTTTCTGTAGATAGTGCAGCGTCAAGTTTTAATGAAAACTTTGTTTGAATTCCTTTAGTTAAAATAGTTATCTATCAGTTTTTTTGGAGTATTTAGCTTCATGTAAGGATTTTTTTATACAATCAATAATCTACAATCTAGGTTGCGGGGATACATTAACATTTAAAGCTCTCAAATGCATGCCCACAAACAAACACGTGTAGTTCGCGCTAACAAATGCTGAATATGTACTGTCAAATAAAATCCAAACCTTAAATAAACACAAGCCCTACAACTTTTGCCGACCTTCCCTCACACAGGGGTGGCTGTCTATGGTTTGCCAAAAAAAACGCAACTATGCTACACATCTTGTGCAACTTCCTGCCGCGTATCCCCGAAAGGTTTTGCATTTGGCGAGTGGAAGCTATTTATTTTTACAGATAAAGGGTCTAGTCTTACGCCAACCACTTCAGTTGAAGTGGGGCTTACCAGCTGTCGAGAGGGTTAGTACTCATTTCTTGTGAAGGCTAAAAATAGTTTTGTTGTTAATAGGTAGTAAATAGTTTTGTGGTCAAAATGTTCACTTACTGGATATTGAATTTGTAATTGAAAATCAAAAGATTTCATAAGTTGCTTGATGCCCGAATCTTATAGTTATAATATTTCAAATACAAAATTTTTCGACTCTCCTTTAGTTCTTTGGTTATATTTGAAGCAGGTTGTCGAATAATCTTGAAAAAACAAATTATGAAACAAGATATGAGTAAAAAATAAAATGAAGATTTGTTTTCTGATGCTAAACCGACCTTGAAAAGATATCACGGATGGTTAAAATTATCCGATGTCTGAGAAAAACAAGGAGATCACAATCCTTGCTGATTAGACAAATCAGTTATCAGTTAACACTAATGTTCTTAAGTCATTTAAAAAACTTGCTGGTAAACATTTTCCAAATTAATTTTGCTACACGTGAGTGCTAGCTAGACTCTATAAGACTGTGTGGTGTTATGGTTTTGTTCACCAATAAGTAGTGAATTATCACCAAATTCGATAATAATCCAGGTTCGTGTCTGCACAACATCTAAAAACATGCCGACCATTGGCTCTTCGTTTTTTGTCCGTCTACGGAATTAATTTGGTTGAAAAAAAAACAGAATTTTATTGGTGCGGTGCACGGCCATATCAATCGGATTATTTCTACGGACGGAATTAGTTTGGGTTGGGCCGACAAATGGTAAACGTTAGTTGGCGAAGCGACGCCACGAGACTGACGCCCGTTTACTAAAATATGTACTCGTACCTATGTATATGTAAAACGTTTGTTTTTAGTGTAAAAAAAACTAAATTATTTATTTCATTAGTTGAAAAAATAGTCTTTGTTTTTTTCTACGATTGAAGAGAAGTTAAATTTAAAATAAAATTATTTTTTTCTTAAACGTAGTTTAATTTTCACAATAATATTTTATATCTCGAGCACTTTCGACTTTCAATACTCAGGTCATTATCAAGAGTTAAATGTATAAATAATGAGAAGTTAAATGTTTAAATTCGTGCAACAAACAAAGAACTCTATGAATTATTTGATAATTGTCACACCCATTTTTTAAATATTTTGCACATTCTTTTAAGATGTCGATTAAAAGGCATTGTAAAATCGTTAGACCGTTTTATGTTGTGTCTCTTAAAAATATAAATATTCATACTTTTAAAAATGCCAACCCAGTGTTGAGGCTGACGTGGAAGTCCTGGGACTAGTGAGGAAAGAAGGGAAGCAGGACAAGAGAGATTCCTGGAGCATTGTGGTGCGAGAGGCTTTAAGGCTTTACAACTGGAGTAAAATAGTATGTTAGTTACCTAAATTCTATACAAAATATGCTTGAGTTCTCTATTAAAAGACACAATGCATTATATTTAAGATGTATTTAATTAAGTAATGGAAATCGAGTAGTGTCATCTTTAAGCCCGGTATTTTCAACGGTAGCTTACGTGACATCAAACTGATAAAAAAAAATGCCCACACGATTGACATAAGTGCATCCTTTTCATTTGGTATTAAACCCGGCCTCCTTACCTGTAAAAATAAATAATTTCCACTCGCCACATGCGAATCCTATAACAATGCGGCAAGAAGTTACGATATATGTGTAGCTTAGTGACGTTGCGATGTAATAAAGAAAAAAATGTATATTGCAATTTGTGACTTTCGATTAGAACAAATATTCCAGGCATTCATAAAACGTCTTATCCACACACATACACACACATTCGTCCTCTCTCTACAGTCCTCTCCATCACTGCCACGAGCACGCCGATTGTGTCACCCTTCTGCATGACCGGTCCCATCATACACACACGTACCACGCATTCCATACCGAATGTACAACTGTCATTTGTGACCTGAAATAATAGTGCGAATAGTCGAGCAGAAAAAGCGCGTACACAATAAACAAAGTACATGTTAACGCAAGAGTTAAAGTGCTTTGATGCGTAAACTTTACATGTGCATTATTTGTGAATAATATATATTTTCGCGTACCTCTACAATGAGGCATAAGCCAGCATGGTAGGCAAAACGTAGCTAATGCAACTGAACTACATATATAGTGTTCTTCCTGAGGGGGTTGAATGTGGCGAGTGAACCTATTAATTTTTAGGGGTAAGAGAGCTGGCCTTACCCCAATATATGTGTTATATATCGTTGTTGCAAAGATTTGTGACATTCTTATTATATGCATTCCCACAAGTGAACACGAATAAGGTCACGCTTACACATGCCGCATGCAGACCAATAACATTAAAATTTAAAACTCAACCTCAAATGAACATATCTTGCTGACTTTCTCTGAAACAAGATGACATTGGTAATGTGAACCAAACCTATTAATCAAGGAACACAAGTGATTGATTTTACTATGTAAAACAAACAAACACTTAGTAAAATAACAAAATTCAAATGTTAAGAATATGAATAATAAATAAGAATTGAAAATTTAAAAGGCTTAACTTTTTTTTATTTTTTCAAAAAAGTCGACTCTTTTAACGGTTTTGTTTAATAAAAGTTAATAGTTTATTGAAAATAAATAAAAATAAAAAAACCAATGAAAAAATACAGGGTACTAAATATTGTCCAGTCACCGTAAAATACATCGCTTATCACGTCTTTACGTAGATTTTTAAATGGGTTATAAAGCATAATGTGTGAGATGTTTGATGTTTGCCAGCCGGCACATACCTCCTCGCATTATTTTTCAATATGGCCGCATAAAGTGGATTTATTGCTTTCCACATTTTTTCATCTCCGTCGTTAGAATCGTTAGAGCCGTTAGAGCCGTTATACGATCTAGCGCGAATACTCCAGCTACGAACATCTGTAGCGGGCTTTTCAGCTTGCATTAATCAAATGCTTTTTTCTGAAATATTCTCAACCCCTTCGCCTCTGAAAAATGTAATTAGAATGAGTGATTGAAAAATATAATCTTCTTTGTTATCTATAATCTTAATTGCAAAGGGAATACATTTAATGCACGCCTACAAGCTGACAATCTCAAATTAACATAAGCCTCCCAACTCGTTCCCCCCCCCCCCACGTAATTGTTTGGCTGGTCTACCATTCGATTCAAAGATGACCTTTTAATGTAATTTCCTTAAGAATCACATTTTACACAATCTGAACCAAAAAATACAATAATGTGAGAGGGGATTTTTTAAATCAATTTCCAGTTTTCATAAGACACATTGGTCCAGTACAGATACAAACATTGCTCATGCAAAGGAACCACTGATATAAGACATACAAAAACTAAGGGGACGAACTATTGCCGTCTTTCCCTGGAACAGAAGTTACATTGGCAGAAGTAAACCACTTTTTTTTTTAAATAGTAGTATATACTTTTGGTTGGTTAACGATGAGTTGATTAAGGGACTCGGAAAGGAAAAGGAAATGTTTTTTACTAAGAAAATAATTCCATCCAAAAATATAACCAATTCATAACCTAACGATTCTCAAAAAAAATGGGAATAGTATCTACTTCAAATGTTATTGAAAATATTGAATTGCAGCTATTTTGAAAAACATTGCTTTTCATTTTAACTGTTTGAAACGAGAGAAATACATTATTTTCGGCACAATTTAATATCTGGTTTTATTATAAAACCCCCATTTCTGCAGCTGCTTTCAGCCCCTCTAAGATAATTCGCAGGCCCGGCCTACAAGGCGCACCGAGGCGGAAAATTTTAATTCTTCCCCGAAACTTATAAAACTTTGTTCATCATCGGAACAAATACAAGGCAGAAGGCTGCGAGCAATATTCATTTCTGCTCCCTCCAAACAGTACGTGGCTCCGTCTTTAAACGCATTTCGGTTTCCAATTCTAAATTGCATGAAAATAAGCAAAAATTGAGTTTTCATTTATAATTAATAACAGTATTAGGATGACTTATTTGGTACACATCTGCAGAGCCCTTTGCGAGCTTGGTCGTGCCTATAGAAAGCGTCATTACTCGAGTAAGACCCAGTTGATGTGAGGTTCGATGGACCTTTGGTGAAAGGTCTTTTGTAGAAGTATATGAAATTTTCAAGCCAGCGAAGAGCATGTTTGAGAGCATAAATGGATTTTTTTGTGCTCCGCCAGGATTTAAACCCAAAATCTTCCATTTACGAGTTCGAAGCATTACCACAAGACTACGGACCAGTCTATAATATAAACATAGACATATACAAGGTACATGTAATTAAAGAGCGCCGTTTTTGTGTGTGTCACACCTCAAGAGCCTGCTCAAATCACGGATAAGGTTTTTTTGTAAATATGCATCTTTAGTTCTCGAAGCGATGGTTAATAAATTTTCTGCTTCACAAATTTTTTGCATGTAACAACATGGCCAGGGACTTTCATAACTCCACCAAAAGAGCCACGTCTCACAGCAACCCCTAAGCTGGGTACATTTATAATGCAGACAGTGTGTGTACATACTTATAGACATCTGAGGCAGGCTGGATCTTACGGGGACAGCTTTTATTGCGAGAATATATTCCTCAGAAAATGGTATAATTAGCCGTGTTAGGTTACAACGAATAATTAAAGAAAATGTGTTTGTTTATCTTTTATCTAAAAAAATATATACATGAATAAAGTTAAAAAAAAAACTAAGTCAACATTGACAGTAGAGTTGCAGTAGAATTGAAGAAATAAGTTTAATTAAAAAGTGTTTTTTTTTTATGGATTTTTTCAAATAGAGCTCTACAAAGTTTCCACTACAAAAAATCATAAACGTTATTTAAAAATAATCCTGCATTCATCAGTTCTATCAATACTTCCTTTAGGTCCTACTATTGCTCAGAATGGTACTTTTTTACGCACGTGGTGGCATAACAGAAGTGTTGATAGGATTAGAGAATACGGAGTTAAGACGTTGAATATCATTCTTCATTTTTATACTATAATCTTAGTTGAAAAGATACATTTACATATAAAATAATTCAAACTAAACGCATGCCCATAAGCAGACACGTGAAAGTTTACGCTTACAAAAGCTACATTTGTATTCACAAATTATGCCAAACCTCAAATGAATATAAACGCTGCAACTTTCGCCGACATTCTCTGAAACAGAAGTCACATCAGCCAAGTGACCCTGTTTTAACAGTTTGAGTGGTCTATCTCATACTAACCTACATATTAGTTGAGGAATATACGTTAAAAAAGCGATAAAATATATTTCTTCTTATCTACGAAATTTTGGCTCATAAAATTTGTTAAAATATAAAACCAGGGACTCAATAGAATAATAAATATCCAGATTTTCTATAATAAAACGTATATTTATGCATCAATGATATTAAAAATGGGCATAATGTTTTACTATATAATTCAATTTTATGCTACAAAATAATTCACTAAAAACTTCATAAACACGTTTTATTAATTTCAATATGAAAATGACGAAATAGAACTGGCTTTCATGCGTAAATTTGGTCAAAAAATACGACATTTAATTAAGATGTTATCGAACAAAAAAACAAGTAATAAATGCGTGTAGGTAGCGGTCTTTTTAATACATTAATGGCGGATCCATTTCATCTGCAATAAAATATTATCTAGAATATATGTGCTCTGGGCGGACCATAAAAGTACCACACAGAGGATCGCGTATATATATGCTGCAAGCACTTTTCCCAGGGAGTCGCACGATAGGGAAAATACTTGAGAATCAGCGAAAAGTGATGAACGGCTAAGGGAGGGCGAGGGGGAGGTGGGTGAGGGGAGGGACGGTGCGTATATGCAGGGCTTTCTATAAACCACCCAGCTTCACGATCTCGGTTTTTAAGCTTGTCATTTTGTTTCATTCAAGTTTTTTTTCCAACTAAGCTACACGTAAAGCTTAACTTCTTACCGCGTTTTCCCCAAAGAGGTCGCATGCGACAATTAGAACCTTACGTCTTTACGCCACGTCTTACGTCTTACGCCAACCACTTCTGTTGAATGGGAGAGTCGCAGTTTTCGCGGGGGATGGTGCTCATTTCTTGTGAAGGTTAAGTAAACTTTGCATGGAAACGCATGGAAACGCGAAATCATTTCTGACGCCCTCGATGGGATTCGAGCTCGAACTTTCGCCATGAAATGCAAGCACTCTACCAACTGAGCTATCGACTGGACTTATGATTTATTGCACTTATTTTTGAATTAACAAAAATTGCACCGAAATAAATTTCTTGCAATTTAATAAAAAAAACGTGTTAAAAGTAATAAAACAACAAATTAAGATGGTTAACTTATCGAAGGGAAAATGTTTTTATTTGTTCCTTGTGTTTAGTAATCACAACATTAGAAAACGTATACTGAGTTTGTACCTAAGCAATTAATTTAAAGAAAGCAGTTATAATTAACGCTCTATGGCTGTGTGCTAGCTTGAAATCTAGTGTTTTCTCATCGAATGAAAGAATTCTGGCTTTAAAACCACTCTTAATGGTGAAATTGGATATTAATAAATTAATTGTGTAGTGGCAAAAAAATAAAAATAAAATTGTACATAAAATGTTTCTTAAAACGTATACAAATAATTTCATTTTATTAAATGCATTCCCCTTCACATTTTTTATCTTTCTATCGCACTCACAGATGGGGTGAGTTTTTGTAAAAAAAAAATACTGGTGCGAAGGGTGCCGGCAGACGCAATAATAATATAGCTGGTCCTGCAGATACCCCCCCTCATACCGCACCCGCCCCCCGCGCTGCGTACGCAACCCCCCACCCAACCCTCCCCCTCCTCCACTGTTACCACCACCCCCCCACCATGTCGCTACTTTCGGGATGAGCCTCTCAATTAATGTAACATCGCTTTTTATCCTAATTTAATTGTCAACAATAAAGTTAATGGCGAGCTGGCTTTATATCGCGCTGTGTTTTTACGTTTTTACTTTTTTTATTTCGCTAAAACTGATAAGTACTCCTACAGAAGGCTGGTTTTATTTTTTGTTGGCCTCCTCGCTGTTTTAAGTGATTTAGAATGACACGCAAACATTAATTGTGCTCATTTTTATTTGTACTAGGAATAAAAACATTGTTTACTGTGCGTTTAATTAATGACATACTATGCTTGGTGCGTTTAAGATATTTTCAAATGAAACTATTTTTTACAAAGATGTTTATAACTTAACAAACCGACAGTTTTTCTCCTTATTAGGATTAAAAAACAAGTCAGACTATCTTTTTATCAGCATAGAAACATTAAAACTTTCGTAAACTGGCTTAGCCAAGATTTCTTCACTTTTTTTATTTAAAGATGGCTACTTCAATCATCATTTCCTTACCAGAAATTTATATAAGTTTTATGGATTTTCCGCCAAAATAATAACAAATGATTTTGTTAATTATAAGTCTAGAATAAAAATATTGACATTAATATCAGGAATAACTGGCTTAGGATTGAGTTCAACAATAAATATATTTATTTATTTATTTATTTATTTATTTGTAAAAACACCAACAGATCATTGACAATTTTTTCACAAGTTAAACATAATAAATTACATACTAGACATCAATGCTCCAGTGACGGTGTCTGTCACATACTTAGTTGTTATAAAATTCTTATTGTCTAAATTTTATATAATATATGAACCATAATTAATCATCATAATAATATAAGCGCGCTTGATTCATGACGAGTACATTGAGTGCAAATACCAGTCAATACATAATAATCGTATATTAAGCCACAAATATACCCAACGCTCGTCATTATAAAATGTTGCAGGCAAAATCACGAAAGCAGAAAAAAAAACAAGAAAGAAAAAATAAGAGAGAGAAAAAAAAAAAAAAATAATATTCCAATTGATTAGCACCTTGGAATTAATTCATTACCGTTCAGATAATATGATAGATAGGTGAGTAAAAAAGGCTTGAATATTAATGCACTTACCATTACAAACAGGTCAAATATGTTTAAAAAAGATGGGAATATGAATATTACATACATACATATATATATCAATATATATATGAAGAAGGAGGGATAAAGAAGTATACATACTAAGTTAATGACGTATACAGATACTACATAAAGTTTGTTAAATGTCTACAATTGATTGCGCTTTAAAGGCCACGAGGATTGCTCGCTTGAAAGTAGTGACCGGATCAGAAAAAATATCAACATTAGGTACGACTTTCGATACATTGTTATACGATCGCATCATGCGTCCAATCGGGCAGAAATGCCCTACATTGGTGTTATATTTTTTTAGGTGAAATAATTGCCCACTTCTTAGTTTAGAGTTAGCGTAAAAGCACAGTAGTTCCAAGTCCGAGGTGTCCAAGTTACCCTGGACTAACTTACGAAGGTACATCAATTCGGCGATATTTCGCCTGACTGATAATTTTTCCATATTAAAAAGAGATAGGCGCTCCTCATAGTCCAAACGACCACCGTGCCCCGCTCGATAACACAGAATTCTTGTAAAGTATCTTTGGACACGCTCGATCTTGTCATTGTGCAATGTATAGTACGGGGACCAAATAAAAGACTGGTATTCGAGAAGACTGCGGACTAGGGCATAGTAAAGTGTGATTACACTATAGGGCTGCTTGAAAGGTTTTGCTGTTCTTAATAGGAAACCCAAAGTTTTAAAGGACTTCTGCGTGATGAGATCATAGTGATCTTTAAACGTTAACTCAGCGTCCAGGATAATTCCGAGATCTTTAATTGATGTCACTTTTGTTAGCTCTGTGCCACTTACGCTATAGGAAAAACTCAGTACTTTTTTATTGCGAGTAAATCTAATAAAGTAGCATTTATCGGAGTTGAGTAGCATATTATTGTTTTCACTCCATTTTGCTAAGGTATTGAGGTCATTTTGAAGCTTAAGGCAATCGCAAACGGAGTGCACAGGCGTAAACATCTTCAGATCATCGGCATATATAAGATAGTCACAAATAAGATTTGATCCTAAATCATTTATAAAGACCGAGAATAGTAGCGGTCCAAGATGGGAGCCCTGTGGAACTCCGGAGGTAGATTGGACTGGTTCAGAATCAAAACCGCTCACTGAAACAATCTGTGTTCTATCGCAAAGATATGAACCAATCCAATTTAGAAGTTTGCCAGTAATTCCCATGTTGTGTAACTTCTGTAGGAGAATTGCATGGTCAACACGATCAAAGGCCTTGCTGAAGTCTGTATAAATTGCATCTACCTGAGTTCTTGAGTCGAGACACTCGCTAATACAAAATATATATCAAGGTAAAACAATACGAAAAAAATTACACATCACTTCAAGGTCTATATTCGTTGTCTAATAAAACCATTTGATCCCAAAAAATAGGTTTTCTAAATATATAAATCCATTTTGTTTATGCGGATGAAAATATCTCAAAAATTTCACAATTTCCCCAAAAAGGAAAAGCATTGAAATTTATGTGGAAACTAAAATTTGCCACCTTTCTTTCGTCGTTCTCCCTTCTCGGAATATCCCCAGCCAACCTTTGTCCACCCGGCACAGAATATATTTCGTGTTTCATCCCCTTCCCTCCCTGTCCTGCCGTTTCTCACCCCATTTCTTTCCTTCTCTCTAGGTCTCCGTTTTCCCCTCTAATACTCACTCGATCTTCACATTCTTCTCTTCAACCTGTATAATCGCTCTTTTATATTTACACTGCGGATTATGCGTGCAATTTGTGCATTGCGGTGTGAATTTTGTACGCGGTAAAATATTTAAGATCACGTGTTCATTTTCGTATGAAAAATCAACTATCTAATTAAGGGAAACCAATGCCATGTTGATAACAAAAAAAATAGCTAGATTTGTAACTGTTTAAGGTTTGTTTTTGTCAATAAATGATTATACAATCACAAATGTCTGACTTAAAACAAATGCACAAATATGAACTTCAAAAAAAAATTATCAAGGTTTATTCAAAACCAGAAAATATTGATATTTATAATCAACTTATAAGTTCGTACGTTGTAACACTATCTACTCGTGTTAACAGAGGCTTTAACAATTCTGATAAGTATGATGTTTTAAAACCACAAATGCTCCATGAATAATTTCGCAGAGAACATTATTTAAGTGTAATTACAACGATCATTATTTAAATAAATGGAACTATATAAAAGATATGACGGTGTCTTGTGATCTAGACAAATATGTTTTCAAAAATGGAATACATATGTATTACTTTCCTTCTCATATACATACGTTTTTCGTTATTCTTCAGTTTGACCACTTTGTTTTATTTGGTCTTATAGAAACAACCGTTCATTTAATGAATTGATATAGTTTAGTTGAAAAAATAGAACAATGAGGCTGGTCACTTCTGACCACCGCGCCTCCCAAACCTCATCCAGGAGACCTCCCAGTATGCGTTTCATGGAGATACGTCTTTCCGGAAAATTGAATTAAATATTTATAAACAGTCCAGAGCGTAAGTGTGCTGGGACCCCAGCGCGGGGAGTTTTTGAATTATGACTGCCGTTGTTTTTTCCCCTTAGCGTTTTTGTAATTTTTTCCGATAAATTTTACAATACGGGGATATGCTTGGGCCTTGAATTATGTTATTTTGAAACAGTATTTGGAATTTCAACTCTTCAATGAAATCAAATTTGAATCCATTGTTGACTTCATTTTTTTTTAAATTTAATTAAAATATTTTCTATTTTTAAAACAAATCAAATGAATCATTCTTAGGTTATTTCTTGGAAACAAAATTCTAATCAAAATGTGTGCACTTTGTTTGGCACTTAACATAGGTATTATATAATTTTAAAAATTGTTTATTTTTTATTAAGAATTTAAAAGATAAAATAAATTACAACCTTGTTTTATTCCACTTTTATTGATTTTTTGAGTAAGTAATAAATATTTTCGGAATCTCTTCCATCTTCGTTAAATTAAAAAATAATCATTTTTTAAAAATGGATTTCCACAGTGTTTCACAAAAATCTTTTGAATATTTAAATGGTTTTATTTATGTGTTTACTCCAAGCCGTGCCTTTAAGTTCACATAGCAACCAGATCTTGCCTAAACTCATGCTTGACCTTAACGACCGTGGTCAAAGTATCCTTGAGGTATAAATTTCATATCAATATTAATCACCTCGAAATTATATATTTGATTCAACATCAAACAATCTTAAATATGACATTTTTTTTCCAATAAAATTTAAATAAAGAACGTGCAATGTAGTTATTTCAAAAAATAATGCTAAGTAACCATAAAGATATGATCTGGTGTGTATTTCTGGAAAATTTGGTATTTATTCTATTGTAAAAATATGTGCTGCGTTATGATTACGTACATGTTTTGAGTTTACACTTCTCCTGAACCTTGTAAACTAATAATAACGTCAAGCTACAATAATTTTTCTTTATAGAAGTTCTGCCACAGGTTTGAGTAACATTACAATTAATTCCCATTCATAAGCTTAGGTGACGTTAATTTTAGACGAATCTTTACTCATCCGCAGTGTAGAATTATCTGCACACAGGAGAGAAAGATAGAAACAGAAAGAAGGAGAGAGCGGCAACATAACGCCCAAGCGAACATATTTATTCGCAAAGTTTATTTTGACCGCATATATCCCGAAGTTTCAGGCAGGACTGTCATCTCTCGGAGACATTTAAAGTTTGGAGTCCCGAGGCAAGTCTACATCCACAAGAAATGTGGGCCTAGCGGGAGAGACAGAGATTATAGCGAGAGATTACAAGTTGGCGCTTTAAATTCCACCGATAACACTGCAAATTATTTGATCTTAATTATGTCTCAGTCTGCATTTATCTACGTATTCACAATCTAAGTAACGAGTATTCAATTAATATTTGCAATTTATTTGTTTGCCTTTAACGATGTCTTACGTAGGTTCACATGCGGCATGTGCAAGCGCAAACTTGTACGTGTCTGCTTGTGAGGATGCTTATAATGTAAATCTCCAATGTTTCATATCTTTGCAACTGAAATTAGACTAGATGCTACTAGCTTGAGTAACATCAAACTGCTTTATTTTAGAATCGTAGGCACGCATCTGACCTAGATGATTTAGCTCTGACGCGTCGTGCCGTTGCTTTTACTTCACAGGAAGGCATTTCACCACTTGATACTTGATACTTGCATACTTTTACAACAAAGATTTCTTATATTCCTGGTACACAATTTAGTTGCGAAAATAACATATACTTAGCTCAATTGAGTTGTACAATCACTCTTCTTTATCTCTTATATTTGGTAAAACACTTCGTACTAAAACTAAAAAAAATGCTAATAATGAGAAACAAAGCTAGAATATGAAAATAAATATGGAAAAAGTAAATGTGTATTTATTTATTTTTAGAAAAGTAGCAGCACAATTTTTCAGCGTAAAGTGTTGAAAACGGTCAGCGTTGCGCCGCTTAGCCGGCTCGTAAATTTGGCGTAGAGCCTAGCCGGTGCTACGCCGGGCGGATGAGCTACGGCCTCTACGAAATGGAGTTGAGTTTTTAATGTAGACGACACACACTAATGGAAGAAAACGACTTCATGAAACTGCATTTAGTTGCTCCTATATTTACTCGCGTATTTTGTATCCTCGTGTGCTATTTTCAACTTGTACGTATAGTAAAATATTTAAAAAAAAACGTAAACGTACATACTTTGTTGTTTATTTGTTTTATTGTTTATTAAACGGTTTCCTCATAATGGGCTATTTTTAATTCTATGCATTATTTTTCGAGATAATGATGTTACATTTTCAGATTTGTGATTTTCCAATATTTTGATCAGTGATTTGCCGGGGTTTTTTTTTTCATTCTGTAGATTTACAAATTCTAAAATTCATTTTCTTAACAAAGGTGTTTCAACAACAAAAAGTTGGAAAAAAATGTATTTTTTAAGTAAATATACATTTCTGAGAACTGGAAAATATTTTGTCATGCTTTTATTCTAAACGGAATGTGAATCGCTAAGAGCTCGATGATCTAAGATTTATTTGAAAAATAAACAGCAAATGTGTTATTTGCATTTCCACTTATTTTTTTTTTTATTTTTTTTTTTAAAAAAATCCTATTTTTTTAAGAAATCCCCGTTTTTAGTTTATAACAACTCAAAAGTAAATGCATAGAATTTCAGATATTAAGTATTCACAAAAAAATTGAATACATATGTATGCATACAAAATTCAGGGGCGAAGGGTGCCATACAACTCGATTTCCATCGGCTTCGCTTTTAAAAGTAGGCAACAAAGTAGTTAAAATAAATAGGCACAAAGTAAAAAATAATTTAAAACCAAAGAAACAATACGTATTTTTCCCCATTGAAACCATGCAGTCTTTTTATTATCATTTTTGCCTCATTTGAAAAGGGAAACCGATGGGAATCGAGTTGTATGGCATCCTTCACCACTGCTAAATGCATACATACGTATTAAATTTTTTGTGAATACTTATTTAGAAAAATGTTTAAAATTCCCAAAGTGTGTGTTGTTTCATTCCAAGTATTCCAGAATTTTCTCTATACACACGAGTATGTACAAACAGACCCAGGAGCGTCCCACAACCACTCTTGTATATCTCCCACAATCTGAAGATCCATCCCAGTAAAGAATGGCCTTATTAAAAACTTTCTAAGAGAACGCTTCTCAACTTAAGAGATGGGCTTTATAAACAAGGAATGAAATATACCGCTGAAAAATTCCCATTTCGAGTGTACACCGCCATATTGCTTAAGAATATTTCACATTTCTTGCGCAGCCTACAACTTTAAATTCCTTTTTATATTTTTTTCATTTAAAGCAGAATAAAATTGTGAGCGTTGTTTGTGTTTTCTTTGAATTTGAAAAGTTTGTTATTTTCTTTTACAAGAACTTCCTGTTTTGTGTATTAGCGTGTTATGAAAATGTATCTTCATGTTCGTACGAGTAAATACGAAAATTTTGAAATGTGAAACCAAGGAACATTTAAAATAATAATACATTCTATAAAAATCATTCTTCTAAAAAAATCATTAGAGACATTTTATTTGATTTTCTTAAAAGATATCATTTGAAACAGCGCGGCGGTTTTATGTTTTTTTTTTGGTTTGATGAAAAAATAAATAAAATCATATCAAGATCATCCAAAAACTGATTTCCATGCAAAAATGATTTTTTTAAAACCAATTATGTAGATTAATTCATATTTGTCTTTGTATAACAATCATATGTTGATAAAATAAATTGTCTCTATTTCGATTTGAAAATGATGCAAAGGTTTTAAACTGGTGATTTAAGCCACAAAAATATATAATATTTAAGACACAAACAGACACGTATTAGTTCGCGCTCACAAATGCCGTATGTGAACTTACAACACACAAACAAAAATCTCTAAGTAAAATAAGCTCCGAAACACTTGCCGACCTTCCCTGAAACATCGGTAATATTGACAGAGTGATTTTTTTATAAAGAATATGAATGGTTAGCCACATACTAAACTATAAGTTAAAGAACAAATAAAAATATCAAAGAAAAAACAAATACAATGGATTGTTGCAAAAACTGCAAAAAATCAATCAATATGTTGATACGTTGAGTGAATAGAAGCGCATCAATAATGGCTTCAATTAAACAAATGCCTTTCGCGTTATTTTCGCAAGCTGCCGAGTTGCACTAGCGAATCGTAATAACACGTTTTAAAATAATTGAAATTGAAAAGTTCAATATTTCCAATTTACAGCGGCGCGCGAGCTTTTCGCTGAAACTGAAAGCTCGCCTGCACTTTCAGCTGAAGAGTAATCAGTAGGTTCTATAATTGGAAAGTACGTGAGGTGGATCGCATTGTTAAATGTACGAGCTTTTTTTGTGCCGACATGCGTACAATGGAATATTGTATACAGCATGAATACAATGTGAACAATGTTCAGATTATTTCAGTTTTTTTATTGTATAAATTGTATCTGAAAGTAATATGTTTTTGTGGATACTGTAAAGTGATCTGTTTATTCATGCATCAAGTATTGATTTTCTTCTATTTCACACACAGCAGTTATATTTTTTACATTTTTTTTAAAAACCTTCAATTTCAACCGACATTGAGAAATTACTTCGATTTTTATGTATTGTAGTGTTTTTGAGGTTTGAAATGTCTCTAAATTAAAACATACAGGTCTTCTTTCAGGGTCTTTATTTGCACTTAATTAATTTTACAAATTTACATTTTTTTAAACTCTTTTGGTTACACAAATTTATTTTCACAGTTTAGTATCGCTTACACTCTTCAAATCAAAGGCAACTATCTCACTGGCTTAGCGCACTCAAGTCTACGCCTTAAATACTTCACAGACAGTACTTTCCAGTGACTAATTTTGCCAGCACATTCGCAAACATTCTACCAAGTTCAAAACTACAATAGGATCATTTAATTTCTAGATTTCTTAGGCCTATAATTATTGCTTCCTACGGTGTACACTTATATTAATCTACTTTTGACATAACATTATAATAACTATTACTACCTACGATGTACACCTATATTAATCTCTAATTTATATTACAGTATTTTAGACTATGGGCACTTGCATTTTGTTTGGTTTGTGTAAAACGCTACTAAGCTGCCAAATAGTGCTTCTGCTACATGCTGTAGAAAATGGTTCACTTTTGTCACCCTTTTTCAGGGAAGGTTGGCAGGAGTTGCATGGTGCATGTTCATTTGAGATTCGGGTTTGTATATTGAAGGTATACATGTGGCATGTTTAAGAGCGAACTTATACGTGGCTGCTTGTGAAAATGCATATAATGCAAATCTTTAATATAACATACATTTGCAACTTAGATTAGACCAGATTTGATTAGATATAACTGCGTTTTTCTCAAAAAATAGCTTTTGGCTTGTGAAACTATTTTTTATTTTTTACAGATAAGTGCGCAGGCCTTACGCTAACCACATCATTTGAAGTAGGGGCTTATAGCTCTTGAAAGGGCTGGTTCTCTTGTTAATGGCTGTTTGTATTTTATTTCCGGTTTAAAATGAACAGCAAAACGGAAAATCATCTCTGAAAACCTCGGTGGGAATCAAACTATAACTCTCGACATAGAATGCAATTATTCTAAGCTCCATCCAACTGAGCTATAAGCAGTATGCCGCAATTAACAGATGCTTTGAGCTAAAATAACAAAAGTTACCATTAATAGATTAAAATAAAAAACTTATTTGTTACAATTCACATGAGCTTTTATTATTTTTAAACACTACCGGTTTCGGGAGAAGCAATACCTCCCATCTTCAGGTGTAAATTTACACCTGAAGATGGGAGGTATTGCTTCTCCCGAAACCGGTAGTGTTTAAAAATAATAAAAGCTCATGTGAATTGTAACAAATAAGTTTTTTATTTTAATCTATTAAAATGAACTTTCACGAAGTAACTGCCAAAAACCTAGATAATATAAAGTTACCATTACATTACAGGGTTTGAATTTGAAGTAGCATACACTGATACACTTGTATTATTTTAACTTACAAAAACATTCGTTCGGCTACGAAGTCAAGTCCCTTCGCACGAACGACTCTACAGGCCGTGAACAGACAATGACGTCACTAGTGTTTCCGGTGAGATTGCGCTAGTGGCAGAAGCGAAGCCTTACATGCACAGCCTCCGCGTAGGAGGAACACACGGAGTAGCACATTAGGAAGCTACTACGGCGCAGCGCAGTTAGAGGGAGCTACGGCGTAGAGCATACAGAGCTATGGCGTAGCAGTAAGCTTCACACACATGTAGGAATTACACTCAAATTTAAGTCACTGAAACAGTTGAATAATTTAAACATACTGCCGTGCACGTTTAAAGTAACTTTTAAATTAAAGTTCTGCATTGTTAAGAGTACATCACAATAAAAGATAATATTTCTTTGAAAAGAAAGTTATCATTTTATGATCTGAACCGTTAAATTTGAACAAAACACTTCACAAAAAGACTCACTTTGGCTTTTACTATCCCTGTATCCCTGTCTGTATGAAGAATTTTACGATTGATTCCAAGATTCCAAGATTTATACCTATATGCGCTATGAATGCTTTAAATTTGATATTGACTTTTATCAGGGTTATTCACAACACAACTTAACCAAAGCTGATCCATGGAACAAGGTTTTTGTACGGAAAATTCATGTTATGTGGGGGTTGAGTCATTTGATGGCTACATGTGAATAACACCGTGTAAATACTACAAAATTGATTGCAAATTAATATCAAAACATCCGTTTGCACTAAATGCATAAGAAAAGCAACATTATAATTGATTTTAGTCTATTTTATAGAAAACGCACATTTATTTATATTTTGTTATGCTTTCTTTTAAAGAGTTGGTGGCTGGAGCAGGAAGAAGAGACGGTTCTGGAAGGACCTTTTAGACCGCATGAATGAAGGAAGGATAACCCCAGTTGTGGCTTAAGAGATATTAGACGTCCAGCGTCTACCAGGTCGCCCTCGCAAAAATGGAAGAACAGCTGGTCTTCTGCATCACAGGAGAGAGTTTTACAATAAACAGATCATAGATCTATAACAAAAGAAATAATAAGAAGAAGTTGTCTGTCTTAACATGAATTTGAATTGCTCATTCTTGTTTACCTTAAGGGTGTTATTAATTACTTTACGCGGTGGTGACGTCTCACCTGTAGTGGGGAATGCAGCGCCGGTGAGTCTACTCGCGGCACCTACAGAATGATAAATGTCATTGGACTTTCTCACGAATGTGTTGAAAAACGGCGCATTTAATTACTCCCCTCTGCATTAAATGAGGGGATATAATCTAGGCACATAAACTACCTGGGAGGGTTGATCAAAAGTTACTTTAAACAGATCACAACAAAAATCACGAAATTTTGTAATCTTTAATAATAAATAAAATTAAAATAAATAAAAAATATTTAATCCTTTTAACTCAATGACTCGTATTTTACTATTTTGCTTTTGTATGGTCTCCAAAGTCCAAAACAAAAGATTTCCTAATTTTATAGATTTCAAGTTTTTGTACAATATATTGGAATTAAACACAAATTAAAAATTTCGGTATGAGTATAATCCCCCATACTGTAAAAAAAATGGTGTACTTTGCCAATATCAATGTATCAGGGAAGGTTGACAAGAGCTTATATTCATTTGAGATTGCGTTTCTATGTATTAAAACCACATGCGGTATGTAAAAGCGCGATCTTTTTTGTATCTGCTTGTATAATTGCATTTAAAACTAACAATGAATGTTACATATTATCTTTATAACTTAGATAAGATTAGATTCGAACAAGTTTTGTATGATTTTAATATCTGCCGCATTTCTATGCTTAAGGTCAGTATCTGCCGCAGTCTTTGTCTAATATAATAATTTTTAAAGCGCTTTTTGTTTACGTATGTTCTGCCACAAAAAAAACACTGAGCTTCCTGGTTGCACTTTGTCCAACCAACAGCATACAAAGACCTTGCTTAGCGTGATATCAAATAATAATTAGACACGTCGGTGTAGGCGTCCACAAGCGTCCACAAGCGTCCAGGAGCGTTCACGAGCGCTCACGAACATCTACAAACGTTCAAAGACGTCCCTCTGCTACTGGACAAGGCAAAGCTCATTAGCATTTTAATTGCAGAGACGCCCTAGCAAAGGGCATTTAATGCGTCTTTCAAATAAATTCTTAATTTTAAGGTTAGGCTTGGAATAAATTTCTAAGTAAGAGGTAAAGATAAATAGAGAGGATCTCAGCGTATCAGCATAAACGTGTATCTTGGTCACAGAAGACACACGTCTCCTAATTACGTTGGGCCTCGACTAAACGTAGAGGTAGCCCGTTCTCCTGTTATCTGAGCAGTATAGAAAAATCCGTTTCTAATCCTTCAAAAAATTTTTTTGAATATTTCTTAAGTAAGTAAGGATATTAATTTGAAGCACATACATCTGTAATCTATAATTTTAGTTGTAAAGAAATGATGGCATTTAAGGCTCACATTTAATGCATAGCCACAAACATGCGCATGTAAGTTCGCGCTTACACATGCTGCATGTGTATTTATGAAATATACCAAACCTAATATGAACATTAACTTTACAACTCCTGCCGCTTTTTCCTTAAACCGTTGACAGTGGCAAAAGTCAACCAAGTTTTTACAGCATGGGGGGTCAACCTCAAACAAACCTTTCAGTCAAGGAACCTAAAAAGTATTTTGAAGATTCGTATAAAATGAAAAAGACGCAAGCAAGAACGAAATATTCAAGCAAACATCTCCAATACACGCATGGATAAATAAGAACCTAAGCATCAATATTTAAATCATTTTCATGGATCTCAAAGTGCACACACATCTATCGAAAAGAATCGTAAAGGAGCAAAAATATGGCTACATTTCATTATGGCCACGTTTTAAATTTCCATGTGCAATCGATGTATTTTTATCAGCTGAAATTAACTGTTACTTATGTCACTTATTTTACGATACCGCTGCCTTAGTTCTTGTTTATAGTATACGCCATTGAGAAATTTTCACATGAGCAATGTTTGCATGTGTACTGGACCAATGTGTCTTATGAAAACAAGAAATTTATTTAAAAAATATTTAAAAGAACTCTCACATTATCGAGTTTTACGGTTTTTCTTAGCTTAGATTGTGTAGAATTTGATTCTTAAGACAACTGCATGAAAAAGTCATATTTGACATGATTGGCGTATACGATAAACAAGAACTGAGGCAGCGATACATGACTTAAAATATATGCTCTTAGAAATTTTAAAATCTTAGTTTCTTCTTGAAGTTCATTCCTCTCATTTCAATCCGTTCATTTGTGTACAGAGTATAGATTTGTCGTCCGCGTCTTACCCTCATCTTCACCCTGCTCTGTGCACAAGTAGTCTTGCAGTTGCAACCGGCAACAGAGCTGCACTGCATGGTGCTCACGCCGACAAGTTGTGCTCGTTACGTGTCCGGATCGCCAGGCCCTCCTCCTACTTGTATTAGAAAAAATGAAACCTGCAAGAAAACTGGGCTGGGAGGTGTGAGGATTTCTTTATATAAAAACGCAAAAAAATGTACTGAAAGATATACTTATAAAATCATACCTGGCAAAAAATACCATCAGGAGTCTGAAATATTACTTTTTTTTAAATATAAATGTCGTGTTACTGTAAGTTTTACGTTGTCGGAGTTCCACTAAGGGTTATCAAACCTTTGCAGAGCATTCTTTACTTGTTTATATCCTAACATGCCTACTTCCTTTCGTTCATTCATCATTACTTGTTCAGACATTTTATAATTTTGTTTCAATTTATAATTTTTTTAAATAAAGTCTATAGTGAAAATAAACAGTGTTTTGCTTGAAAAATTTCATCCAAAAATTATAAATTGAAACAAAATGAATTTTCACAGTGTTAATACACAAACAATACAAAATATTTTATAATTTATTTCCTTTATTTCTACGTCAAACTTTTTGTCATAGTCCATTGCAGAAGACGTCAAATTCCACACCATTCTTTGTACAACCAAAACGTGGAATAAAAGTACAACAGAAATAAATAACTCGCAGTGTGAGTTACCCTTCTGTTTCAGAGAAGGTTTGCAATTTTACGTTTTAAGTCCGCATGCGGCATGTGTAAGCGCGCGCTTGTCTGTTTTATGGAGTGCAATTAATATGAATATTTAATGTTATATATCCCTGCAACTTAAGTTATAGATTATAGTGAGGTAAATTATAAAAAAATATTGGAATACTTTACCATGTTTTTGATTGTGACCTCATTTGCTTATGCAATTTCTTTACAAATGGCAAATTCAAGTAAATTAATCAGTACAGAACGCAGCTAGAAATTCAGATGTGGAATTTTCTCTCTGGCAAGCCGTTTGCGATTTTCTTTTGAATGCATCCCAGGCAGCCGGAAAAGCAACGCCAGATATACAACGTCCTTAGCGAATGCTTGTTTCACCGAAACTCTTTGAGATATTTTCTTCCCTGCTCGGCAAAAGAAATCCAGCTCGGCGGTATCTTGGGATTTATTTCGGTTTAGCTGATATGAGAGAACGTTGAATAACTTAAATTAAATATTACTACTTGTACTTGTGCTTGTATACAAGAGTTTCCAGTAATTTCGTAGATTTGTTTCTATTTTATTCTGTTCATACAATCTTCTTTCACCTCTTTGACATTCATTCCTAATCTAATCATTCATTATTTGCTTGTTGTAAACTTACATAAAACTTACTGTTACTTTGTTCTGCCAATATCTCAGCAAATGCTTCTACAGTGTTTCCTGTTCTTCAACATTGATTTTATCTCCTTGACATGCATCACCCGTTTCATGCATGCTCATTCCTTAGACGCAACAAAAAATAAATATTTTAAATTTAGATAATGATATGACAAAAATAACAGCTTCGAATCATATAGAGCAACGCTATTAATTTCTAATCAAAAAACTATTGTATGAGTTTGATTTCTTGCGAAACACAATGAAATATCATTTAACTTTTTAATACGTGCTTCGTTGTTTATAGCGACAACCAAACTCGTAGAGGGCTTTTAGAGTGTGATAGACACAAATATAGCGCGCACCAATTCAATCATCCGACTGTATGAACTTCTTATTTATAATACTGCTTTAATAATTTTAAAATGAATATTGTTAGTAAATTACAGATTATTCTAGAAGAACCCATAATTTTTTCCTCGTGAACAAAAATGTAAGTGCTTGAAAAAATATATAAAAAACTTGAATAGAATACTACATTCTTTAAAGACCTCTTATCTCTTTAGAACAAAAACAGTTCCAAGTATTCCGTACATTATAAAGTCTGGGTCATGTGTTTGGCACGTGTACGATGAAGTCATGCCGAGCCAAGCAGAGTTCCAACATTTGAATGCAAATATCAGCCAGTGCTGCAAGTTCTTAACTTTCCTCTCAAACTCATCCAAATCGTTTACCAAAAACTGCATGAGTACTGAAAGAGAACCTCTAGCGGGCGTTTATATTTTTGGTGAAACGTTTTAGTTGAGTTAAATACTTAGCGTATAGACAACTTGTTGTGAACTTGCTGGAGTTTTAACTGGATTGGATACAGGAAAGTTTTCCGCGCACGAGGTGAGAAGCGAGTCTTCCTTGCCAAAAGGATTACGTGAATTTTGGCGATGTGTCTAAGTAAGTCATTTACGTTCTGAAGATTTTGAGTTTAACTGGTGCAAGGAAGGAGCTGTGTGCATTTTCTATGATGCAGTTTTTGGTATAGTAATGTTTCAGCGACTTACTACAAAGAAAGTGGTGGAAGGTCTCACGTGTGAAACCGATTCTTTGTTGATTTTTTTCGGAGAATGTAAAAACTTATTAAATGGGGTTGTATCCGCAATGTTGGCAGGTAAGGTTTAAAGTTAAATGTTTATTTTATGGTTATGTTTATTTAATAGTTTTATTTTTACATTGCTTTTCATTAAGTTTTTTTTTACTTTTAGGTCGGTATGAGGCTGACCACCCATTTAGTAACAATTGGTATACTTTTGATAATATTGTGTACTCATGTCTCAGAAAACCAGCAAAAACTACGAATTTTATGTATTTTTGAGAGTTAAGTCTTATTTTGTACTCATAAGTCCGGTCGATAGCTCAGTTGGTAGAGTGCTCGCATTCTACCCCGTGAGCTCGGGTTCGAATCCCACCGAGGAGGGTGTCAGAAATGATTTCCTATTTCGGTGTTTATTTCAAACCCCATAATAAAAATACCGGCAAGGTTTACTCAGCCTTCACAAGAAATGAGTACCAGCCCCCTCGGGAGCTGGGAAACCCCCACTTTAATTGAAGTGGTTGGCGTAAGGCCGGCCCCCTTACCTGTAAAAATAAATAGGTTCAACTCGCCACATGCGACCCCTTCGGGGATAACGCGGCAAGAAGTTACACTATATGTGTAGCTTAGTTGAAAAAAATAAGTACAGATGTAGCATGTGTAAGCGTGGACTTACAGCTTGTTTGCTTGAATTAAAAGTTAGTCACACTCATGTTTGAACCCAAAATCTTAAGAAAAGTAATCGGATACTCTACCAAAACAGCTATGAACTAAACATTATTTTTAGTATTGTGTAAAATATTCATTTAACATAATTTTTATCCATTTCTTTCAAACAAAACACGAAAAAAAGTTCAAGTGCTGTAGCTAACACGCAAAATGATTTCTTTTAAAATTGCTTTCGACTTTTATTAGCATTCATTCTTCAAGCACAACACAAAAAAAAAAATAAACACATTTTATCAATTCAACACATTTGCATGGCTCTACGCCGCCAGGGCGCTACGCCTCTACGAAGCTAGGCTGCTACGAAAAAGACTAGATAACAATGGGTAGGCTCACGCTGTTTTTTAAAAGTGGTCTTGTTGGAATGAAATGAAGAGAAACACGGTTCGATATTGGGGCATTTTTATACGTAGAAGTCACGGTATGCCCTTCCTAGCCTTGGAGAATGTAAAACCAAGCTATAGGTGTTAATGTGACAATGTCATGCCAAAAAAACACATCAGAGGAATCGCTAAAGTCAATATTTATTCTATTTTTGTTTAGAATAATATGTTCTTAATTTCCATTTCGGATCCATTTCACGAAAAAACAGTCAGTTTAATTAAATTTCTGATTAAAAATTATATCTCAATTAAATAATTTAAATAAATATTTAAAAATATAAATGGTACAACATTGTTTTAATTCACTTTATTTTATTTGTTTATGCTCGTAAACAAATAAAATAAAGTGAATTAAAACAATGTTTTACCATTTATATTTTTAAATATTTATAAAAATGGACTTTCACTGTGTTAACAGATCAACACTAAAAAATATTATTAAATAATTTAAACATTATGAAAATATATTTAGGCTTTCACGGCCGGATTCAGATACTTGATATTTTGTTTCCAGTCTTTGACTGTGGTCCATAGTTTTGCTTCTTTTCTTCTAATTATTTTTCTTCTTCTTGATATTTTTCAAAGACTTCAGCTGACGTTTCGTCACTTCCGTGTGGGACTTTCCTCGGAGCTCTGCTCACTTCTGTTTGTAGAAGAAATTATATCAATTTATTTGTCAAGAAACATCTTCCACACATACATATTTTCAAATTGATGTAAACATTTGTCCATTTTTTAATAACACGGTCGTTTCATTTAAAATTATTTGCATTATTTGATCACAACAATTTAATTTCAATAAAAAAGTTAAACTTAAAAAATACATAACTTCCAACCCGTTGACATAATTTTAAACAGCCCTCTTACAATACAAGGTGTTTAACAATCAGAAAACATTTTAACATGAAAAAAATCTGCGTGTGTACAAAGGTAGGGTACAAAAAAATGACGCACTGCAGTGGCTCCCAATCTTTTTGAATAAAACAAACCTTATAAATCTGATGTGGGGAGAGATATCGGCGGTAATTGCCATACACACGGCCGCTACGAAAAATACCACTCGCTTATTCGTAGTTAACGGAAATACTCAGTTAACGAATATTCACAGTTAACGGAATGAGGAAGGACACAATAATGCGAGGCCTTCCCTTCACTACCACGTTAATTATTACGGTGATTAACTGTAAGTAACTGCCTTTTTTCGCAGGCCTGGAATCTACGCTGTTCTGATATAAGCTATACACTATACTGTTTTTGTAATCATTTCAGCGATTATGTAAGATATATTTGCGAAATAATTCTGACGCATTTGTAATATAACATTATTGCTATTAATAAATGTAAGAAAATGTAAGAAAATGTCATATTTTGGCCAGTGCAGTAATTAATACATTTAGATAAGGGTTAAACAACAATTTAAATATTTTGGAGAAGCTTAAAAATAACGATAAATACGCAACTCAAGTAAGTTACACATTTAATGTAACTTCTTACCTGCGTTATCCATGAGTGAGTTGGGATCTTTTCATTTTTACGGAAGGCCGGATGGACTTAGGGAGCCGGCCGGATTTAAGGAAGCCGGCCTCACGCTTACTATGTATTTCAGTAAAAGTAGGGGTTTTTTGTAACTTCTCAGAGGGGCTGGTTCTCATTTCTGGTGAAAACTGAGTGCACCTTACCGGTTTTTCTTTTGGGATTGAAGTAGACATCGAAACGGGAAATCATTTTTGACACCCTCGGTGGGGATCGAAACCCTGCTCTCAGCATGGGATGCAAGTATTCCAGCAACTGATCTGTTGACCAGACTTTTTAGGAGCTTGATTGTTGTGACCAAGCGCCGATTCTCAAGCAAAACCCAGTTTCTGTTAGGCTGGATGGACTTTTGGTGACCGGTTTTTGGTAATGGATCATGATTTTTTCAACCCAGCGAAGAGAATATTTGAAAACATAAATGGTATATTTTATGTGCTCCACCGGGATTAGAACCCACAATCTTCCATTAACGAGTCCAAAGTGTTGTCACTGGACTACAGACCGATAAATAAATAATATATTTAGAACTCAAAAGTTTCTACCGTATAAATCTTGTTTAATGTTGTATGTATCTTTTAAAACCAAAACAAAGCAATCAGTGACACAATCTGATGAATGACGACTGCTTAATGTAGGCTGAGTTATTGTAAACTTATAATTTCAAAGTTAAAAAGTGTATGACCATATTGTAACGAAAGAATTAAAAAGGTTTTGTAGAAACAATCAAGAAAATAGGGAAATATGAAATAGAAAAACAAAATGTGATCTATAAGGATAAAAAAAGGATATCGCATTGTCCGCTCGTCACAATATGCAGATGAAAGGTTTGGCCAAACAAAACAAAAAACTGAATAAATGTGTTTGTATGTTAGTGTTGGTAGAAGCAATCTTAGAGAAGACGACAAAAACATTCCTTCCAAATTTATGTAGGTCATTTTTATTGTATCATGTCAAACCGGCAACCCTTTTCTTCTAGCAACATCTGCTGGGCTGAACATTTTTCGTCTACGCGATATTGTAGCCCATCTGTCCGTCTGTAGGCGACTTATTACTGTAGGTCAGAGCGCGGTCATTACTCATATCAAGCCCTTTATTATTATTATTGCGAAACAAAAAGTGGGGTCGCAAGAAAACCGCAAGGGAGATTACTTGGAAGGGTGAGAGGGGGTGGGACTGTAAATCACGACCCTGCGGAGAATGATAAGAAATACAACATTCATAATTAACTGCAGTTTAAAAATATATGTTTATAACGTTGAGAAATGTGTGAGTTCTTTAAATAAGTGATTCACAATTGTTGATTTTACATGAGTGAAATTATTATTTTAATTAAATGTCATGAAGGGAAAGAAAACTCAGTGTTAAAGAAAACTTGTGATCATTATGAGAGAGTTGGGACCATGAAAAGTTCCGAAATGCACGGAAGACAAGCAAATTTCTGGCATTACATGCAAAACGCCCTTGAACGGACTACATCACGAAACGGCGCTTTAAAGAAATTACTAACTCATAATTATCATCATTTGATAAAAAAATCAAATTGTCAGGAAATATATTTTTTCAATGTGAGACGATGATCATTGTTCACCTTAGGTAGAAGTGTATCTTCAATTAAAAATAAGAAAGATTTTTTAGAACACGACAGTTGTTGGTTTGATTCTGAGAAGAACTGTTTTCATTCAAAATTTTTGGTTTCATTCAGAGTGGCTTCTAAATTAAGTCTGCCGTACAGAAGTGCATATGTGTGTGCCACGGATCGATGCTTATTCATTTTCCAAACGGATCTTTTAGACACGAATCGCATTATTTTGAACCCTTAAGTGTTTGTCGTTCACAATGATTTTGATTGGTATAAGGCTGACCACAGAGTGAGAATAAGAGAAGAGTATGTATGAAAAAGGTGATGAATATTGAGGAAATGAAAGTGGTTTGTAAGGACAGAAAAAAGTGGAGGCGCATCTGCGGAGGTACCGGCCACCCCTAGTGGAACGGCGGCAGGATACAGTACAGTACAGTACCCATATTGTACAAATTGGTTCACTTTGTCAATGCCACCCCTGTTTCTGAGAAGGTGTGCAAGACTTACAAGTCCACACACGGCATTTTTAAACACAATTTATACGTGTCTGCTTATGGGAAAGCATTTAGTATACCTTGACGACTCAGGTTATAGATTGTATGGTTGAAAAATATCCATGAGTTTAAAATACTTTCACCAACAACTATCGTTATTGTTGGGCATTTAAAAGGTAGCTTCGAGAACATTTTTCTTTGTTTCTCAGCAGTGGCTTCTTACTCATATCTCAACATCATTACTGACGTTCCTCCAGCCCACCTCTGAATTATATTCAATTTAATTCCCCGCCCCGCCTCCCAGTGGCGTGCGGCGCACCACCTCACATAATTATGCATTAGACCAGCAACCACGTTCACGCTCAACCCTAGCGTCTCACCAAAGCTTTAACACTCACTAGGAGCGCTGCTTCAGTTTCAGGTATTTTTAAGTTGAGTTTAAACGTTAAGTTTTGAACTGAGTCCGGTTTTCATAGGCTGATAGTTTTATGGTAACATTTATAAAGATTTGGCGCAGTGATATAGTCCTTTTGGCGAGTAGGAGCTTAATAAGTATGGGTGACTAGCGCTCGGAGCTTCCGTCTAGTCTGTCGCATAGTAACGAGCATGATAATATGAAAGTATAATAATATGAACGTATGTGTAATCAAAGTTAGTTGTATTTAAAGCTCATATTTAATGCATGCCCGCAAGCAAGCACATGCAAACGTGCGCTTAGACATGCTGCATGTAGATAAATAGTTTACCTGAGGTTTTCAAAGATTTGCGTTTTATTAAGCTAACATCATCTAAATAATTCTATTCATAGTATTTTAAAAGTTTTAATAAAAGAGTCGTTGCCGTTGCTTGATTTAAAACGTAAAAACTGTGAGTAGATTTTTACTGATCTAAAATAAATTAAATTTCCTAAGACCTTTTTAAGGAGTATTCGCACAAATTTTCACAATGAGCTAGTATTTGGTCTTCCAGGATTTGTTAAAATACAGATTGCTGCCTACTAACGCTTGATAATTGTGAACGTTCACATTAATATTTGACTGTTTTCTCTATAAAAATGAGACTGAACCACATACACGGTCATAGTTGAAGAAAAAAAAATACCTGTATGGTAGTCAATTGATCTTCCCTTGTAACAACACCTATTGTTTACGTCTATGACTAATATTGAATTATCAAAGATAAATGACGAGTTATTTGGTAAGTATCTCAGACAATATGTCAGGTGAAGGACCATAATTCCATGATGCCTATCTATTGTTAACTGATTGTTCTTTTACTTTGTTATCCTTATTATTTAGCGTCATAAGAAGCACTAAATTGATGTATTTATTCAAATAATTTCCTTTTAAAAATCACACACAAGTGTGAACTTTATTTGTGATAACAAGTTTACGCTTAAGGCAAAGTATTCTATTCCTTCTCAAGCCCCAGAAGCGGTAGCGGTGCTAGAGAGGCAAGAGCTCAAAAACCCCTCTCGGAGTTGGCTTCAGCAAGGCAGATGTTTGGATTCAATACATACTTATCTGAAAGGACCCAAGTTCTGTAAACTGCATCTCTCGCCAAAGTGCAGCGCAAATACAAATAAAAATTCCTACCAACTTTGTCAAAGACAACACTGTCACATGTCTGGGAGTTTTGGAAATAAAGATCGACTTTGTTTTGAGCCCCGTGAAGTGAGTTTGTTGTTGGAGAGAAGTAAAACTTTGCTGTAATCTACATATTCAAGTCGAAGTATTGTAACAAAACATGTCAGTGAACAGTTGATGGAAGTTGATATTAGATGGAATAGTAAAAATGTGTATGAAAATGAATACTTACTAGTAAAAGTATCGTTGGGCGACTGAATGGTCATCATCTTACCTGGAAATTAAAGAAAAAGAGTGTTGTAAGTATGACTAAAAATAATGAAGTTCAATGGAAAAAAACAAGGTTTCGATAAATCAAGAATTTACTGAGGTGACAAAACAATACAAGTGAATTAGTTCATAAACGGCAGTTTTACAAAAGACGTGAAAACGCAAGGTTTTTGGGTTTTTTTTTTTGACGTCGATTATAAAAAAATTTCGGTTTTATGAACATCAAAGCAATAAAAATAAATGTAAATAAAGATTCCCTGATTCTATCATGAACTACAATTTTTTTTTGAGATAGCAAATCCATTCTTCAGTGATTGAGAAATATAAAGTCTATTGCTCACGTAATATTAAATAATTTCCCTTGTCTCAAGCGATTTTGTTCTCATTTATATTCAACATATTTTATAACACCAATTCATAACTCAATTATAATTCGGCAATAATAATAAAAAGGCGTGTATTGCGTCCGAGGGACAAATAAAATTACCCAGAGGCGGAAAATTTACGCGCCAAAGTAGAACTCTGATTAATTTTCATAACAAAGGGCCGGCATGCTAAAATATGATTGGAATCGTTCCACTAGTGGCATAACAAAGCTAGAACCTTGAAATGGGAAAAAACTTATTAACCAAAATCCCCGGTCTAATTGGTATTCTGAATTCACGTGCAATCTCTACGATGCCTCAGCGTAGAGGCGTAGAGAGACGGGGGCACATACTTAGCACGGCATGCCGGGTTCAATTTCCAAAGAGTCTCGAAGGAAATTAATTTTGCCGAAGTAAAAATCTTTTAGCGTAGCTCTACGCCACCGGAGGACAAAAAAGAGATTCCGAAAGTGCCCTTGACATTCCGTTCTCAATTGAAGTTTGCGTGATGAAAAAAAATTACAACGAACTATTTGAGTACTTTTCAGTGCAAGAACCTCAAGTTTTATTACTTGGTACAAATCATTTGCTTGCGTTTTTGTAGCCATTTCATATAAAGCACAAATTGTTGAAGATACGTTGCCATCAAATTTCCAACCGATGTATTTAGAAATCTGTGTTTAAGGTTGTAAAGATATATTGACTTTTATAATGAACATTTAATTCACATCCAATAGCTACCACTTGCAGTTTCAGCTAAAACCTGATGCGTAAGCCCAAAAAAACCGTTCTCTGAAATTCTTGCCACTTTTCCCATTAAGGGTAACATTAGCAAAAATGAAACATTATAAACATCTTTTTCGGCATTTTTTCAACCATCAGACAAAAAAAAGATAAATGTGGGAAATAACGATGATAAATATTACATTAAAGAGATATTGAATCGAAAAATGTAGTTATTTTTCATAAAGACTTTTTTGTGTGAAGTTGATCAATTCTTAAATATTATATCATTATTTCATACGCATTAGTAACAAAACACTATAGGCAGTTTTTATCTCAAAGTTTCATGAAACTTTAAGTACATATTTTATAATTTTAATTAATTTCACGACACTTTCGTAGATTGCATTCAGAGTGCTACGATGTTGGTCGGTAGGTCTACGGTTCACATTCCGTTAGTTTCATACCAGTACGTACCCTCTACGCTTCCCCGTAGGGAACTGTGGAGATATTCTCCATATTACTACGGAGCCAAATCTTATTAAGGAAGGAACATACTCCGCCAAAGGTATAATTGCTTCACTGGATTTGTTAGAATTTTCCTGTAATTTAACTGAGTTTACTTTGTTCAGAAGATTTAAAAAATATATATATTCAATTTTAACATATTTTTTTTTATTTAATCACTTAAAAAAGTTAAAAAAGAAATTATTCTCTATGACTTTTTAATTTATTGCAACTGAAAACACGAAAAACTTGGACGCATGATATTGATTTTGCAGTTTTTTGTCGTATTGAACAATGGTCGAAAAGAAAAATTTGTGTATCAGTAAATATATTCACCTGTATTTACTTCTTTTAAGTATCTCAAAACAAAACCAACGCAACACACACTACAGCACTACGCAGCAAACAGCCCTGTAACAAACGAACAGGACATCAACTACCACATCACAAACACCTCTCCGGCACTTCAACAAACGTCATAGATCCCTAGAGTGTATGAAATGTAGGGAGTCTCCAGGACAGGAATCCTTAAAAACACTTTTTTATTTTATATTAGAAAAGATAAATTCTTCTTCATTCAGAGAATAAAGAAAAAGAAGTAGAAATACTGTAAAAATTAAGTCAAAAATAATTAGATCGTTACAGTTAAATTTTGATCGAAACAATCTGATTTTAAAATAATTGGCAGTAAAAATTTTAAAAATTCTCAAGACACTTGTACGTGACAGAATTCTCAAAGTACATTCAAATGTATGGAAATACAAAAAAGAAGAGGGGAAGAAGGTATAAAAAGCGAGCCCGAAATAATAAGGAGGACACGTGACGCATATATTTAAAGAGGAGGCTTTATTGCTGCTCAGATATGATTTATGATTTGTAGCGAGAAATAAAATAAAACTTTTTTCTTTATCCTGTTGCTTTATTTGTCATATAAATTTATGAATTTGCATAACTCGGGAGAAGGTTAAATGAAAATATGAAATATTTCCTCTTATTTTTTGTGGTAATTTTCTATAGTACTATGTAAGTAAAGGCATTTTTTGTAAATTTGTAATTTAACGAAATCCATTCAACATGTAATATTTATTTATTATTCAATATGACTTTGTTATAAGTCACTTCTATAATCTATAATCTAAGTTGCAAGGATATATTCATTTTAAGCTCTCAGATGTATGCCCACAAACCAACAAGTGTAGTGCGCGCTTACAAATGCTGAATGTGTACTAACAAATAAAATCCAAGCCTCAAATGAACATAAGCCCCACAACTTTTGCCGACCTTCCCTGAAACAGGGGTGACATTGGCAAAGTGAACCATTTTTTACAGTATGGGTGATCAGCCTCATATCAACCTATAAGTCAAGGAATATGAATAATAAATTACATTTAAATATAAAAAAGAACAAAACCTTACAAAGAAATCTATACAAAAAAAGTCAAAAATTTCCTATGCAAAAAATGTAGCAAATGAATACACCAACATTAGAAATCAACATTGCAGATTAGCCGCCACTTCTTCCTGTCCTTGCATACTTCTTTCAAAATACTTTTATCTACCATAAAAATCCTGTAAACTCTGTAGGACTAAAAAACTTTTCAAGAACGAATAATGTTGAAGTTAGATATGATAGAAACCATATTTTAAAAAATAAAACTAAATTTACCATTAAATACTGAAAACCGTTTAGGTTGGTCTGAGGTTGACCTCTCATGCTTTACAAAAGTTGGTTCCGTTTTGCCATCCCGGTTGCAGGAAAAGGCAGCAAGAGTTGGGAGGTTTATTTTCATGTGACATTTGATTTATTTTATATGTGCACATGCAGTATGTGTAAGCGTGACGTTACATGTGCCTGCTTCTTGTCATGCATGAAATATGGGCCTTGAATGTCACTATGCCGTAGCAACTTAGATTACAGATTATTAGAAATTTACATATACATGCTTGACAAATCTATAAAAAGTATTTATGGTACAATAGACACACAAAAACTTTATTATACAATTAAGTCACACGTAAGCCGCTTAAAAATGTGTCAAGAATTTATGCCGCCCACAAAAAAAGTGCGGTTTTAATTTTTTGCTCCAAGTCCGGCTAAAGAGGCCCGCAAATAAAATGCTTATCTGGGCTGTTCCCCGCACGCGGTGCTGCCGCCGTAATCTGCAACATACTGTCTTCTAATTGCGGTCCTAATTGCTGAGGGGTCTACACCGGGTGGGTCTACGCCAAACGGATGCTACGCTTAGCAGACACTACACCAATCTAGTGCTACGCCAAGCAAGTTCTATACGCTCAGGCAGGTCTACGCCAAGCAGCACTATGCATGGTCTACGCTGAGCGTCTGCTTTACCCAGCAGTCAAGAAGAGCCCCTTCTCGCTGCTTAGGGAGGCTCGTAGAGTGTTGGCCTCTCAGGTGCTACGGCGTAGCCAAGAAACTGAAGATTATATAAAGTGTACCCAGCTGTGGTTTACGATGTAAGATTGGATTTTTAGGGAAATATGTCTCTACGAGCTTACGTTTTAAGTTATTTGAATGTTTGCTAGTTTTAATTTTTCACGTTCTACCAGTCCTAGAAGTCACATGACTTTTCAAGATTGAAAACATAATATTTTTTTAATGATTTACTTTCTATCTGGAGTTCATTGGACTGCAATACACATTTATCTCATCTTCTAGTAAAATATATTTTTTCATTATTTTATTAACAAAAACCAATATTTCTGCAACAAAAGACCTTTTACATAAACATATAAAAACGTGGTGGATATTCTTGTCTTCTTTTAACAATAAATTACATTCTCCTTCTTTTATACAAAAACTGCTAAAATTTTCAATAGATTTCAATATTTTTTTGTGCAATTTTTAACCCTTCAAGTTTTTAATACTTTTTTATCCAGCGTCTCTTTAGCTTTTAGTCCAATGGAGCAAAACTCAAAAAACTGGCATTCTGAAGATGAGTCTAGTGGCGGGCATTGTCGGGAAGAAGGCATTGTCGAAACCTTAAAGAGATGAGTGGGAAGGCAGAGACCTCACACGTGCTGAGGAGAGGGGGGGGCACCTATGTTAGTGGGAACTCAGGCGGTACAAGGATTTGGCAAGCGTTTATATGGGACTCGGAGAAAACGATGTTAAAACGACCGTGCTAGAGTCGCGGAGAATTTTCAATCCTTCCTGCCAACTTAATTACTTACATACGTGAACAGACAAACGTAGGCTGTTAAGGGCATGGAACAATTAAGGAAGCTTTGTAAAATAAATCCAAAATATATTTATTTGTGGATTGAGCAAAATTAAAAATGAAAGAAATTGAAATAAATACTGCAACTAACAATAACTGTTTTCTCATTTAACTAGTGTTAAATCTTTGTGAAAAACGTAATGATGTTATGGATTAAATCAGTTCAGCATATTTTCTGGGACGCCAACTTGTTTGGTGCGCGTGTAACAGATGATAAACTTATTCCTAGCCCCCAGTCATGTCCAGTTCCAGCGGCATGTTCGCGGTTCGAGAATTGTTAAATTTACGCAAATGCGCCAGTGTCCCAAATAAAATAATAATATACATATTTCGAAAATGGGACATTCTCTCGGGAGAAACATGCACTGTCAATCCTAGGAAACGAAGGACCAGAGGGAGGCGAGGTGGGAAGTGCACAAGGAAAAATAGGGGATGGGTAAGCCAGGACCCCGCTCATTGCTTGGTTTCCAACAGCCCGTGCAACCAGATTACTCAGCCCTGTCATATTCAGCAAGCCACACAAAATGTGCAGTCAATAAACAACGACGGTATCAACTTAGAGGCTGCATTACAGGATGAAACAAGTCCTACTCAGGAATCAAGTAATCCAAAAAATACTCACCCGTTTATTAGATCAAGGAAATGTACAAAGAGAAACCGACAACCTGTCAAAGGTGACATTGGTGCCAACCGAAATCCTGAGCCACAACAAAAAGGCAAGAGTATAGGCCATCCTCTTCCAAAGTCTGACAGGCATACAGGGCTACCAGCTCGAAAACCAGTTACACTTGGCTGCTGGAATCTGCGTTCGCTAAATAATAAAGTGGACGATGTTGACGAATTATTCAAGGATCAAAACATCAACATCTTAGCACTCACTGAAACATGGCACGAGAGCTACAACTGCGCTGCGCTCAAGAGACTGAGAGGACTTGGGTACTCTGTAGTGGAAGCAGCAAGAACAGCAACAGGGAAGGAAAAAAAAAATAGCGTCTCATGGACCAATCACGGAGGAGTGGCTGTAGTGGCAAATCAAGGAATCCGAATGGAGAAACTCAATACTATAAAGGTCACTACTTTTGAATACCTCCCCTGTAGAATAACATCCAATGGCAAAACACTCACATTATCAACAATTTATAGGCCAGGCTCTAAAGCTGTCACTTCAATTTTTTTCGACGAACTGAGAACATTATTTGAATGGCTAGCAATCAGAAACGAAATGTTTATAATTACAGGCGATATAAACATTCGTTTGGATAGAAGCAATGATAATCATACCAAGACCTTTACTCGTTTGCTTAAAGACTTTGATTGTGAACAATGGGTAACAAGTCCTACACACACGGGAGGAGGACTACTAGATGTGCTTATCTCACGGAAGGAAGACCAAGCGCTTAATGTAAATGTCATAGATGTGGGACTCTCGGACCATCAACTTATCACAGCAAGTGTTCCACTGGTTGGAAAGCCCTTGATTTATAAAGAAGTCAGTACCAGAGCATGGCGTAAATTTGACGTCGAAGCTTTCTGCAGCGACGTTCGAGCCTCGCCGATCTGTGATGCAACCTCTTACTCACTTCTCTCCCTAGACCAGCTCATTGACCTGTATGATGAAACATTCTCTAAAATAATTGATCAACATGCTCCAAAGACTTTTAAAAAAATCAGAGAACGCATATCCAATGCCTGGTTCGACAGTGAGTGCCGAGCTGCAAAACAAAAGATGCGGAGACTTGAAAGGCTCTACAGACGTGGAAAGGACATGAATTTCAGAGTAATGTGGATTAACGCTCAGACAGTGTACAGGTCTACAATGCTGAAAAAGAAATCGGAATACTGGTGCACAAAAATTACAAGCCAGCAGGACAAACCTGCCCAAATGTGGAAGTCACTGAACAATCTATCGGGAAATGTTAAGCAGACTCTTCTCACCAAAACAAGTGCAGTAGAATTTGGTACTTTTTTTAATGATAAGATCGAAAAAATCAATGCATCTAATGCAAATTCATCAAAAGATCCTGTCTTACCTACTACTGATGATAATGAATCACAGGAGAACAACATCGATTATTTCACTGAAACAACAACAACAGAAATTCAAAAACTGTTATCAAAGTCCTCAAACAAGCAGTGCGAGCTGGATCCACTACCTACGTGGCTTGTGAAACTCTGTGCACATGATATTTCACCCTTTTTAGTGCATCTCATCAACCAGTCAATGAGTAAAGGATACGTCCCAGAAAAACTCAAATGTGCCCATGTCACTCCGATTCTGAAAAAAATGCAGCTTGACCAAGATGTGTTAGCCAATTATAGGCCTATATCAAATTTATCTTTTGTGTCAAAACTTCTAGAACGAATTATTTCAGAAAGAGTGACAAATCATTTAGAAAATAATAAACTTATGCCCAGAATGCAGTCTGCATATCGGAAACACCACTCCACTGAATCGGCACTTATTCGTCTTATGTCAGACCTGATCTCCTCAATAGAAGGTGGAAATGTTGCCTTACTGGCAATGTTAGACATGAGCGCTGCCTTTGATACTGTTACGAAATTAGGGTTCAATTGTCTTCAAATTAAAAATACACAGGTCTTCTTCAATAGTTATTTATTTTACACAGTTACAAAATTTATTTTCACACTACTTTCTCGATTATTCCACTTGGTTTTGGTTCACTGATCAGATGACTTCGATGTGTTTGTAAGTCTCTATGATACTGACCCGCTCTGCAGGCCATTCGCACCTTTATACTCTGTAGAGCAGTATGATCTAGAACTAAAGTCGCCAGACGGTTCCAGAGTAATTATTACTTCTCGATGTTTCACGTACTACCTAGACACAACCAAAATCCTACCTACCAATGCAATACAGTATTCCTATAATTATAACAAATACCTACTTAGCCTAGAGAATTCTACACTTATACACAATTATCGATCCTACCTACCTATACCTATGAGGACTCTTATAACTATAACTACCCATACTTATTTCAATATTTATATTTACATAACATTATAACTACCCATACTTATTTCAATATTTATATTTACATAACACTACCCCCCACCTAGACTGTTTCGTCCCGGAACAGTCTTGACTCTGTGTAGGTAGGGGCATGCTGATCCACGTCGACACCCTGTGGTCAGGAAGAAGTGGCAGTCCACGGATTTCTCCCCACTGGCTCTCGGCTGCGCTTGCTCGCAGCACACCATGACGCTGATGCCGACTCCCGAGAACACTGCTTCAATCATACTCCGGATTATCCGCCAGTCTCGATTAGCGCGGCCGCCACCCATCTTCGGTATTGCCAGACGCGCCTGCTGATCCTCCAACATGTAGTCACGCAGCTCAACAAGGCCGTCCCACAATGCCTTGTAGTCCTCTTCCAGGTTGCTGGAATCCGGGACAACCAGGCAGTATGCTTGTTGACGCCCCTTCGGTAGTCTCAGAGCTCTTCCTTGCGGGCTGCTCGAGGGTTGCGGTTCTCCGAATTTGTATCGGAAGACCCGTGCAATTCCTCTAGACATATCTAGATCTTCCGGTACACTGCATGCCAGTGTGTGGTCCCTAGTGACCTCAAATAAGTCCTTGTGGACTTCTGTGGTCACTCCATGGCGAAACTTCTGCCCTGCCTTCGCGTTCTCCCAAAACGTCTCAAAGGCTGGTGATCTTTCGGATGCGACGCACTGTCGTACTTTTTGGGCTGGTTGGTCATCATTATCGCCTAGGTATGGTGAGAGGCGATTGTAGTGCACGACCCTTGGTTTTCCGTTTGGTCTCTTTTTTATGCGGTAGACCACATCGTTGATGCGCTCCAAGATCTCGTACGGCCCGTCCCAGGAACGCTGAAGTTTCGGACAGTATCCTTGGCGCCTCTTGGGGTCAAAAAGCCACACCCAGTCACCAGCTTTGTACCCCATGCTGTCAGCTCTGGTGTCATAGCGCTCCTTCATTTGGTCGCTGGCTTCCCCGATGTTCATGCGGACCTGATCATGGATGTCATCCAGCCTCCTGCGAAGGTCTGTCACATAGTCTTCTCCGGCTAGGTCTTCACCTGGTTTGCAGCCAAATTTGAGATCACAAGGAAGTCGCATTTCTCGCCCAAACAGTATGCTGCTGGGAGTCTTCTTCGTCGTTTCCTGAACAGCCGACCGGTAAGCCAATAAGAACAAAGGCAGATGTCGGTCCCAGTCCCGCTGATGGCTGGACACTACTTTGGCTAAGTACCTCCCCACGGTACGGTTCATCCTTTCCACCATTCCATCAGACTGTGGATGTAGCGCAGTGGTCCTGGTCTTGTAGATCCCTAGCCGCTCACACATTTGCTGGAAGATAGCAGCTTCAAAGTTCCTTCCCTGATCAGAATGTAATTCCAGGGGTACGCCAAACCTGCTGATAAATTCGGTAACTAGAACTTCAGTCACGGTTACGGCCTCTTGGTTAGGGATTGAGTAAGCTTCCACCCACTTGCTGAAGTAATCCATCACCACCATGATGTACTTGTTACCCTTCTCAGTTGTAGGAAATGGGCCAGCTATGTCGATGGCAATTCTTTCAAAGGGGCTGCCAACATTGTACTGACGCATTGGTGCTCGCCTTTTCCTTTGCGGTCCATTGGCCGTTGCACAGGTTACACATTTTCGACACCAATCTTTGACGTCTTCGCTGCAGTTGATCCAGTAAAATCGCTCTTTCACTTTCTCCAGCGTCTTCTTAACGCCTAGATGTCCTCCAGAAGTTCCTCCATGCAGCAGTCCAAGGATTTCCGGTACTCGGCTCCTCGGAACGAGGGTTTGCTTTCTTCTAAGTGTGCCGTCTTCCTTCTCAATCTTTCGTTTCAGAAACCCTCCTTCTATCACTATGGATCCCCATTGAGCCCAATAAGCCTTGACAGTTGGTGATAAGGGGGCGAGTTTTTCCCAGGTTGGCCTTTCTCCTTCTCGCGCCCATTCCATCACATACTTCAAGTCCGGATCATTCAGTTGGTCTTGCGCCAATTTTTCATCTTGCCAGTCCTCATCTTCGGTGGTCGTCCTTTGGACAATTGCTACCTTGTCCTCCATCTTTCTGCAATGTTTGCAGTCACTGGCGCATGGTCGTCTGGATAATGCATCCGCATTTCGATGAAGCGTGCCAGGTCTATGTTCGGAGTCATAATCATACTCCTGGAGCCTTTCAATCCATCTAGCCACTTGCCCTTCTGGGTTTTTGAATTTCAGAAGCCAAACCAGTGCAGCATGATCAGTCCGTAGTGTGAATTTTCTCCCGTACAAGTATTTGCGGAAGTGTTCCACTGATTTTATCACGGCAAGAAGCTCTCGTCTGGTCACGCAATAATTTCGTTCTGGCTTGGAAAGCACTTTACTGAAGTAACCCAGAACAGTCTCATGCCCATCCTGTATTTGGGAAAGGACGCCTCCTATCCCCACATTACTAGCGTCGGTATCCAGGATGAACTTTCCATCTTTTCGTGGGTAGCTCAAGATGGGGGCACTTGTTAATCTTCCCTTAAGCTCTTCAAATGCTTGTGCGCAGGAATCACTCCAATGGAAGCGAGTGTTTTCTTCCATAAGCTTGGTGAGCGGTTTTGCAATGTCCGCAAATCTTGGCACAAACCTCCTGTAATAAGTGCACAGCCCCAGGAAACTCCTAGTTTCATGTTTGTCCTTCAGCACGGGCCAGTCTCTTACTGCCTTGATTTTGGCAGGGTCAACTTCAACTCCACGTTGAGAAACTATGTGTCCCAGGTAATTTACTTGTTTCTTGAACAGGTTACACTTTTTCGGGTTGAGCTTCAGTCCAGCGTCTTGTAGTCGCCCGAAAACTTGCTCCAGATTTCTCAACTGATGGTTGAAGTCCTTTCCCAGGATGATTATGTCATCCAAGTATACCAGGCAGGTTTCCCATGACAGTCCTCGCAGCACATTCTCCATCAGCCTTTCAAACGTGGCGGGGGCATTGCATAAGCCAAATGGCATCACGGTGAACTGCCAAAGTCCAGATCCAGTCGAGAATGCAGTTTTCTCCTTATCTTTGGCATCCAATTCAACTTGCCAGTAGCCACTTTTCAGGTCCAATGTGGAAAAAATGGTGCATCCTGCCAATGTGTCCAAGGTGTCGTCAATCCTTGGCAGAGGGTAACTATCCTTTTTCGTAACATCGTTGAGCAGTCTGTAGTCCACACAAAATCTCGTGGTACCATCCTTCTTTTTCACCAGTACCACCGGGGATGTCCAAGGGCTACTTGATGGTTCTATGATGCCATCCTTGCTCATGTCTTTGATGATCTTGTCAGCTTCTTCCCGCTTTGCAAAGGGTAGTCTTCTTGGAGCCTGTTTTATTGGTCTCGCTTCTCCGGTGTCTATGCTATGTTGCACTACCTTGGTTCTTCCCAGACGGCCATTAGAGTCCTCGAAAATGTTCTGGTAGCGGCAGATCAAACTCCTCACTCTCCGTCTCCTCCTTCGCATCCTTGTCAGCCTTCACCTCGGCCGAGTCACTCTTGCCGTTTTCAGCCGACTTGACATCATCTTTGTCATCTTTGCTGTCAGCTGCGTCCTCAGCCTTGAGCTGGCCGTTGTTTTTGGCCTTCAGGTCTCCCTTCCCCAACTTCTGAGATGACTCATCCTCAGTTGACATGTCGGCCTTTTTGTCATCCTGATTATCACTTAATTTTACACTATCAGTGTCCACCGACATTTTTAAGGCTAGGTTTTTAGCCCTCTCCTCCTTCCAACCAGCTAGGTCTTCCCTCAAGCTCTTGAAGTTGGCAGCCATCTTTGTTTTAAACTCTTCCACGGCTCGCTCGCGGTCCCCTCCAGACGCCATGACAAAATATGCCGGGTCTTCGCCTGCCTGTTCCAAGGCCTCTATGAGGCGTGCTTGTAAGGCTGCCTTTCCTCCTGAGGTCTCCAGGTCCCTCTCCAGAAGCTCATTCTTAAGCTCATAGACTTTGAGGTCCTTGATGTTCACCTTAGCCATTTTTTTTATTTTAACACAAGTTAGCCATACAGTTTATTTACACAGACTTTCTTACAATAGATTTATTTTTAACAGACTTATTCTAACAGATTTATTTTAACACACTTATTTATTTCGTACAGATTACATTTATTTTACACCTTATTGGTCGCCCTGGCAACTAGATACTCCTCTGTGTGAGTGCTTCGAAGACTGACTCGCTTCAGCCCATTGTCGCCCTTCTTATAGCGGAACCTAGGGGCCATTCCAGCCTGCCCTAGAAACTTCCACTACCACAGTTGTATAGACGATTCTGGACATATTATTACTTCTCGATGTTTCACGTACTACCTAGACACAACCAAAATCCTACCTACCAATGCAATACAGTATTCCTATAATTATAACAAATACCTACTTAGCCTAGAGAATTCTACACTTATACACAATTATCGATCCTACCTACCTATACCTATGAGGACTCTTATAACTATAACTACCCATACTTATTTCAATATTTATATTTACATAACATTATAACTACCCATACTTATTTCAATATTTATATTTACATAACAATACGGTGGATCACGGAACCTTATTACAAAGACTCAAAATTAACTTTGGTGTTAAAGGCAAAGTACTTGCATGGTTCGAGTCTTATTTACACGATAGAAAGCAAGCCATTAAATTTCAAGGCGAAATATCACCTGCACGCATTCTGAAATACGGAGTACCTCAAGGCTCCGTATTAGGCCCAATGCTTTTTATCTTATATACAAAAGATATTGAAAAGATAGTGAGCAGCTATGGGCTATCAATACATGCATACGCTGACGACTGTCAAGTATACGCTAGCTCCAAGCCTAATGACACTGAAGGGTTGAAATCTCGAATGGCTGAATCTCTTAGATTTGCACACACCGCTGACACTATCGGGAGGAGACTCTATCTACCCATCAAAAACTGTGGATCTGCTAGGAGTACGATTGGGCACAGACCTGACATTAAGTGAGCAGGTGGATAAAACATTAACAGCATCTTTCTTTGGACTGCGCCAAATTAAGGCAATTCGCAGATGTCTACCCCCTGATGCATTAAAAACCTTGGTCAATGCCTTTGTCCTGTCGCGGGTAGACTATTGTAGTGCGATTTACGCAGGACAAACAAAAAAGCAAAACAATAGGCTTCAATCGGTCCTTAATTCGGCAGCAAGACTGATTTTCGGAACTGGAAAGTTCTGTCATATCACGCCAATACTAAGGAACCTGCATTGGTTGAAGTTTCCAGAGAGAGTAGCTTATAAAATATGCTACACTGTGTACAAGGCACTCAATGGGAAGGCTCCAACATACTTGGCTGAACTGCTATCCCAGCAGTCCAACAAGAGTGATCTGGTGCTAAGATCCTCTGTATCAGGGGGGATAAGACTAAATGAGCCTCATCGTCCATACCGAACATGCTTCGGCGACCGAGCCTTCTACAATGGCGCACCTGCAGTGTGGAATGGACTTCCTCTGGATGTCAAAACCGCAAGCCCAGAGTCGACGTTCCGGAAAAAACTCAAGACCTACCTGTTCAGTCTATCATATTATCCCAATTAATCCTACACTTTATTTAACTATTTTTATTTTTATGTATTACTATACGAATATATTATTTACCTATAATGTAAGATTATTATGTATGTGCATTCACATGTATACGAGTATGGACATACCCCATTATTTATATTATTCCCTTCATATCTTCTCATTCCTCATATATTTTATACCAAGGGCCCTTGAGGTGTGCTACACACAAAAACGGCGCTTTAAATAAATTATCCAATTATATATATATATAATAAGATTATTTAAAGTTGGCTAAATATTTATCATCGATGTGATGGATATGAATGCATTGAAGGAGGTATTCAAGGATAGGAAAATATTTGAGCTAAATTTGCAAAGACTTTGGCCATCCCTAGCGGAATGATGACAGATTAACAGTAACAGTATCCTAATAAATAATCGGACTTTAGCCCTGCAGTGACTCTAGAAGCAAGCATTTATTTCATAAAAACAAAAATATTGCCAATTTCAACCCTGTGTCAGGGAAGGTCGGCAAAAGTTGTAGGGCTTATGTTCATTTGAGGTTTGGATTTTATTTGTAAGTACACATTTAGCATTTGTTAGCGCGAACTACACGTTTTTGTTCGTGGGCATACATCTGAGAGCTTTAAATGAATATTATAGTCTTGCAACTTAGATTGTAGATTATTATTATAGATGCGAAAAATGGCACGAATGAATTCAACTTTTAAATTGAAAAGAAAAAAATGGAGTTTACGTTTTGACTGTACTAATTTTTTTAAATCGCATATTGTTGTATTTAAAGCAAAAACAATGTTAATTTCTTTGTAAAATAAAATAGAATTTATACCTTAACATTTAACAATTTTAGTTAAACATTTATATTTGTTTTTATTTAATTTTGACTTTAAATTTATACCTAAATAATTATATTGTCTATGAAATGTGAAGGGAGATGAGGAAGAAGAGAATTGAATTGTTAATTTGATTTGTCACTGTCCTGATGATGCCTTGTTAGGCGAAAACGTTAGACAAAATTAAAAGAATATAAAAGTGAATTGAAACAGTGTTTTTTTTTTTAATTAATAATAAAATATAACGCATTGCACGTGCATTGGTAATTGTAAATTAAACAATGAAAAATTTATGTATTTTTTTACTTTCTGGACTCTATATAACTCTTTGCAGCATTGTTTTCATATTTTGTTTATATGAATATTTAGTTAAATGAACTTGGTTCACGCCCTCATTTGGTCTTGCCCACATTTTTTCTCGCAGATACTTTGGTGCATTAGTGGCTCGGCATCTGAGAGTTCAGGCGTTCCTAGGAGAGGCGTGGTAGACTCAGCTGCAGTGACGCGTCGCCCAGTATGTTGGAATGCATGCGGACTCCAGGCAAACCGAAATAATAACAATTAGTGCAGCTGGTGGGAGGGAGCACATGCAAACCTTACAACAATGCAACAGTGCAATTTTAAGTTTGTGGTTCAAAATGTGTCTTTAAAACTGACTGTTATAAGTTGTGTACCAAATTTTCTTTTGTATTCGAGAGTTCACCAATCACTCGTCCCCTTAGTGCTTGTTTGTCTTATGTCCATCAGAGGCAATTTCGTATGAACAATGTTACAAAAACATTGAAAACAACTCTCACATTATCGTCTTTTACGTTTTTTTCCTAGTTAATATTGTGTAGAATGTAATTTTTAAGACAATGTCATTGAAAGATCATCTTTACATCAAATTGTAAGTAAGCAAATCAAACACTGCGGGGACGAATTGGTATTCAAAATTTATTTTCGCATTTTTTTTAAATTCATTAAGGATTATTTTTCTGCACATAGAATAATATTTTTTTGTCTTAAGAGTTAGCGTAACAAAGACGTTGTGAGGATAAAAAAGTAGAAAAACATCACCAATACTATCGTCAGATGACATCAAAAAGATTTTTAGTGACTGGATGCGGAATGCTCTGGATAAAGATACCTGGAACAATTGGAGGAGGCCTATGCTTATCAGTGGACGAGAATTGCCATGTAAGCAATGGCTTAAAATAAAGTAACTTCTTGATGGAAAACAAAATACTAATTATATCGCCATCCTTAGGTCTAACCAGGCAGTTTAATGTGTAAAAAACTTGTTCAATAACATTTAGAATGACATCATTTCCTACAACTTATAGTTCGTTTTTTGTCCGATTGCCTGTGTTATTTTGGAAAGACGTCTTAAGAGTTCAACGTCTTAAGTAAGACTAGCTCTTCAAATTTAATCTCGTGGTTTTTATATGCTCGCTACGTTGCTGACTTTCGGGGGCGTGGCTTGCCGCGTTTGATGCTAGAGCGAGACGCTCTCAGTGTTGGTTCGCGCTCAGCCTTGCTCGCATCTCCTCCTGGGATAATTGTTTCCACTAATGGGCTGCAGGCAGTGCCTCTCACTTCCTCACGGTCTTGTGCGGCCCATTCTGTAAAGCAGATACGCCAGCCGTGCGGACAAATGATATGGACGGCACAGTTACACGCAAACTGCCACCGCAGAGGGGGATACAGATTTTTACTGCATATTCACAAACGTACCGTGCAAAATACACACGTTCAGCATGATGGTTTAACATTTTGTAATTTTGTTGTTTTAAATTTTAATACAAAAAAAACATACCACACACAATACACATGTTTTATGTCAACCTTTAAAAGATAATTGTAATGAAAGTAAAAAAAATAACAATAATAGGATGATTTATTTCGTGAGCGCTGTTTTGTGTGAATCACACCTCAAGAGCCTTCTGCAAGCTTGACCATTGTTTAAGATAGCGCCAATTCTCAAACCCGACCCAGTTGCTGTAAGGCTGGATGGACATTTAGTGACAGGTCCTTGGTAAAGGTGTATGATTTTTTCAACTCAGCAAAGAGCGTATTTGAAAATATAAATGATCTATTTGAAGTGCTTTGCCGGGATTTGAATCTGAAGCGTTACCACTAGACTACGGACCGGTCAAAAGAAGAAAGATCTAGAAGAATGCCAGAAATGGTTTATCTTAAAGCTTTTCAAACTGAAAAACTGAAAATTAATTGAGACAAGGTTCCAAGTAATTGATGTTAGTGATCTACTGAATTTCAGTTAAGTCCGATGGAAAAAATATGTACCTACTTTTCAAAGTGTTTCATTACTGTATTTTTTTTACATACGAGTATCTACGTATTTACAAAAAAACCTTAACAGAGTAATAAAGTTGGAAGCTTGATTTGTATATTTGTTATTTTTTAATCAAATAAAACTCACTCTGTTCGATTAAAAAAAACAGTCAAACCGTCTACAAAATACAGCCACACTCATTTTTATCACAAAGTTTATTGAAAATACTCTGTATGAATGTTCACAAAAAAAAGACATATCAATTCCAATCGAATCTTTTTTTTTTTTTAATCCAGTAAAACGAGCAAAAACGTCGCGTCGCGTTATTTTCAATTTATGTTATCATAACTCGCCGTATATCGATGCTGGGATGGGGTGTAATTTCAAACTCACCCCTTCAACCGTTCCCCGCATTAAAAGGCTGTTTATTTGCAATGCTCCGCGCGGGGTTTTGAACCCGGACCCCTGGTGATCGGGGTGGTGGGACAGTTAAGCGTTTGGTCCATAAAAAAGCATCATGAGAATGTGAAGCCGGTAAAGACTGCAAGGCATGCTAAGTAGCTGTGATCGATTGCTGAACTTTTGCGAAAGTAAATAATAAAAATAAAATAAAATCATGTAACAAAATTTAATAATTTTTTATTTTTTCTTCGTCTTTTGGTGCCACTTCTATCAAAAATCGGCGGTCATCATGGCTATTTTTACCTTGAACCCTGTGGCTCGAAATAGGGACTTGGTGCTTTTGTTGAATTATTGTCGCAGGTTTTTAGCCACGTTACCCTTCAGCTTCCCTGAGTTCTTTCAAATCAAATTAACACGTTTTCTGGTATTTATAATGACTCTTTAATGATATTATCTCGTTGATACTCGCATCATGGGTATGAAGACCACTAACATTAAAGTACTCATACTAAGTCCCGGTATTTTCAACGTTAGCATATGACATTAGACTGAATAAAGAGGACACACTTACGTACTTTATCGTGTGGGTAGTTTTTTTTCCAGTTTAAAGTCTCATATGCTAACATTAAAATACGAGTCTTCCTGCTTCAGGGAAGGTCGGCAAGAGTTTCAGGGCTTATGTTCATTTGAGATTGGGTTTTTTATATTGTAGGTTCACATGCGGCATGTGTAAGCGCGAAATTATGCGTGTCTACTTGTGGGAATGCATTTAATATGAATATCATATGATACATATCTTTGCAGCTTAGATGTAAATTTAGATACGTATACTTTTAATATTTATATTAAAAAATACTTTTTTCAATGCAAAAATAAAGACTCTATTTAAAAAAATATAAAAACTGAATTTATATTGAAAAAAGAATAAGGGAGAATTTGATAATACTAAATCTTTAACATAATATGACACGCAATGAGAAAGTTTAAGCGTACTACTTATACTGATATAAGGTAGGGGCTACACAGAAGGGGGGGGGGGGGGTAAACCTATCTAAGTTGCACACGTAACGGGCTTAGGGGATCAGCTGTGAGGCGCGGCTTAGTGCCGTCTCAGGCTTAGCTTGACCGCCCAGAACTGCTGAAGATGCACAGTTCCACTGATTGCCACTCAAACGGAGATAATTACAAACTTTATACGGGGTGTCTCATTCCGAAAAATCATTAAACCGAGTAGGTAAATACTTCTTTTGGTCAATAATATTAGAAGAAAACAGTACATGGGTATATTTTTGTTTGAGGAGTTTAATTTGAAATAACTTAAGTATGAAAAAAAAAACTTTTTAATTATACTGATACGGAGTAAAAAGGAGAGAATCAAAATTGAGTTCTACAAAATTTCCACTGAAATATTTTATTAAGAGTTTAATTTATATGAATCTCTGTTGTCCTTTCTAACTGATAATTTGTTTACATTTGAATGCAATAAGTTTGGCAAATAAAATGAAGAGAATATTATGATTTCGATTTTTTTTTTTTGACACACTGAAAAAATTGCTCCCTTTATTCTTACATTTTTTTATTATTCAATGTTTGTACCCAAATAAAAAAAGAAATTCGATTCAAAGTACAAATATTTTTTCCTTGAGAGATATATTTATAGATACCCAATCTTTCACTCTTACAATGGCCACACAAACTCATACAACAATATTAAGCGCTGCCATATATAACATCAATTTCTCACGAGAATTGCTCGTCTTTTGTAATTTATAAAAAACGAGCACGTAGGCTGTTTTATATTAAAAGCTCGCTTCGTGAATCGTCGTAGAACGTGCCCTCAGGATGATTGACAGATATCGTAGCACCACGTGACTAGAGGAGCTACGCCTTCTGACAGCCCCATTCTACGCTGCGTAGAGCCCATTGTTGGCGCTACGACTCAACCCTCTACGCACAGAAAGCCAACGCAGTCCAGAGTTGCCAAAATTATAACATTTTTTTTTATTTCATCACTCAAAATTCCAAGATAACTAAAATACGTAAAAAATATTCCAGTCAACAATCTGATATCATATGATTTATAATTAATGGAGAATTATAATGCTTATTTCTAACTTGCCAAGAATAGTTTGGTTTATTGCATTTCTCCTACCAAATTTATTAAAAAGCATGAGAATAAAAAAAAAATAATAAGAAAATAAATGTTTGGCTTTTCGTGATTTACATGATTAATTTACATATTTAAAAGGTTTTTTTTATTATTGTTGTAGCAGTTTTTTTATAATGCCTAATCTCTATGACACACACGCACAGTATAAGCATGTATTAGTGTACAATCTCTGTCAGTTGTACATCCATCGCTTTAGCACAAAACATTCACATTCAGCATTGTGTGCTAGAACCGGGCTGATGTCATCTGCGTTTATTCATTTCGAACTGTGTACAAATGCTCGTTTGTCTGTTAATGTGATCGTTGAGTGCTGCCATTTACGTACACACTCGCGGATTGTGTGCAGAGCTTATGCAAATAAATTTAAGCCATAATGTACGATGTCAAAGTCATCATATATTTGTTCATCAAATGATTTGTTCGGTATCGATTCGCTCCATGTATATTTAGATACTAGTCAACAGCGATTTTAAGTCCCTATTCATAAAAAATGGTTAGTTATTATTAAATCCGCTTTAAGTCAATTTTTCTATACAAAAAATTAAGTTAAGCTCGGGCTTAAGGCTAACACTCATCTAATAAATAAGGCTGCATATGTTTTTTTTTGTCTTTCACAAAGTGTTTTTTTTACCGATTTTTTCTTTACTCAGGAAAAACAATCCGGAGAATATCTAATTTTTGAAAATAAATTAAAAATATATATTTAACATTTCTAGTTCGAACGAGGTCAATTTATAGGCTTTCAGAAAATATTTTCCGTTGCTTTTTAAATTAAAAAAAACTTTCCCCACATGGGCAGGTGAAATTTCTATTTAATTGTAGTAGTTGGTGTAGTTTTAGACCTACGGAAATAAATAGATTGTATTCGCTAAATACTGCCCCCTTAAAGTATCATGTCAACGTTCTACTTTGTAAGCATTTTTTATGTACTAAAATAATGTTTTCGTTTGTTTGTTAAGATATTTATATATTTCTTGTTTAACAATTGTAGAAACTAAAAAATTGTTTTTTATTGCAGAAGTATCGTTGAATAATTTATTTTTAAAACATAAAATTGTAAAATATTTTTTATAAGGTGACAGGGACAGCTTTCCGTTGAAACTTTGGTCCACGTTGAGGTGCGACTGACGAGGGTTATTACGAGAAGATGGCTAGGGGTTGAAAAGGACCTGTAAAGTGGCGTAGAGGCGTAGAGGTGTAGAGGCGTATAGGGGGCGGGGTCCTAAATGGGCCAAGGGTCTTCAGAGGGTGGTCCACTCGACAAAACGACATCGAAAATTTCGTGACAAAATTACACCGTCAATAAAATGCTTCCCCGTTTCCAAAACTCAATAATGCAAGAAGCTCGTAAGGCGAGAGAATTCATTTTTTATTGTACACTTGGTAAACTGATCCTGTTTTGCAAATACTTATCTATACATCTTTACATACAACCTTTTTTGTTCAAAAATAAATCACAAAACTAAAATGAAAGAGTATTTATAATCATTTAGCACTGTTACGCTAATGGTTTATTTTACAATTTATCGTGACAATCATTTGAATATTGTCAATATCTTCGATACAAAATTAAATTCATACTAATGTGACAAATTAAAGGGTTTTGTTAATAATTAAGTCGTATTAAATCAATTTTTTGTCATTTTCATGCATTTTTGAAAAAAACTTTTATTGCAGTATTTGATTCCATCCAATTGAATTAATATTCAAGCGGTTTCAAAAGCATATTACAGAGTTTTTCTTCTTATAAGGTCAGTGGACTATTTAATGAATAAAACTTTATAATTGTACCAAACCCAAAGTTATAGTCTAACCGAGACTCAATTGCATATGTTATCTATTATGTAACATTAATTTATTCTGCTACTCTGAATTTCAATGATTAATAAATAATAATATGAAGGATTAAAACATCACAGGAGCAAAACAGCAAATTTTCTGTTCCCATCATAAATCAGCACCGCGAATGTGGTCTCATATCAAATATTTTTAAACCCTTCATACGTTTGACCACATAGCAAAATGGTGTGAAATTTCCACATGTATGTAACCGCATACACATGATTATCATTACATGGCAGCAGAGCCTGGGGAGCTGCTTTTTGCTGATTTGGCTCGTGATTGTGTGAAGGGAGATTAAAATTTTATGTCGGATTATAATTTTGAACATTCAAACACCAAACATATATTTTGCACATGGAAAATTGTTGTTGCTGCTGTTATTGTTGATGGTTAACGGAGATGAATGAAACCGCTGTTCATTGGTTGTTTAATAATAGATGTACTAATTTTAAACTACATTTATTTATAATATTTTTTAGTGTAAATCTGTTAACACAGTGAAAGTCCATTTTTATAAATATTTAAAAATATAAATGGTAAAACATTGTTTTAATTCACTTAATCTTATAAATAATAATTTATTTTAATAAAGTGAATTAAAACAATGTTTTACCATTTATATTTTAAATATTTATATACTTTTGAGTTTTAACCTGAAAAGGTGGAGTTATAAGTGAAGAATAGCTCCTCGACTGATAAGTTGGTATGAGGCTGACCACCCGTGCTGTAAAAATCGGTTCACTTTTGCCAATGACACCCGGGTTTCAGGGAAAGGCGGCAAGAGTTGCAAGGTTTATGTTCATGTGAGGTTTTGTTTATTTGTATGCACGCATGTAGAATGTGTAGGCGCGAACCTACATGTGCCTGTCTGTGAGTATGCATTTAATATGAGCCTTAACTGTCAACATATTTTTGCAGCTTAGATTATAGATAGATAAAAATATCAGTCTCCTCTAACAAGACTGAGTATTTTTATTTTATTCTACACACATACAAAAAAGTATGAATTACGACCATTATATCTTTGATTATCATATTCATGAAATTTTCAGGATTCCAAGCAAATCAGTCATTTCATTATATAATATTTTCATACTTTGTTCGTATTTTGAGTTTGTACACATTTTGTATGCAAGTCAGTTTATTTTTACCATGTATTTTTATTCCTTATGATAAATAATTCTCTTCATTTAAGAACATTCGCGTTAAAATTTATAATGCAGTAAAAAAGTGGAAACGCATCTGCAGAGGTATCGACTACCCCTAGTGGAACAGCGGCAGAATACAGTTAATACTGTTGTACAATAACAGTTAGGTGTGATGGTCAATCTTAAGTATTGCAATCTTATTATTTCAAAGAAATAGATTATTATAGATATAACTATATTTTGTAATTGATTTGAATGTTTATTCATTTGTTAATGCATAAAATGTTATTTGTTGTGTATATTCCTTGACTTAAAGGTTGGTATTCGGCTGACTACCCGTGCTGTAGAAAATGTTTCACTTTGCCAATGTCACCCCTGTTTTAGAGAAGGTCGGTAGAAGTTGCAGGGTGTATGTCAATTTGAGATTTGGTTTTTATGTTGTAGGTTTACATGCGGCATGCGCAAGCGCGAACTTCTACGTGTCTGCATGTGAAAATGCATGTAATGTGAATCCCCAATGTTACATATATTTGCAAATAAGATTAGATTAGATAAGATTAGATATATAACAAACCTACCTTACTGTCTTTGGTTGTATATACTTCAGTTGATATATTTAAATAGGATCTGTTACTTTGACTGAATGGAATGTAACAACGAATACATCCTTTGCCTTTGAGTTGAGTTGACTCAAAACCGTCAATACATTAAAAAATACATAAAAAATTTAATAAAACGAAAATCCAAGCATTCAATACAGAATCGCACAAACCTCTGTCGCTTCACGTAATCCGGGTGTGAAAAGCGTTCCTTTCATAAACGAATATAAGGCCTAAAATACAGAGTAAATTGGATGGGGGCCGGTAGCATGGCGAAAGGGTCAGATATTGTCCGAGCGTCCCACGGGACCTGTAATCATATTATTCTCGTATGGAGTTTAGGTCAGATTGGAGGCCTGGGACCAGGAGGGGATTTATTTTATTACACGGACTCTCGCGCTCTCTGTACAATGAATATTTTTAGGAGTCGCGGAGAATTGCCAGGCGGCTGTGTTTTTATTTCTGAATCAAAAGATTTTATGGTTTTTGGTTCATAATTACTTTTTCACAACAAGAAAAAACGTTTGTAGAGCTTTGATATTCACAAACTTATTTTTATTATATTTTACCGAATAACTTAACTTGTGAAAAACTGAACAAAAAACCATGGTTTGTGGTCTATCCATCTATTATCTCTATAATTTAATTGCACTTTTTTTGCCAGACTGGCATTTATAATATTTTGGATGGTCGGTGCATTAACACTGTGAAAATTCATCTTATCTTTAAGTTATTAAAACACTGTTTTTATTTTCCCTCTTTATTTTTTAATTATTTGGACACAAACGTTTTCGACCACACAGTAATCATCATCAGGTATTTTACATCTATAAATTAAGGAGAAAAGATGTCTCAATATTTAAATTTCATATAAAATTCATGTTTAATGCAACAGACATGTGCAGATTTACGCTAACTAATACTGCAAATTAAAAAACCTCAAATGAATATAGCCCTTCAACTATTGCCAACCTTCCCTGACACAAGGGTCACATTGGCAAATTTAACCCTTTAGTAACATTATGGGTGGCCAGCTTGATACTAACCTTTAAGTCAAGGAATATCTATCCACAGAAAATATAACAAAAAAAAAAATTCTACATTTATTTAAACAAAAGTAAAAAAATCGATTATCGGTAGAACAATAAAAAAATTGTATGCTCTTAGCAAAGACAAAGAAGAGAGAGAGACAAAAATTCCAATCTAGCAAGATTGGAATTTTTGTCTCTCTTTTCCAAAAGTCGGTCACCGTAACGGGATCATAAGCTCGCAAAGGTCTCTTGAGGTGTAATTCACACAAAAACAGCGCTCATTCAATTAATCATTGCAATATAATTTATATGTTATTTATTTGCACACAATTAAAGCGATATGCAGGTTCCTGTTCAGCGGAACTAATTAATTTTTCCGTGTATCGAATAAAAATATTTTCACATTTGTCGGTCCGGTTTGCGGGTAATACTTTATAGGTAACGAATCGCTGCCAAATAATTTATTAAATTGTTTTTCATCCCGCGTGTGCTGCAAATTTATATGCGACATTTTTATTTGCGAATTTATGATATTTTTAAATAAATAACACGGTTTTGAAATCAATCATGCGGCAATCAGAAACTAAATCGTTTTTTTTTGTGTCAAAAAGTGTCGCGTCATTTTGTTTTTAATTTAAAAAATGTATGTTGATATATAAACCAGCATAACAATTTACGTGTACTCTTGAGTACCGAAAAAAATTGACACATTTTACATTTAAATCAGTAATCTTAGTTTTGTGTAACAAACAAAAAGCTCAAATAGTTCTTATGCACTTACATGAAAAAATTGACAGATTGATAAAATATAAAATTCTCTTTGGAAATATATTGTATTTTGCGGCCGTTTTTAAACCTGCGATGATAGATTAATGGTATATATTATTCGACTCAACATTTCAAATCTAAATGTACGCATTTGTGTTCATCTCATTAAAGAAAACAAACAAAAACGAAAGTCTGAGTTTTCTAATCGGTAAAAAATTAAAGGATTTCAAGTTCATTAAAATAACTTAAACAATGTCACATTTGTAATATAAACCTTGACAATAATATCCCACATTTATGGCAGTACAAAAAAATATCCCAATCTCCCTTCCCGGAATTGGTTTAGATAAAAAGTCTACGCCTAGCTGTGGCGTAAGTACTTCCGTCTCGACACAGCCGAGCATTACTGCTACGAGCTCGGAGCTAAGTGTGCTGCGAGCTACGCCGTAGCACTAACGGAGCTAGATATCAAATGACGTGGGAATGATTTGACGTCATTAGACTGACGATTATGACTCTTGCCGTGCTACTCCTGCCTGAGGAAGTGGACAACAACCATGAGCGCTTCAAGTTGACAGTATGGTGCAATGGATTGCTTTAAATTAAACAAATATTTTACGTTATTATTTAAAAATTAAATTGGATAACAAACAGATTCACTTATTTATTTCTTTTTTTGGTTTGCTAAAACATTTTTGCCTAATAAGGCATCTTCAAGAGCAGAATGGTTACAAATATTTTATATGGACTTTCAAAGTCTAAACAGATTTACTCTTGAAAATATACAAATATTTTACGACTTCAACGGAAGAAAATATCTTATTTATTAACATAAGCATGGTTAGTTCATAGTTCGATTGTTCCATCTTGCTGGACCAGTTTTTTTCTGGAGTTGAGAACAAAAACTAACTTAAAAGCTGGGAGCTCAAAAGGTCGTTAAAGATACATTTTTTATGAAATATTTTAGTGAATAAAACTGCCTTTGGAGGGACATGTGCTCCTTAATAGCTCTGTGCATAATTGTCCAGTATTTTTTTCATTCAATTCTAATATAATGATTTTTTCTTGTGAGGTAGGTTCAACGTGTCATGTATTTTATTTGAGAGGTAAGAACCCAAAGTAATAATGTATTGTTTTCAAAGTTTTTTTTTCCAAACAGTGTTAGTTAGTTTCGTTGACTTATAGGTTGGTATGCGGCTGACCACCCATACTGTAAAAAATGGTTCACTTTGCCAATGTTACCCCTGTTTCAGGGAAGGTCGGCAAGAGTTGCAGGGCTTATGTCCATTTGAGAATTGGGTTTTTACATTGTAGGTCCACATGCGGCATGTGTGAGCGCGAAATTATGCGTGTCAGCTTGTGGGAATGCATTTAATATGAATCTCAAATGTTACATATCATTGCAGCTAAGATTTGGATTTAGATTTAGATAGTCTTCATATTATAGATTAAATCCGGTCGATAGCTCAGTTGGCAGAGTGTTTTCATTCCATGCCAAGAGCTTGTGCTCGAATCCTACCAAGGGTGTCAGAAATGAATTCCTGTTTCGGTGTTCATTTCAAAATCCAAAATAGAATACCAGCAAAATTTACTTAACCTTCACAATAAATTACTACCAGCCCCCTCGGGACCTGGAAAATCCCTATTTCAACTGAAATGGAAGTGGAAGTAGTATGTACCTTTAAAAATAAGTAGGTTCCACTCGCCACATGCGAGACCCTTCGAAGATAATGCGGCAAGAAGTAACACTATATGTGTAGCTTAGTTGCGAGTTGCGTAGTCCTTAAATAAATTATTTTCTGCAAAATTGCGTGAACATGTTGGCCGTCCCTGTCCACTAAAGACCCAGCTTACTCGGAGCGGAAAGAGCCCACTCGCAGAAAATTCCGCGAACGGAAAACTTTGCCGCGGGCTTATTCCATTTTTTTAAAGATTGCTTATAATTGACTAGAACCAGCCACACAGCGGTAGCGAGTACGCGGACTTTAGAGGAGCTTTCCCAGCGGTTCGTTTTTTTGTGTGGCAGCATTTTAAACCGCTTTTAAATCCGAAACAAAATTGAGGTAAACACCAAATGCAGACTTAAAATGCACGGAATGCGGAAAAGTTTTTATCTGTTCCGCTTCCCAGTTGGTTCCTTGATATTTTAATATTTTGTACTTCCGGGAATGTGAAGTAAAACAAATATATATATATTTTGCATTTATTAATTTTAACTTTTGGGAGCTGAAATATTTTTCAATTATCTTTCAAAATATTAAAACCAACATAAAAGCATTAAAATTAAAAAAGCAAAATATATTTTGTACGTGAATTCAATTTGAGATAGTTTTAAAAGATAGTACTGAAAGCTTGTAGAATTATTTTGCAATGATTGTTCTCTCAAATGCCAATTTCGAAATCAGAAAATTACTCATGAAAGTAACACAATATTTGTCTGCACCTTTTTATTATTATCTAATCAAATACTTAATAATAATAATATCAGGCTAATTTATTTTAAATTACAAATGATAAGAGAGCGCCGTTTTTGTGTGTGTCACACCTCAAGGACCCTCTCCGATCATGGATAAGACTTTCTAAAAAGGTGTGTCTTGAGTGCTCCGCGAAATACATCCATAGATTTGGAGTTCTTCACTCCGGGTTCAACACGGAAAGCGCGGTCTCCGAAATTTGTATGAATCTGACGGCGTGGCTGAACCAAATTGACTACTTCATCGCCCGCGGATCTGAGTGTCTGCCTCCTTATACCCATCTCAACAAACAACATCATGTCAGTCAAATAAGGTGGAGCCAAGCCATTGATGGCTTTATATACCATCACACAAACACGGTAGACCACCCTCTCCGGGAAACGAAGCTAATGTAGTGTTTTTAACAGCGGAGTGATGTGAGCAAATTTGGGTATCCCGAATATGAGTCTTGCTGCCGAATTCAACACAGATTGAAAGCGATTGCACTGCTTCTTTGGCTTACCACTATAAAGCGTCGAACAATAGTCAATCCGAGACACCACAAACGCGCCCACTAGGGTCTTGACTGCATCTGACGGTAAACACTTTCTAATTTTCTCTGAACTGTTCAGTTCATCCTTAGTCGTCGTACAGAGAGGATGTTCTCCTGAAAATGCCTTTTTAGGCGAAAACGTTTGACGTATTTAAAATAAAATAATAAGTGAATTAAAATAGTGTATTTATTTAATTAATTATTATTTAATTAATTAAAATTCTCCTGAAGACGTTGGCTACGTCACCGACGAAACGCCGAGAATGATGTAAGTTCTCTCTAAGCGGTTTGTAAAATATCCGAGTTAAATTAAGTTTTGAAATTTGTTTGGTTTTAAAATTAATATAATTGTCAAAATACTTATTATTTTTAGAAGGAAACATTGTTCTCAATCATGAACAAAAATGTATTCATTTTTTTTAAGATTTCAATTTTTTCCTTTCTCAGTTCATTAAGCAAATACCTTCTCATCCCCTTAGAGCTTATTTGTCTTATGTCCATCAGAGGTAATTTCACATTGCATAAGCAATTTTTGTATGTGTACTGGGCCAATGTGTCTTATGCAAACTGTAAATTAATTTTAAAAACAAATCTCACACTGCGCTTATGTTCTTAAGATCATTTCATTGAAAGGTTATCTTTAAATGCAATGTTGATAAGCCAAGTTAGTACTATGTGAGACGTTCTAATATTTGAAAAAACATTTTTTGTTAAAAAAAAGCTTTAAGCTTATTAAAAATATAAACATCCTTATAGCCTTTTTTATTAACTCATATCTTCACAACAGTAAAAAATCTTCAGCTTACTTAATACTTATCATCTCTCCCTATAGGTCCTTACACTTATCAAACAGCAAGCAAAAAATAAAAAGATCAAATCGCATTTAAAACAACTTTGCAAAACATCCAGCAGAAGGGTGTGGCGGAGCTCTGTAACGTTTAAAAAGACGAATAAATAACTAGCGGCATTATTTCCGAATGCTGTTTAGATGGCTGTTAATTCTTGTTTCTGTGTCTTTGCCAAAATGTAAACACCCCAGTAGTGATGCGCTGGCTCAGTACATGTGGACGCATTATGTGCATGGCTTACACGTATGTGCATTATGTGCTAAAATGTGCTGAAATGTGCGGACTGCCAAAAGTTCCCCTCTGCTTGCGCGTAATAGATTAGGTGGGCGACAATTGAAATATAACATGATAAGTTATGATAATAAATATAAAATGAGTGCAAAACTTAATTGTTTATGATGTATCTCGTATATTTTATAATACTAATCATATTAAGAAAATTTAGTTTTCCAATGTCACCCCTGTCTCAGGGAAGGACGGCAAGAGTTGCAGGGTGTATGTCCATTTGAGATTTGATTTTTATGTTGTAGGTTCACATGAGGCATGTGCAAGCGCGAACTTGTACGTGTCTGGTTGTGAGAATGCATGTAATGTGAATCTTCAATGTAACATATCCTTGCAACTTAGATTAGATTAGATTAGATACTTAAATGTTATTTATTACTCGTATTGTCACCCCTGTCACCCCTGTTTCAGGGAATGTCGGCAAGAGTTGCAGGACTTATGTTCATTTGAGGTTTGGATTTTATTTGTAAGTACACAATCAGCATTTGTAAGCGCGAACTACACGTGTTTGTTTGTGGGCATACATCTGAGAGCTTTGAATGAATATTTCCTTGCAACTTAGATTATTATTATTAGTTGGTAAGCGCGGTTTTTGTGTGAATCGCACGTAAAGCGAGCTTACGCTAATTCTCAAGAAAGACCCAGTTTCTGTAGGGCTGGACGGAGCTATTAAGAAGGCAGATTATTTTTTCAACCCATCGAAAAGGATATTAAAAAAATAAAGTGTTATTTTTCGTGCTCTGCCGGGATTCGTACCCACTAATTTCCAATCGACAGTTTGCAGTGTTAACTACTAGACTACAAACCGGTCATAATCTTATGTTTTATTGGTGGAACAAAACACGGAGCTTCAATAAATATAATTCCCGTCTTTAAAAGTGGGTGCAAAAAAACTCCTGAATGGGTCGAGAAACAGATATTGAGGTTCTTCCCCGTATGAATGGTAGAGGCGAAAAATAGAACATGAGGAATATTGGCTCCTAGATCTCATCATACAGAGAAAAATTGAGGGATGAAGGACTTCAGTAGAGAAGCAGTTGACCAAATAAAATATGACGAGTATCAATAACTGAAAGTTTGTACGATGCATGTTTACCATCCACATAACATAGGTTTGGTCAATATTTCAGTTGGTAGAGTGCTTGCATTCCATGCCGAGAGCTCCTATTCGAATCCCACCAAGAGTATCAGAAATAAATGCTTGTTTCGGTGTTTATTTCCAACTCTAAATAAAATACCGGCAAGGTTTACTCAGCCTTCACAAGAAATGAGCTCTAGAGCCTCGGGAGCTAGGAAACCCAACTTCAACTGAAGGGTTGGCGTATGACCTATTAAAATTAAAAGGTTTCACTCACCACGTGTTTTAGAGTAGCGTAAAGAAGTATCACTGTAACTACCATAGAAACTCCTATTATCAAGAGTTTTTTTTTTTATTACAGATAAAGTTTCGAAATGTACTAACACCTCAAAGTATATCGATCGTTCATCAAATACTCATTATTCTTCTTCTTCAGCCTGTATTGACCGTCCACTCCTGGACGTAGGCCTCCTCTCGCATCTTCCGTTTCCCTCTATCCTGAGCGATCCGCATCCAGGCAAGTCCCGCACTTCTCCGAACATCGTCGCTGTGGGCGCCCAACTCCACGCTTTGCCGTCCTTGGGCACCAGCACAGCAGTCGCCGTGTCCACTTTTCATCTGGATCGCGAGCGACATGTCCCGCCCATCGCCACTTGAGGGTTGCGGCCATCTTGATGACATCGGAAATCTTTGTCCTGACTCTTACTTAATACTCGTATATGATTTCATTAATAAAACGTCCTTGAAAAGATGCCATCTTGTTTCATACCTCCAAAAAAGTTGAAATTTTTATTTCTCGAAACAAAATATACCTTCCCACTTCTCCATATCTCAAGCCCTGTGCATGTTTTTTGTCTCGCGCGTATACATATTTTTTATCGCCCCACAGCGCGACATTATTTCAATGTTTTCCCACTAAATAGAGACTTTGCATTGTTTGGCAACACTTTTTCTGCGCGCCTCTTTTTTTATCTTGTTTATTCAAATTTCGTTTTTTTCCGCATTTGCGAAATTATTTATATTTCTCGCCATTTGCTTCCCCCTCGCTGGAGGGAGAGGGGAAAGTTTTTCTTCGCCCCCAACGGCACTGCAGACAAATCAAATAACATTATTTCGATGGAAATCATAGTAATTTATGGAGTAGGTCACGGGACTCAGCGATTTCCGATTTTGTTTTGCTTTTTTGGGTCAATTTTTTTCATTTGTAATCCGTGTTGCGAAAATTCATTTTCTAGATCAGGTTTACATTTTTTGAAAAACATATTTTAGGCCCTTAGAACAAAACAATTATACCCTTTGAAGGGATTTTCTAGTTATCAATGTATAAAGTCATTTTAAAAAATCTGAAAAGTTTTGAAAACTGCCGATAGACTTTTTTGAGGATAAAAATTACAGTATTTCTTTACATATGGAAAGAAAAGTCTATAGGTTCGTATTTCCTGTGATTTGTCGTATACTAGCAACTAATATCCTTTGCATTCCTTGAGTAATAGGTTGGTATGAAGTTGACCCCATACTGTAAAAAATGTTTCACCTTGCCAATGTCACCCCTGTTTAAGAAAGATCGGCAAAAGTTGCAGTGCTTATGTTCATTTGACGTTTGTTTTATTTTATTTATAAGTACACATGCAGCATTTGTTAGCGCAAACTTACACGCGTCTGTTTGTGATCATGCATTTATGACAAATTTCAAATGTTAATGTATCTTTGCAACTAAAATTATATGTATAGATAAATGTCTTACAAGACTGTTTTTATAACTAGCCATCATTTTAACCGAAAAACAATTGTGAAAACTTTAACCTTTAATATACGCGTTGTTGTATTTTCTATACATTTTTGTTTGTATTTACTCGATGGTTGAGTATTTGTGCAATATTTCATACTCACAGTACGATACTCAATTTCTTGTACGGGAAATTGATAAAAAACAATCATTTAATTATTCAAATTTGAAAGCGACAAATTAGGAATAAATCTCTCATATCCGTTTTGTACGAAACCAAGTTTCTAGTTTAATTTTATCTGAAATTTTATTCATCCTCCGTTCTCACATAACATTGAGAGTGCAATATAATAAGAGTGGAATGCATATCAGAATACTACTCTATCTTTTTCGTTAAAACTTAACTTAAGTGGTTTAAGAGAAATGTCTGGAAACTTTAACGTTCACTAGATATGATGTGAAAGATTTCATGTATTTCTTGGTAAACGCTACGGTTGAATTCTTCTGTGCATAACTGCAGTAGGCTCTCTCAGTTGGATTCCGGCTAAATGCACAGACCACTGCATTATTGCTTATTCATATCACTTATGGAGGACGTTATTATTCCTTAAAGTAATATTGAATCCAGAAATATGAGGAGGAGTCTTGGACCGCGTCCAAGAGAGCAGAACAAGTCCTAGCGACCACTTTCTCCGAGTAGATCCAGTGTCCTTCGGTCGCCAAATTTTTGGCAAGCCCGCGCGGCCCGGTAGATTTACTTTTCCCCTTTCTTGTTTACCTATTGATTAGTAATTCGAGACGAAAATGGCTGGAAAAGTTGATCGCGGAATAAATCGTAGGCAGTAAAAAAATGTCTGTCTAAAAAATACACAAAGGCCACTCGTAACTTTATAGTTGGCGTTCAGACCTAATGAAGAATTATTGATATTGTTTTTGTTGGAAAGAAAAATAAAACTCGGATTCATTCGGCTTATTTTATCTTTTTTTTGTAATTCACTCAAGATATCAGTTTCTTGTCTAATCTAATCTAATCTAATCTAAGCTGCAAAGATATATATCATTTAAGATTTATACTAAATGCATTCCCACAAGCAGATATGTATAATTTCGCGCTAACACATGCCGCATGTGGACCTACAATATAAAAACCCAATCTCAAATGAACATAAGCCTTGCAACTCTTGCCGTCCTTCCCTGAAACAGGGGTGACATTGGCAAAGTGAACCAATTTTTATATTATGGGTGGTCAGCCGCATAACAACCTATAAGTCAAGGAACATACATGACAAATTACATTTTTTAAAATCAAAGAATAAAAATAACAATATATACATGGACATAAAAAAACTAAATCATAAAACCAAATTCACTTTAACAAACCCTAGCCGCCAACATCACAGATCAACCGCCATTTCTTTCTATCCTTGCATACTTCTTTCATTTCCTCCAGAGTCATAACCTTCTTCATACAAGCTCTTCTTTTATTATGACTCTGGATATTCCATTCATTCGCAATTTCGGATATTTGGTCCATCCATACCTTTCTCGGTCTTCCTCTACCACGACATCCATCTATTCTACCAACATATACTTTCTTCGTCAGTCTTTCCTCATTCATTCTCTCCATATGCCCAAACCATCTTAACCAACTTCTTTTAATCTTCACTTTCACACTTTCTTTTGCACCACATTCTTTTCTTACAAAATCATTCCTCACCCTGTCACTCCGTTTTTTCCCAATCATACTTCTTAGAAAGTCCATTTCAACAGTATGGACTTTACTAATTTCACTTTCATTCACCGTCCAGGCCTCGCTTCCATACATCAAGGTGGGTAAAAGTATGCCACTGCGTACCGCCAATCGAGCATTTTTAGAAATGTTTTGATTTTTGGCGATACAAGCTGTGGCACCCAGTACACACCTGCCCTTCATTACTCTTCTTTCAAGTTCACCTGTCATTCTTCCATCTTTCTCAAACTTACTTCCCAAGTATACAAACTCATTTACCACATCAACATTGTTCTTGTCTGTCTCGATATTTGTGTCTCAAATTTCTTACTGATATATAAGTACTTACAATAACTCCTCATGCTTTTCATGGTAAAGGCTCCAAGGTCATCTTCATCATCTTTACTATAGAAACCTTGAATTCTCCCTGTTCACATTATTTCTTAAGTCTTGAAAGCTTACTCTGAGGCCATTAACTCTCCTATATTTAATTTGTAAGCTATTCATTTATATTCAATAATATTCACATTGCTTGACGCTATTTTAAATCTCATTTCATAGCATGTCAACATAGCATAGTCAACCCTGTTCTTGTCTGTCTCGATATTTGTGTCTCAAATTTCTTACTGATATATAAGTACTTACAATAACTCCTCATGCTTTTCATGGTAAAGGCTCCAAGGTCATCTTCATCATCTTTACTATAGAAACCTTGAATTCTCCCTGTTCACATTATTTCTTAAGTCTTGAAAGCTTACTCTGAGGCCATTAACTCTCCTATATTTAATTTGTAAGCTATTCATTTATATTCAATAATATTCACATTGCTTGACGCTATTTTAAATCTCATTTCATATTGAGCGAATTGCGTTTTATTTAAAGTATAGTTTTATATAATCCCACTACAAAGTTGTAAATAAGAATAGTGCGTAGTAGATGAACAATGTTTTGAAGATATTTTTACTTTTCATAGCTACCTCTTATAAAGCATTCCACACAATCAAACTAGCTTTTAAAAAATATCAAACCATTTAAAGTTTATATTTTGGTTTCATGCGTTAACTACAAGCTACAATTTCAAAATAAAAGGTGTACTAAGCCATCACAGCACCTTTTATTTTCAAGTTTAATATGGATGCGCCTTTTGTGATTCCCGCTAAGCCTTCCACGCTTTCTAAGGCTGTCAGTCATGCTTCCGTTGACGGGCTGTTCGCAAGGGGGGCCAAACACTCTACACCAAGTATACAACTTCACATTCAAACTCAACCATAGCGTTTCCCAAAAAATGTATTGAAACTAAAACAGTATCTCTAATGTTCGTTTAAGTTTGCATTCATTTAACTTAAACGTTGAGTGCTATACTTATTAAGGGTACTGAAATATTGAACGCCAAGTCTCTTGACGTGGCTCAGTACATTTATAAACGGTAACCGAACCATTCTGAATCATTTACCTCTTCGCCCAGAAATTATCAAGCTGGGCGGGGAAGTTGCGCCACCTCTGAGGCCTTTTACCCTTTTAACTTGCCATCCATTATTAAAACACCCTTCAAAATTTCAAAATTTTCCTGAAGCACTCTGGTCGTTGAATATACTGAAAACAACCGCATTCATTTTGATATTCAATCAGATGTTTGAATAAATTTTCTCATCAAAATACAGAAGAAGATTTAAAATAAGTTGGGAATCCTCAGTGTCTAAATAATATTCAAAAGAAAATATATTGCACAACAGACTTGATTACAGCACTAAGTCTTATTGTAAAACCACATCCTATTTCATTTAAATCAGTTTATTTTATTTCATTGCTTTTAATTTTAATTTTTATTTTTATTTAAAAAACGGCCTTTAAAAGAGATTAAAAAAATGAAATTAAAAAGACCAGTCTTTGGTAAAGGTTTATGAATTTTTCAACCCAGCGAAGAGCTAATATAAATGAAAATATAAATGGTTTTTTTTTGTGCTTTGCCGGGATTGGAACTCACAACCTTCCATTTACAAGTCCGAAGTGTTCCCACTGGACTACGGACCGGTCAAAAGGATGTTAAATATTCAATGTTACAACTTATTTTTCTTCTTCAATTTTTATGCAAGTTCATTCTACTTATTTATGAATAGGCAGAAAAAATAAGATTAAAGGACAAATATTTAATTTCACTAATAAAATGTCAAGGAAGAACTTCATACTTCTATTGTAAAAAATGGTTCATGAATATCACATCCTATTTAAAACTCAAGAAGATGGCAACCAGCAGAGGTAAGAGGGCTCTTGAGGTGTGATACACACAAAAAAAGCGCTCACCAAATAAACCAGACTATATATATTTTTTAATGGATGGTACAGCGAAGTATAGTTTTGGAAAGATTTAAAGAGATATTTTTAATATACGAGTATGACGTGTTTTTAAGTATCATTTTTCGTATTATTTATTTTCTCATTAAATAATTTACATCTTCAATTTCAGTCGTAGCATCAAGTCCCAATTCGATCATGGACCAACCTACATATGGTCAGCTCTTAATTCTCCCAGCTCGCCTCCCTACGGCTTTCGTAGCAGTCTCCGCTCTAACGACATCTGGGAGCGTAGATCCTCTACGATAATCCCTAAACAAATATCGCTACGACCCGCCACTTGGCTCTGCTGGCCGACGTAGCGGGTCTACGACGGGTGCATCCGTAGAACAATAGTGGAATTGCTGTAAATATTAGATGCAAGCAATGTCTTTTAGCTACGCCGTGAGCCTGTATTTTTAACCGGCTAGTTTAAAGTCATCCAATTCACATCTATGTTTATTTTTATACATGTAGGTAGGTACAAGAATATTTATCAATGTAGTTTATTTACCCGTTTTTTTTATTTTATTTGTCATTTTTTAAGGTTTTAAATTTTAAATCAAAGGGAAAAATCATTTAAGATTAAATTTTGATGCGGCATATTTGTGCAAAAATATTTGGTAGCCATTTTTTTACAAATACGAGTATAATAAGTTATTTTAGAAAAATTTCATAAACCTCAACTTTATCATAAGCTATAGAACTTTTGATACCTTTTTTTAAAGCAGGATACATAATATTTGTTAAAAAATACAATCTAATCATTTTTAAACAACAATCACTATGATGTTGTTTATATTTTTTATTTTTTATTTATTTAAATATAAGTAAGATTACATTATATATTATTATTTTTTATTTTTTTTTACATTGTTTTTAGAATCTAACCCTCAGGCGAAAGCAAATGCTTGTGTGCCTTGAGGGCGAGAGCTTTAATTTTTATAATTATATAATTAACAAAAAGAAAAAACAGAAGTTTGAACAAGAATTAGAATATTTTCAAATTCAAGTTATGTTTATTTAGAAGTTAAAATCATTGGTAACAACAAAAAACCGGAATGTTACAAGTATGTCGTAATTTTTGTATTGTAAAAAATACACCAAAAATGTTAGTTCACTTAAGTTATGTGAAAAGGCTCATAAAAAACTTTATAAAACCAAATTACAGAATACCCTTTCACTAAGGGATAAGATTTGACAATAAAACACCCTACTCATGCCTTCTGTGACATTCTCTTTCATCCCCCAAAATTTACGTTTTAATTGAACAAAAAACCTTCCTACGTTTTGCCTCTTATGGAGTTGAAGGCCTATAAATCCAGCGAAAACATATCCTTTTAGCAAAAACATATTGCACGCGTAATACCTACCACAAGTTATTACTCTTGCTTGACAGTTTTGCACGCAAAAACAACGCAATGCCTTCTTCTACTTGTTGTGCCTCCTTTTTGCGGCACAAAAAATGTGTCTTGTGCATCTGTACAATCTCTGTCTCAAGTTATTCAATCCTGATGTTTTTCTCTCACCAGTAAACAGTCCTCACGCAATTCTTTGTTCTTTGATGAGATTTAGGAGCAAAGACTTCATGTTCTAATATATGTGTTCCTCAAGCCCTTGTACAAGTTTTTCTCATTTATTTATTGCTTCAGAGGTATTTTTTGATGATGCTTGAATAAGCTTTCATCCGTTGATTCATACATGTACTGGTCAATAGCTGAGTTTAAAAAACGCTTGCTTTAATGCAAAAAAACTAAGGTTTGATCCCCACATCGGTGTCTGAATTTTTTTTTCCATAACAAGCACCTCTGCGGCACTACAACAAGTGTCATAGACCCCTAGAGAGTCTTTAGAATCTAGAGAGTCTCCCGCACAGGATTTCTTAAAAAAAAAAAAAAAATACCGGCGAAGTTTGATAAGCTTCTATGAAATGAAAATCTGCTTCCTTGAGGGCAAACAAACTCCCTCTTTTAGTACATTTTCGGAGAGCACTGAAAACTTACTTTTCAATAAGTCCTATTCGTGATCGGACAGGGCCCTTAAAGTGTGACACATACAAGGACGGCGCTCTCTTATTATGTGTACTATGAAATTAATTATCCTGTAATAATAATTAATTGAAGTTAGCGTCAGTCCGGTCCTCACCGTCTTATTATGCAACTCTTATGATAACAACGTGGTAAGAAGCTTGACTATTTTGAAGCTAATTTGTTTGTGCTTGTTGGATGTAAAATGATTGTCCATAGGGTTAGCACAGCACAGAGTAGGCTAGGGTAGGGTGGGCAAACTAAAACTTACAAAGGGACCTGTATTTATGATAAATTCCTGTGTTATTTCCTGGCATGACATGCGGTTTGAGATCAGCTGCTGGATAAGTAGACAAAGAGCGCCTGGAAATGAATGCATGTGCGTGTACAGACTCTACACACACGTGCTAGCCGTGAAAACATGTGACGTAGAACATGTGCTGGGAGCATGTGTGGTTGTACAGTTTGTGGAACAGTTACATGAAGGTATAATTGTTGGAATATAATGGAACCAGAACAGTTTTCGAATGGATTTTGGATTCAAATGTTTCAACTTTTTCTCGCCGAGTAAACATCAAACGTATTTGTTACTAGGGCCTTAGCAACCAATTATGATTTGTCTGTAATAGTTCCCCTAGAAGCTACTTCTACTAAAAAATTGGCAAATTTCCTTACCAAAAAGATTAAAACTAAAACTGACCTCACATATTGTAAAATTGGTTCATTTCTGTCAATCTCACCCTGTTTTCTGTTTCAAGGGAAGTCGATAAGAGTTGCAAGGCGTTTGTTCATTTAAGGTCTGAGGTCAAATTATAGGAATCCGCTTGTAGGATATTTCTTTGTTAAACACCTTTGCTACTAAGCTTAGAGATTATGCAATCATATGTTTTATATATTTTTTGTTGGCATTGCTTTAACTTAATAGTTTTATTTCAGCAATATGCTTTATACTATGTACTTACATTTGGACATTTATCTTTTTCAACAAGATTTTTGGCGATTAAAATACGTTGTTAAATAGATAAATAATAGAAAGCGTCCATTGTTAAATTCTAGAAATTTTATTAATACTTTTTGTAACATCATTTTTATTTAAATAATAATGTAAAAATAAAAAACGAAATTCGTCTTCACGAATTGATTAACTTCCTCAAGAGCTTTTAGTGTTATTGCACCATTATCAAGAAGACAATTTTGTCTTAAATTATTTCTTTAAAATGAATCTTCACAAAGTCAACACACAAACCCCTAAACTCTTATTAAATTTTAACTTTACTTTGTTTATTATCCAGCATCGTACCAAAGGCTTCTTGAAATGAAGAGAATTTTTAGTTCCAGGAATGCTCATAATCCCTACCCTCGGCCAAGTCCGCCCAGTATGACTAAGTTTCAGGCCGTTTCAGATAAGGGTTCCCTCCCACGAGGCGCGCCCTCCGGGCCAGAGACTTTCTCGATATTTGCACAGGGGTCGTAATAGAAAATCCGCAATGCGCCTTCGTGCAAGGCCCGGACCGTAGAATTAAAACGGCCTCAGGACCCCAAGCACAAAGCTTTCCATCCGAAACGTTTCACCAAAATTATATTTAAACTAAAAAAGCGCCGTGTAGTTTCAGTTGAATTTCATTTGAACGCTACGGTGGAGTTGAAACGTAAATGTTGTGGCCTCAGACTGGGCCGAGGTATAAACGGACTCTGAGGGTTTCAGAGTTTATGAATTCGTGAGCCAGTGAGATGCATAAAATACTGTTCATTAATAATCAACACTGCTTACAAGTTATTAACGTACGTGCCAAGTAACGTTTTCATCTTTTCCAACCTGCACTGAAAAGACATTTAATATACTGTAAATTCTTTTTTAGTTTGAGCGATTTGCGTATCATAACTTGGTATGCGGCTAACCAACCATGATGTAGAAAGTAGTTAACTTTACCAATGTCATCTTTGTTTCAGGGAAGGACGGCAGAGTTGCAGGGTGAATGGTCACTTTAGATTTGGGTTTTTATATTGTAGGTTCATATGCGGTATATGCAAGTGCAAACTTATATGTTTCTGATTGTGAGAATGCATATAATGTTACATCAATGTTACTCAATGTTACATATATTTTCAACTTAGACAAGATTCGATTAGAATTTGTAGTTAAGGGTTAAAACATTTGAATCATGATCGAAAGGTCATGAGTTTGAAATTTGTTTTCCGCTAGGCTTAAAAAATCCTACCTTTTTAAAATTGGTCCATCTATAAAGTCCATCTACAAATGATTTTTTTTTGAAAAATGAAGCTTGTTGTAGAGATGACCAAGATTGCATGAGGTATTTCAAGTGTTACTCACACAAAAACAGCGCTAATGAAATAGATCATTCAAAAACATTTATGGAGAAAATTCAAGAAGGATAAGGGTCCGGTAAGAGGTGTCCTGGCTGAGAAATATATGTTAGTGAACTGGTATTTGAAGTGTGGAGGAGCTGTTTTGAAAGGTGCAGGACAGGAAAATGATGACAGAAGTCATTGCCAACGTTTTGGGGACTCTACAGGGTACATAAACAAAAATAAATATCTAAATTAATACGGTTACTGTAACTGTATCCTGCAGCCGTTCCACTAGGGATGGCCGGTACCTCCGCAGATGTGTCTCCCCTTTTTTTTGTCCTTGCAAATTTCTTTCATCCCTTCAACATTCATCCCTTTCTACATACCTACATACCTAATCGTATCTAATCTAATCTAAGTTGCAAAGATATATAACATTCACATTATATCCATTCTCACAAGCAGAAACAAATTTGCGCTTGCACATGCCGCATGTTAAGCTACAACATAAAAAACCCAAATCTCAAATGAACACACACTCTGCAACTCTTGCCGACCTTCCCTGATACAGAAAATACACACCCTTCTCTTATTCTCATTTTGCAGGTTGCATTCTTTCGCAATCTCACCTATAATTCATATGTATAACTAATAAGTATGTACATGAAGTTAATCCCAGATTCCTAGCAGGGCATTGCCTCGTCTACCATCCTCCATGTGACCGTTCTTGATGGGCGGCGTGTTAGAACTTCCAGCGGCGGGATAAGCAAACTTTTAATTAAAATGAGAAGTGTGCTCGGGCCTCGCGGAGTTGTGGCCGCACACTTTTTACAATGCCATATAAGACACCGCGAACCGAAATTATTTTGCTAACTCCGTCAAACTTTTAATTCAGCATGAGCCTCAGTAAATCTGTCGACCTTTCGAGGCCTAGAACCTTAATTATTGAAATGGATGGTCTTTGTTAAAGCTGCGAAGAATCAAATGTAGAAATCTAGTTTTTTTCGAGAATTAGTGACTCTGTCTAATATATAGGTGTGACCTCTTATGCAGTTAAAAAAATGGTTAGTGCCACCCGTGTTCCAAAGAAAGACCGTAGGATTTATGCACAGTGGCGGTTTGGGTTATTTTGTAAGCACACAATGCTCATGCAGAATCGCTTAGTTTGGACTCTGGAGGAAATGAAAAAAGTGTGTAAGGACAGAAAGAAATGGCGGTTGATCTGTAATGTTGGCGTCTAGAGTTTTTCAATTTATAAGAGTGAGTTATAGATGGCGCTGTTTTCCTTTGTTATATTTGTGAACTGAAACCTAATTTGTATAATATTTTCATCAACCAGATATCAGATCATCGGGAAAAAAGTCCATCGCAGATATAGGCAAAATTTCGGAAGATCCAGTTCCAATAGACCATGACAAAAGATTTTTGAATAGGTACTATTTTCTCAATGTTGGTCAAAAAACTTTGGTACAAAAACCTAAACATCGAAATGCTCAGCAGATCCAGTTTTTTCTCGTTTTATCTTCAAAGAAATGTTTTCGAATCTTTTTTCGTCCCAGGTCTCTTTATGGCTGCGAGTAAATCAACACTTTTTCCTTTTTCTTCCTGAAAACATTCCCGGTGTGTGAGTTTTATGTGCATCCACACAAGGTGATATTTCCAATATTGTCTTTCGCTTCCAGCCTCCGAAATTCTGATCCAGTGAAATATATTGAAAACAAAAGTGTAGATATAATCTTTAATCTAAGTTGCAAGGATATATTCATTTAAAGCTCTCAGATGTATGCCCACAAACCAACAAGTGTAGTTCGCGCTGACACAAATGCTGAATGTGTACTTACAAATAAAATCCAAACCTCAAATGAACATAAGCCCCACAACTTTTGCCGACCTTCCCTGAAACAGGGGTGACATTGGCAAAGTGAACCATTTTTTACAGATGATTTAAAAAATAGTGACAATATAAAACATTTATAAGTTATCTAACAATAAGATTATTGAATACTTTTATTAATTACAGTATATAACAAAGAAATAAGTTCATTCTTACTTTTTCTGCATGTAAAAATTTAAACCTCAACCATAAACAAAAACTTATCCTGAAACAAGGTGACGATTTCTTACAGTGGGCGTGGTAGGCCTTATACCAACCATATTATACATATTCAATTCAGTAAATCTTATATTATCTTATATAAGTTGCAAAGATGGGAATTCACATTATATGCATTCTCGCATTTTACACGTATAAGTTTGCGCTTGCACAATGCACATTAAGGTGGATCGAAATCGTTTTTTTGGGAATTTCGATTTTGCGTTTGGCCAAAAGTTGCTTTATATCAATACAAACAAAAAATTGTACTACCATAAGGTCGAAATATTTGATCTTATACTGCCCCAAAGCCTCGAAAAGTTAATAAAAATCATAAAAACTGCTATATACTTAAAAAAAATTTTTGTTCATTAAGAAAAAAATAATTGTAGTATAATGAAGTTCAAATTTAAGCACAAAGCATAATTTTCTATAAATGATAGAAAAAAGACCCTTTTATGGCAAAAATAATGAAAAAATGCCAATCAACAGAAGTCTAGAAAATAGTGATTTTAAGAGAATTGGCAATCTTTCTTTAAATTGAAAAAAGGCATTATTTGTCGCGATTCCAGGTTTCTTTTAATGAATTCATCTCTTCTGATAAGACCGTAAACAGCAGCTGAAGTTTTTGTTACAATTTTACTAATCTTTCAGTGGCTAACGTGTAGAAAGGAAAATGGAAATGGCTTGAGATAAGTTCGTCAACAAGCGGTGGATTTTCTTAACAACGTGATGATAATTCACCGTTCATAAACTTTGTAACAGCCGGCTTGGCCACATTATTTTCGTGCCAGTTTATAAGATTTTTTATAATTGTCTGCATCAAAATCAAGTTTTGGCCGATCGTAGTTCGAATTCTTAAAATTATTTCCTGTCGCGTTTCAATATTCTTCACAAGGCTAGAACTCATAAAAAGGCAAAGCAAGTAAGAAGTTTTTTATATGATTGAAATATCTATTTCTCTGTATAACAGGATGTAGTACCTGCTTTAAATTATCTGTCAAATATCGCGACATTTAGATTGTCTTGTGTAAGTGTCTAGCACCATTAATGCAATGTGGTTAGTTTTGATGTTAAACCACATAAGAGCATCCACTTTCATTATATAATTGATAATATTAACAGCTTGTCAGATGGTTAAAAAAAAAAACATAAAGTCGTAGTATTCTATGAGACATCTTGAATGCACTAGTTTTCCAGGGTTTCTTTTTAATAAGCTTTGAGAACAATATCCAGACTTTATAGTTATTCTCCGTTCAATAGGTAGATCACATTGGATAGTTAGAATCGAGACTATTGGAAGCTCTTCACAACTTTTTAATACCTTTTCTATGGGTCCAGAGTAACTTCTTAGTCCAATTGTACAACCATCAATATATTCAAATAATTGGCGCGGCAGTTCGTTGGCATGGAGTTGACAAATACACCACTGCAGCGGTTTTACTAGATATTTTAAGTTTTTTGGAATGAATTTACCAATTCCATCTGTATTAACAATAGTTCTATCACGTCCGATTACAGCAAAAAGGATGACATTGATATCTTTACTGATTAAAATATCCATAATTTTTCTTGTTATTATTGCTGCTTTTCCAGTGCTTAAAGAAATATGACCAATGTACTGTGACCTTGCGTCCTTAAGTAAACTAATACGCTCCTCTATAATTATATTTCTCTTATGATCCACCATATTAAAGGTTTTATTTTTACGTCCATCAAAGTATAAACCCAAATCTTAGTAATCAGAATCAATTGTCACACCGCTGAACTTAGTTATTTGCTTTTCACGGGCTCTTCTTATTTTATTTTGATCGAAAACTTTGGATGAATATTTGTATGAAATAATACCAACGCTTTGTTGCCAAAACAAGAGCAGCTTCAGCCTTATTGGAAATGCCAAATTTATCCACAGGTTTTTCCAGTATGCCAAGGTCAATATTTTTTAATGAATATGAATACGAAATTTGAGGTAGCGGTCTCTGAAGTGCTAGTTTTACTATTACTGTTAAGACTGGTTGTTGAGAGACATCAGTTGATAGGTCAGACAGATTTGGCAATGAACTTGTAGCTTTTTCTTTGTATGGTTAATATTTCTGTTTTCGGTTCAGCTTTTTTTTAATTTCCCGCAGCAGTTTTCAAATCAACACTCCTTATGATCATTTATCTTTTGGTTCTTTGATCAATCAGAATATTTTTCAGTTATCGGTACTTTAAGATGTTTTGCATAGTTAAATGAAGCCAATCTGTTGCATTAACACGCTGATATATTAAAAATATACTTAAGATCTCTCGTAAATTTGTATGTGCAAAAAATATGAGTAGCGTACAACTATAGTTACATCTCTGAGAGCACCGAATTGGTGACGCGCGTCTGCGCGGAGTAACAAAGTTAGGGGGTGCCTCCACCCAACCCTCTCAAATTTCAAGATACCAAACACGTAATGATAACTATTTCATTCATTTTAAAGAAACAAAATTATATTTCGTTTGATTTTATCTAATACTTGATTCTTAAACACAGGGGTAAAAATGAGTAGTTTTATGTATTTTTTTTATTTTTCTGATGACTTGGGGCAGTATAATAAATTAATATTTTGATAAGATTTTTTTTTATATCAGATACTCACCCCATAGAGCAACTGTTCTGCATAACGCAATTACGAAAAAATGATTTTTAATTTTTTCCATACATACAGCGATCCACCTTAATGCACATGCCAAATGTGAACCTACGACATAAAAACCCAAATCTTAAAAGAAAATACACCCTGTTCCTTGACTAATACGCTGGTATGCGGCTGACCACCCATGCTGTAAAAATGGTTCACTTTGCCAATATCACCCCTCTTACAGGGAAGGACGGCAATACTTGCAGGGTGTATGTCCATTTGAGATTTGGTTTTTATGTTGTAGGTTCACATGAGGCATGTGCAAGCTCGAACGTGTACGTGTCTGGTTGTGAAAATGCATGTAATGTAAATCTCCAATGTAACATATCTTTGCAACTTAGATTAGATTACACCTCTGCGGCACTACAACAAGTGTCATAGACCCCTAGAGTCTTTAGAATCTAGGGAGTCTCCCGCACAGGATTTCTTAAAAAAAAAAAAAAAATGAGATTAGAAATTTTTTCCGAATTAATTATATTTATAATTTTTTCCTTCCCTGAAACAGGGGTGACCTTGGAAAAATTAACTATTTTCTACAGCATGGGAGTTTAGCCGCATACTAACCTTTAAGCTAAGGAACTGTCGTATGTTTTTTAAAAGGAACCCTTTTTTTATTTCACTCTTTCAATTTGGAAATGAGAAACCATTATTTACATATTTGAGAGACACACCATATGATTTGCACCCGATGCCCGCACTCTATATTTACAAGGGCGCGCAACTGGGGAGATTTTCAACGAAATTTATCGCCGGCCATAACTTAAATTTGTGATCTTGAAATTCCCGCCACGTCCGCCAATAAACATGGAAAATTATTGTTTTGGATGCGCCGCTGCGATTTTAAAATTATATTTATGGAAGTATCGTCTGCGGCCATCGCACGTGCCACAAAACAAATTCTCTCTCGTAGAGAATTTGTTTTGCCTTCCTTGCCTCCAACCATCCTCAGTTCTTGCCTTGGTTCTTTCTTCGTTCTTGCCTCAATTTGTTTCCAAAGCTCATTTCTCTGTTATTGTTTTAATTCTTATTTTTTTCTTGCTGCATTTTGTAACCTCTAGAAAATAATTGCGTTCTTTATTAAATGATTTATCACCTTTCTGCTTGTTTGTCTTAACTCAAACAGAGGTTATTTCACATGAGCAATGCTTGCATGTGTACTGGACCAATGCGTCATATAAATGCTGGAAATTGATTTTGAAAATATTAAAAGAAGCTCCCACATAACGTGCTTTGTGTGATTTTCTAAGCTCAGATTGTGTAGAATGTGTAGAATTGTGTAGAATTAAGTTTAATGGGAGATAAGCTAAACAAGCACTGGGAGAACGATTGACCTCAATTCTTACCACAATTTTCGTTTAAGCTCTTGCCTCAATTCTTGCCTTAATTATTGCTTTAGTTTTTGTCCTTTCTGAACTTATATTTTCTTCAATTTTGACCAGATTTTGTATGTATCCCTTTATATTCAGTGACATGTTTCAGTTTAAATTCGAATGTAAGTTGTCTCTTTCTTAGTTTGACTCTATTTTTCTCTTGAATTGTTCCTTCTTTTCGAGTTTTGTTCTTACCTAAATTTCCGCCTTAAATCTGGAAGTTTTTTCTATTTGAATCACATTTTAGTTATTGCCTTTGTTTGTTGCCCAATGTCCCTCAGTTCTTGCCTTGGCGATTTTTTGAGTATTTCGCTTTTTTTATTTTTGCTATAATTCGTGCCTCAAATTTGCCTCATCATTATTAATCAACTCTTTATCTAGTTTATATCTTCCTGGTCTTGTCTCCGCCTTAGTTCCTGCCTTTTCTTACCCCTCATTCCTGCTTCATTTTTCTCTGGAAGGAAGAAGAGAGACATGGGGACCATTGCCAGATATTTCAGAAAGCCTCGCCGCACGACCAGAGCTAGAAATAAACAAATTGCAGTCCGCCCGCTAGAGTGGAAGAGCATTTCCTACGGTGCACGTGTCTTGGCGCGACTATCAACACGTCAATTTATTTCCATATCACAACAAGACAATAAAACGAAACTGTTTACTATGTTGATACAAAAAATGATTACAATCTTGTGCTTAAAGGTAATAAACTAGTCGTTATTCTTTGGCTGATAGGTTGGTATGAGGCTGGCCACCTATACTGTAAAAAATGGTTCACGTTGCCAATGTCACTCCTGTGTCAAGGAAGGTCGGCAAAAGTTGTAGGGCTTATGTTAATTTGAGGTTTGGATTTTATTTGTCAGCACACATTCAGCATTTGTAAGCGCGTACTACACGTGTTTGTTTGTGGGCATGCATTTGATATAAGCTTTAATTGTTAAAAGATCTTTGCAACTTAGATTAAAGAGATTATAGAAGACAATCTTTCTTTTAAAGTTTTTATGTTCATTGTGTTATTAATATAGAGAGATCCAGTCAATAGCTCAGTTGGTATAATGCTTGCATTACACGCCGAAATTTCGGGTTTGAATCCCATGGAAGGTGTCAGAAATGATTTTCCGTGTTTATTTTGAACCAAAAACAAAATACCCGCAAGCTTTTGACTCAGCCTTCACAAGAAATAACTACCAGCTTCCTTGGTAACTGAGAAAACCCCCACATTAACTGAAGGGATCGGCGTAAAGTCAACCCCCTTGCCTGTAAAAATAAATAGGTATGAATCGCAACATGTTTTCCCTTTGCAAGAAAACGGCTACGCTTTTTGTGTAGTTTTCTAGCATTTTTTGTAGTTTTTTGATAAAAACATAGAAAGCTTCTACATTATTTCATTTTCTGGCATGAGATAATATTAAATGTGATAAAACTGTTGATCAGAATAGAGGCCGCGCCCACTAAACTTTCAGGAAACTTGTCTTAATAAGTCGCGGGCTAATCAGCCGCGTACTGATGGGAGGGACGGTCTAGGAATACTGATGAACAGCAACAAACATAGCGCTTGTTGGACACAAAATATGGTAAATAAACTCCAGAAAATTAATAAATTAGATAACAGAGGAAATAAAAAACGTGGAACGGAAAGACTGAAGAAGGAATGGATAGACCAAATAGGTGAGATTACGAAAGAATGGAACCTGCAAAATGAGAATAAGAGAAAAGTATGTACAAGGAAAGTGATGAATGTGGAAGAGATGAAAGAGATATGCAAGGACAGAAAAAAGAGGAGACGCATCGTCGGAGGTACCGGCAACCTCTCGGGGAACGGCGGCAGGATACAGTAACAGTAACAAAGGATGGCTCGTCCTATTAAGAGGCTACCGTCCTCAAACGCCCTTGAGTTTTGAGCGCTATATATACCTAGTGTTATGGTTTGCTCTCCATTCTCGAAATCCAAATAAAAGGCATGTCTCACATAAACAGTACAATGAAAGTATAAATTAAGGATTAAAGATTTGAGCACATACTGTCGTGACACACAAGGCAAAAAATGATTAGTTTTTGCATTGTGTGTCACAACATCTTGTGTTCAATACTTTTCCCTCTGTCTGGTAGATGAGAGCCGTGAGACAGAAATATGTTTGTCCCTTTCTACTTTGACGTGATATGGTAACTAAAAGTTTTGCACGCAAAAATGATTTTTGGTGTAATTTTATTGACTAATAATGTTACATTGCCTCAAATTATACTATATGTGTACAGATCTGGGATGGCGATGTCCCTTTCACAAATTTCTATTGCACAGGGTTACTCCTCGTTCACCGAAAACTAATTTAAAAAAAGAGTTTCATATTTTCTACATTATTAGAAATCTTACCAATTATTTAATGTTTTAAAATTGTAATTTAAGCAACGCCCTAAATGACTACAACATGAGTTCTCAATATTTTTCGGGTGGCGATTTGTTTCCAGTCGTTATTCCGCTAGGGGTGGCCAGTACCTCTGTAGATATATTTCCACTTTATTTATTTGTTCATTTTCTAGTTTGGTTTTTATTTGTAAGTTCACATTCAGCATTTGTAAGCGCGAACTAACACGTGTTTGTGGGCATGCATTTGATACGAGTTTTGATTGTTAATTTAGCTTTGCAACTTCGATTATAGATTATTACAGACTGTAACTGTAACTCTGTCACCATTCCGCTAGGGGTGGCCAGAGCCTCTGCAGAGTTGCCTCATTTTCAATATCGACGGACTTTGGTCGTTTTTAATATAGCTTATTCGATATCTGTTACAAAGATGTATTGACATTCAAGGCTTATTCATATTTAATGCACGCCTATAATATGCAGGCAAATCTAAATTCACGCTTACACATGTTGCATGTGTACCTACATACATTTTTTTTTACTTTCTCTGAAATAGCGGTGACATTGGCAAGTAAAAACATTTTTTACAGCATGGGTGGTCAGCCACATGCCAACCTACAAGTTAAAGAACACAAATATATGATCAACTCAACTTAACTAAACTACACATATAGTGAAGCTTCTTGCCGCGTTATTGTCTATCTAGACAAATTTGGTTGGTGAAGACAATTTTAATTCACAAAACTATTTATAAAATAGAATGGTTCAACTTCAAAACTATCGATATATTTTTTTTAAATCAAGAAAAAACCCCATTAAGTTAAAGATTGCGACCCTGGTGCGTGAGCCAATGGATTCACACACACACGTCAAAATCGGGTGTTGTATGCGTAAGCTCGCGCGCCGGAAATTTCTTAGACAATGGGACGTGCTCTCAGCTCTGCATCTCAAGCTCGAATGTCGTTGAAACGAAATAAACAGCCGCTTTTATTCTGTAGCTTTTCGCCTAACAAAATTGTATGGAATTTTCGGAGCTGTTTTTTTATTGTATTTTGTTAAATTAACATGCATTATCACGAAAAAAAAATGCGGTCAACTTTGAGTTTGATTAATAAACTTACTATTCATATATATTTTTTGTATACTTTCATTCATAAAATTCAAGTTATTCATTGAACCCAGATAGCATTATTTCGTAATATTTCATAAGTTTGTGTACATTTTGACAGAATTCAAATAACTTTTATCATTTTTGGAAACGGTCAATCTGTAAAGTATACATTTCTTTATTTTTTTCTGACAGTAACAGATTTAAAAAAAAAAGTAAACATAGTGGACATTTAAAACCCAGAACACCGTTTTGGACGTATTCGCTCTATGGGGTCTTAATGCTGTTTAAATCACACCAAATGAACCCTCTGCGAGCTTAGTCGTCGCTGTAGAAAGCGCGGATTCTATAAAAAATTATACTTATATGGATTTTTGGTGACTTTTTTCAAACCGGCAGAGGTAAAATTGTAAAAGAAATGAAATGGTTTTTGTGTTCCATCAGAAATCCAACCCGCTATTTTTGTAATAGCGATTCCGAAGCGGTAAACAAAAGCTACAACTAGCCTAAGCTACGGATAGATCATGTGATTTTTTTGTAAAGCTGGCGTACATTTCTGACTGATCGTAGTTTCTTCTATAACGTTTCTACTTGCTGTTTCAAAAAATGTGGTTTATTTTGTGCTAACGAACCTACAACATAGCTAAATTAAGCGGTTCCAACTTTTTTTACGTTGAAATGATTTTTTTTAAATATGACCCGTGGAATAAAAAATAGAGTCTACACCCTCTTTGAGTATGAAATGGTTCGGGGTAAATAGGAAAATATTTTTTATTAACGATTTTTCACTTAAATCATTTTTTGACTTTGCTTTTGAATTACATGATGTGATCATTTTCTAGGCAACGTCATTATAAAGGACAGCACAACATGAGTATGTTAAATTAAGTGAATAAGAGAAGTGTGAGGATTGTTGTGTAGTGGGGAGTAGAGTGGGGCAAGATTGCTCCGGCGGGTAAATTGATTTAATTAAAAGCGCGCGCGGTATGTTGCTTGTGTTACGGAGAATAAACGACGCGCGCGTGTCATCACAGACGATATTTTAATCAAATTAGTATAATGTTACATTATATTTTGAGTTCAACATTAAATAAACGTAGCAAAATGTAATTTTGTCAATAAAAATATATCGAAAAGAAAATCCCTACCTGACGAAAATTAAGTTTACATAAGATATTTGCTTACTAAATAATAAACTTTTCTCTCATAATATACGAAAAATATTTATTTTCCAAAGTTTAAGGGTTTGTGTGATTGAAGTTGTGAATATTCATTTTAAAAATAATAATTTAAAAATTAAACAATGTTTTTCTTCATGAGTTGATTTATTTCTCGAGCGCTTTCGATGTTTTCTTCATAATGGTGAACATCGAAAAGTCGAAAGCTCTCGAGAAATAAATCAACTTCTGAAGAAAAACTTTGTTTTCCTTTGAATCAAAAAAAAAACCCTGTATTACGAATTTAAGATTTATTTTTATACAAAATTGTAGTAACCATAAAGACTTTTACAGTTTAAAAAAAATAAACTTAGACAAAATTCATGAAAACTCATGCACCAGAATGATTTCTCACAAAGTGGCACCTACCCCAGCAGGCGCACTTGCCCATGCTGCCTTTATCCAACACAGATCTACGACCTTAAGCCCTCTACGCATTCTAGGAATGCTATGCCTCTATCACCGCTACGCCTCTACGCCTGAGAAGCCTAACTTGGTTTAAAGCACGCACTCCAGCCTTCAGCGCGACGTAAATTATTCAGAAATTATCTTCATTTTAATTTGACAGCCCGGCGGCCGAGACCTTGGGAATATATTAAAAATATTATAATTTGAATAAATTTTACAAACGTTTATTAGTTTTTAATACAAAAAAATGTTTTTTTACTTCAAAGTATGATACTGAATAGTAAATTTTCAGTACAAATAATGCCGTTTTTTTATAAAAGATAAATATGAGTTTACAAAAATACTGTTTACAAATTTAGTTCTAAGCAAATATGATTTGACGTATTTTTTTTAACCTTAAGATTGACAGGATTATTCAGTTACGACTTTTTTCTACTTTTTTAAGGAAAATCTCTTTTAAATTGTCCTTGTCGCTTACAATGATTCTTAAAATAAAAATAAAAACTGAAATTGTTATTTTAAAAACTGCAATCATAAATTTTGTTCATGTCACAAAATATATCGTTGAAATCCATTTCGATATTTTTCTTTCTGGTATCATCTAAGATTCCACGATCGTCCAATTTTAAAGACAAATAAAAATGTTTCAGATTGTGTATTGTGCGCGGCATTCGTATTCCGATCTCATAGGCCTGCGAGCACTCTATGATATCCTATATCCTATACGTATACTACCATGTCTTACATCTATGATATCCTATATCCTATACTGCCATGTCTCACATGAAATGAAAGCTCACATGGCTTGGCTGGTAAGTAAAGACAAACCTTTAGAAATAGCTGAAAGATTTTCCGTAAAAATTTAATAGAAGATACCAAAAATTACGTTATAAATTTCAAAACTCCTTAATTTCAGAAAAAAAATAAACAATATTTAGTATCCGTAAGATAATGTAAGTATCATATATAAAGTCTGAAAAGTACCATTTTTTTTAAGAAAAATAAACCGTTTGGTGATATTAAAGAATAAATAGATTCATTCGAATGAATAACAAATTTAAAAAAAAAATGGAAATTTAATGCTTTAGCTACGTACTTTCCGATTTCAAAACTGCTTGATTGATCCAGAAAAAAATCTCATTGAGTTCGTGTTTCTTCTCTGTAGAAGACACACGTCTCCTGAAGACGTTGGATATGACTCTGACGAAACATAGAGAAAAACGTTCTTCTCTTTCCACGAACAGTAACATCCATTTTTTTCATTCCAAAAAAAATTTCATTTGACAAAAATATATTTTTTAAATTATTAAAATTAAACTTTGTAGGGTTTGTGTTTTCACACAGTGAAAATTCATTTTTATTTTAAATTATTAAAATTAACTTTAATATTTTTCCTCGAAAATCTTTCATTCAAGGAAGCCTCTTTTAAGTTTATAAATTTTAAACAACCAAAAAATTATCCGTCCTTAAAGGAGGCAGTAATCAATAAAGTGGGGCCGCAGTTGTGCCCCTGCTGGAGGCTTGTACACTGTACAGTGTAGAGGCCTCTGCTAACTTTGGGACAGAGCCTCCCGCGTCCCCTCAGACCCGCGAGGCCCATTCATTCCCGGGTCACGTGCCAGTTAAACGTCATCTCAATTACCAACCCAAGGGTCCATTTTTGTTAGACGCGACAAAAATCCCTGAACATTTTTCGGTACAACCCTCTCCCCGCTATGTATGAGGTAAGTTAAAAAAATTAGGGGACGCTAAATGCTTTAGGAAAAATAATTCAAAATTTAAAAATTCTAACACTCCTGTAATTTTTTTTTAGATGTCCGTACATCTTACAATAAACAAAGCATTTCTGGATTGTGACTTTGGCTGACCTTGATGTCTTCTAACGATGCGCTCTGTTACATTGTGGTTAAAGATATATTTAGTTTTTTAGACAAACGAATTGTTAGTTGAGACATTACATGTTGTTTTCTAATCTAATATTTTCCTTGTTGCAAAGATATGTAACTATTATATGCATTCTCACAAACAGACACGTATAAGTACGCGCTTGTACATGCCGCATGTGAACCTACAACATAAAAACCCAAATCTCAAATGCACATATACCCTGCCACACTTGCCGACCTTTCCTGAAACAGGGGTGACATTGGCAAAGTGAACAATTTTCTACAGCATGGGTGGTCAGCTGCATACCAACCTATAAGTCAGGGAACAAAGACAATAAATTAAATTTCACAATTGCTTATTGTTTTAAGCCACAAAATATGAAAACATGCAATTACTTATGCGTTGGCGCATTATCTATAATCTAAGCTGCAAAGATATGTTTTTTTTTTAAGAGATCCTGTGCGGGAGACTCCCTATATTCTAAAGACTCTAGGGGTCTATGACACTTGTTGTAGTGCCGCAGAGGTGTACGAGCTTTGTCGTCGCTACAAAGCGCCAATACTCAAGCAAGACCCAGTTGCTGTAAGGCTGGATAAACCTTTGGTGACCGGTCATTGGTAAAGGTTTATGAATTTTTCAACCCAGCGCAGAGCACATTCGAAATATAAATGGTATATTTTTGTGCTCCGCCGGGATCCGAATCCACAACCTTCCATTTACGAGTCCGAAGTGTTGCCACTACGGACTACGGACCGGTCCAAGTTAACATTTAAGGTTCATATTAAATGCATTCTCGCAGACAGGCATATGTAGGTTTGCGCCTACACATTCTGCATGCGTGCAAACAAATAAACAAAACCTCACATGAACATAAACCTTTCAACTCCTGCCGATTTTCCCTGAAACCGGGATGGTATTGGCAAAAGTGAACCGATTTTTGAAACTGATTCTGAAACAATTTCGGCAGTTCAAGATTATATTTCTCATGGATCTTACAACCTCCGAGTCGATATAGAAAAAACACAATGAACGTATTCTGCGAGAATTTAATTTACATTAATTTTGCCAAACCTCGTAAATACAGACAGAGCCGCGTACTCACACTCTCTTAAGTACAATACTTTTATCTCAATGCGTGTGTGTTCCAGTAATGAAGTTGGTTACAAGGCTTGCAATTTGATTTGGTGAAGTAATTTAATTTGCTCCTTTTTCCATATGTAATGAAGGATTGTTGGTGACACTTATGTATGGAAGTGAAGTGCAGACAGTTAAAATCAAGCAGCAGTAAAGTGAAAAAAATATATAAGTGTGGAAGATGAATCTTGAAAGAAATCGTGTTCAACAATAAACGTTTTTGTTTTTGTTTTATGAGCTATTTATTAAAATCTATAATCTAAACTGCACGTTTGCATGGACAATACAAATTAAAACCAAAAATGCTGTAATTTGCGCTTAGACATGCTGCATGTGTACTTATAAAAAAATCGAGGTTTTAATGATTAAACTTACTCTTACTGTTATTTTCTTACAAACATAATAAAACAATCAAATTTAGTTTTGTAAGCTTTGCCAAATTTTTAAAACAATTGCAAACCATAATTTTCAAATGGTTTTAATGAGAAAAACTGCATGGCTATTACTTTTTAATTCAGAATTTTACATTCGCTAATGAATAACCTCGATGCATAATGACTCTCGGTCATAAAATTTTATGCAGCGGTTTCAAACGTAGACTCTCGCTGTAAAACAGACAATTCGCGAGAACCAATCTTTCCCATTAAGCATTTGCAAACTAAAAAATGGCATTTTATTAGCACCGCACTTAAAAATCCACTGATCTATTAAAAATGCATACAATGTCATAATCAGTAGATATTTTTGACTGGTTTCTTTGGATTTTGTATTGATTACAAAATTACTGTTCTACAACTCTTCAAATACTCCGTTAAAAACGGGCATGTCTCATTAAAAAAATATATATAGCCACGTTGAGAAAAAAAAAGAATACCTTTGATTAATTGTATTAATAATTAGTGTTTTAGTATGATCCGGCTATGGAGTATCAGATTCTATTCACAACTTTAAAAAATGGAGAGCAGCAAATATAAGTTTCTAGCACAAAAAGGCAGCGTCTTTTAAAAAGCATAACTACCGGAAGATACAAAGGACAAGCACAATAGGGCACTGCTTTTACAACAAACTGGCTACCAGCAGATACAAATGGCTAGCATAACAAGATAATGCTTTTCTGACTTTACAAGAGGATATCTTCATCCACTTCAACTGACGGGGTTGGCGTGAGGCAGGCTCCCTTACCCGTAAATATAAATAGGTCGCCACATGCTACCCTTTCTTGGATAACGCAGGCGTAATATGCGTTAGCAAATATGAGGTTCAAATGACAAATGCAACAGGGCACTGTCTTTGAAATAGAAAATCGTAGTGACATCTTTGAAAATCAATTTCTTTGCTCAATTTTCAAGTTTTGTTATGCCACTTCTATTGAAGACAAGCGATTATCGTGGTTATTTTCACTTTATAAGCTGCGGTTCAAAATAGATGACTTTAATAGGAAACAAATTTACCTTAAAAAGTAACCAGGCAGTAGACTGAGCTTAGCACACAATGAGCAATCGAGTGTCTATGATAACATTTACATTTCTATCTCTAGCGACTGTGAACTGTGAGAGCGGTAAATCAGCAACCCGCCGGCGACTGTTATCAGACATAACTCCTGATGAGCGACCAGTTGAGTTAGCGACTGGTCTGCCGTGTACCCTTCTAGCTGACCACAGAGCGAATATTTTAAAGGATTTAATACTGCATGATATCTATAACCTAAGTTGCAAAGATATGTATGTTACATTTAAGATTCATATAAAATGCAATCCCATAAGCAGACACGTATAAGTTCGCGCTCTTAAACCTCAAACTCAATCTCAAATGAAAAGAGGCCTGCAAGTCTTGCCAACCTTTCCTGAAACAGGGTATATTGACAAAGTGAAACATTTTTTACATTATGGGTGGTCAGCCTCATACCAAACTTTAAGTCAATGAATTATCGATCGCCAAAATCTGCGATCACGAGCGACAATTTTTTCCGACATTTCAGTTCATTTCTCTTAGCAGTAAAGTAGACGAAGCTCCTCATAAATTCGGATACGACTCAGATGAAACGTTGAAAACTGTTTTTCATGCCAGAGTTTCTGTTTTATTTTTTTTAAACACAAATTTTCTAACGACCGTGATTTTCATTTAAAATCATTAGCTTTTGAATTCCATTGTCAGATTGACCCCTTGGCTGATAGGTTGGTATGAGGCTGACCCCCCGTGCTGTAAACATGTGGTTCACTTTTGCCACTGCAACCCAGGTTACAGGGAAAGGCGGCAGGAGTTGCAAGGTGTATGTTCACCTGAGGTTTTGTTTATTTGGATGCACACATGCAGAATGTGTATGCTCGAACCTACATGTACCTGTCTGTGGGCATGCATTTAATATGAGACTTTAATGCTAACATATCTTTTCAGATTAGATTATAGATTCACATTTTTTAGTATTGGATTGGTTTCATCAATATTTTTAATATTTTTAATTTTCCTCTCACTGAATAACTTTTAATATAAAGAGTACGTCTATTTGATTATCGAGTAAGACTTCTCGCAATATCTCCGTGTACTAAGTATGATGTTTATATGAAGGAGATAAAACTCAGCTGTTTATTTAGCCATCATTTATGTGTCTCGATATATCGGCCGTGCTCGGAGCCTCTATAAGCGTTCTGCCGGAAAATTGATTCCACGAGTGGATGGCCCATCAATCTAAAGATATTGAGAAAAAATCTACAGCACAAATACAGGGCGGAAGATAAAATATAGAATCTTTATGACAGTCTTTCATCATAATAATAATAATTGGACAATTTCATATAACGCCACTTAGTGGGATTAGCCACCCCATCAAAGGAGCTTCAATCTTAGTGGCGCTTGCGGTGATATGTTGGTATTCACATCGTCCTGATGCATGTACAAGCAGACACATGTAAGTTCACGCCTTTATCTATAATCTGTAATCTAATCTGCAAAGATATGGTAACATTAAAGGCTCATATAAAATGGCACATGTAGGTTTGCGCCTACACATTCAGCATGTGTGAATACAAATCAACAAAAGATCTCATGAACATAAGCCTTGCAACTCCTCCCAGCTTACTCTAAAACTGAGGTGGCATGGGCAAAATATAATCATTTTTTTACAGCAAAGAGGGTCAGTTTCATACCATCCTATCATATCCCTTTCTTATTTCGACAAAAGCTCTGTCAGTAGATTGTTTTCGGTAGGTCTTGGGTTTGAGTTTACGAGTGTCAATCCCACGCTGTTAAATAGCTTCAGGTTGTATGTTCCTGATAGCTTGAGGCCAAAGCAAGGTTATCACGTGTTTTTGTACTAATGAGCCGTATGGATGTCATGATTTGGCCTTTTTTAACTCAGAGTGATGAACTCTTCAATAGTCAAAATATATTTCATGTTGTTTATTATAAAAAAGAACAATCAAGAGTTCTTCTCAGCCTGTTGATGGCTGTGAGTTTGTGCTGTTTTGCTGGAAAATCTGTCGTGAACATAATATTAGCTTATGTTATAAAATATTATTATTTAGGACAACAAAGAACTGGGGTACATAAATTAAACTGCAAACTTTAGAATCAAATTAAAAATACCTGGATCGTTGATAGCAAGAATTTCAGATGGGAAATCTCCATTGCATAAATTTGCGGGTTTTTTGTTGGGTTGAATAATACCGCGGGAAATCTTTGAGATGAGAGCTGGGCACACAAAAGTGAAGTCAAATTATAAGTTAAATTTGTTCGTCTCGAGCCAGTGAGTGCGCGGGATTCTACAAATGGTACGGCTTATAGGACGAACAAAGATATTCAATATAAAATACTGAATAGTAAAGTGTTATTATGTGTAAAAAAATGTTCATGAACTATAACGGAAGAAGATAGCTATGAAGTTGTGTGAAGCCAAATCGTCCCCTTAGTGCTTATTTTGTCTTATCTACCATTTGATTTAAAGATGACTTTTCTGTGAATTTTTCTTAATAATCACATTCTTCACAATCTGAGCTAAGAAAAAAACGTTAAACACGATAATGCGAGAGTTGTTTGAAATACTTTTGAAATAAATTTCCAGTTTTCCAAAGACACATTGGCCCAGTTCGCATAACAAGCATTGCTCATGTGAAATTGCCTCTGATGGGTAAAGGGCAAACAAACATTTAGGAGACGAAATGTTGTCACAATTTTTTCCTGTGTTACAATTAATTCACTTAAGAAAGTTTAGTTCACAGGCTCTTACACTACGCTTTAGCTCATTTTTATAATAGAAACATTATTATAAATTATGCGTGTCTGCTTGTGGGAATGCATTTAATATGAGTCTCAAATAACCCATATCTTTGCAACTGTGATTTAGATTATAGATGCATTGCAAAAAAAAATGTACAAAATTTTTGAGTTTATTTTTTCTTCTCACTTATTCACAACGCTATTTATCGACTTTTTCAAGAATTTAAAGCGAATTTTCACCGAGCGCTATAAATAAATAAAAATTATCGCTTAAACACCGGCACTAATTTATGAAGGCCCCCATAATGCTTTCCTTCCCTTTCTCAGTCATTAGAGTGCTCAACAAAAATTTCAATTCATAATTTACTTTTAATCGAATCACAGACATTTTTCTTGGTCTGCCTTTTTTGGCGACGCCGGTTACCGAGAGGAAAAAGGGCAGAACGACGCGGACCCTGAGAAAAGTTTTATAAAGTCATTATGTACGATAAATTTCATTTGTAGCTGAAACCATAGTATTAGTGGGAAGTTTCTTGGGTTTGTCTTTTCTTCGCAAAGGATGATACGATCTTTTCAGCAAAAAAATTTGAAAAGTTCACTCTTTTTTAAGTTCATTTCATGCGCTTAAAATGCAGTTCAAGAATATAATTAAAATTAGTATGCGGCTGACCACCCATGCTGTTGAAAATGGTTTACTTGGCCAATGTCAGCCCTGTTTCAGGGAAGATTGGTAAGAGTTGCAGGGTGTATGCTGATTTGAGATTTGGGTTTTTATGTTGTAGGTTCACATGCATTCTTATTCAAATAGATAATTAAAGAACGTTGTGCTGGAAGCTTAAGCTTTTTTAAAAATGCGTCAAGGTATTATTATGACCATAATTTTAATCCAATCTAATCTAAGTTGCAAATATATGTGACATAAGAGATTCTTATAAATTGCATTCTCACTAACAGACACGTGTAAGTTCTTGCTTACAAATGCTGCATATGTACCTACTTACAATTTAAAAACCAAACCTGAAATAAACATAAACCCAGCAACTTTCGCCGTCTTTCCCTGCAACCGAGGTGACATTGGCTAAGTGAACTGTTTATTTACAGCATGGGTGGTCAGTTTCATACTAACCTATAAGTTAAGGGATATTAAGTACAGTACTCGTAGTACAAGTTTTTCACAATACTCGAACTATTGAAGTATTGAGAACAAAAGTTTCGAAACTTGTTTCGCCAGAGGTGTTTTTCAAGTTCACGTACATTTTTCTCGAATACTCAATACTTCGAGTATTGGGAAAAAACTCGTACTACAGGTAGGTACAGTTAAGTATCACAAAGTAGTTGTTTGTTATAAATGCTGCAGCAGTGGTTCTGCATGCGGCTACAAATATATCATACACTACAGATACAGAACACAGCCATCATCGATACAGCGGGATATTGTTCTGACCAGGAGGTGTTTGCTCTGAAAATAATTTCCGGTTGCGGCGCCGGATGAAGGCAGAGATCCGTCCGGCGATTAGGGGCGGGGCGGTTAGGGGCAGAGCGGCTAGGGGCGAAGTGCTACACTCACCCCGACCACGCAGTATCGCGGCTTCCGGGTGTACTTGTCCACTCAGGGTAGTGCATTGCGCAAGGGATGATAGCGGAAGGTTCTACGACAAAAAGCCTGTACCCAACAATACTACGTTTCACCACATTATTGCTTGTTATTGTCTAATGTCCATCAGGGGTTATTTCACATGAGCAATCTTTGTATGTCTATGGACCGATGTGTGTTATCTATAATCTATAATAATTTAATCTTTAATCTAAGTTGCAAGGGTATATTCATTTAAAGCTCTCAGATTTATGCTCACAAACCAACAAGTGTAATTCGCGCTTACAAATGCTGAATGTGTACTTACAAATAAAATCCAAACCTCAAATGAACATAAGCCCCACAACTTTTGCCGAACTTCCCTGAAACAGGGGTGACATTGGCAAAGTGAACCATTTTTTACAGTATGGGTGGTCAGCCCCATACCAACCTATAAGTCAAGGAATATGAATAATAAATTACATGAAATAATATGAAAACAGGAAATTGATTTTAATAATTTATAAAAACAATCTCACATTATCGCGTTTTATGTGTTTTTCTTATAAGATAATTTCATTTAAAGGTCATCTTTGAGTCAAATGGTGGAAAGGAAAAAAACACTCGAGGAACGATTTGTCAAACTTGCAAATGTTTAGATTTTGTAGGGTTTGTGTATTCACACAGTAAAAATTCATTTTATTGCAAATGTTTCATCCAAACTAACCTGGCTGTAAAACGGAATTCTTGTTACAGCCAAACATTTGTCCAAGATTTACTATCATCATGTTATTTTTTACTCTGCTTGTCTGCACATATTTATTATTTGCGGAAATTCTTCTGTATTCATTAACTTCATTGTCTTAATGTATTTTCAATTCGTCTTATTTTGAATGAAGATTTATAGTGTTAACGTTAGTGAAAGTACCAAAATAGTAAAAGTAACAATGTTTATGTACATGATTAACTTTTCCTGAAAACAGACCAAAGCGTCAAACTGGTTTATGAAGAAGAAATAGTGGAAATCAAAATGTCAGTTTCATTCTCTTATGCTCTAAAAATATATTTTTAAATTAGCTTGGTTTACAAGGATCAGGTTAAAAAGATTAACGTCGAATTCTTATGTTTTTGCTTCCATAAAATGCAACTCCTTGTCTCAGTTTCAATTTTTCCATTTTTATTTTTTGCACAATTAGAAGTGTAACTTCTGACATCCTGATGCAAGCATATTAAATTGATATGCCCCATAGTGCATGTTCGATGTTCAACCTCAGTGTTAATACTGGTTTGATTCTCGCACTACCGCGTGCGCTGGCTCGGCAGCCAAGTGTATTTGTTAATCAATAACAAGGCCGCTGATTAGTCAATTAGTCGCGCGGATCCTCGGGGATCTTCTTAAACAATCAATATACTCGTAAATCTGAGTACCGCTACCACTGAAGCTACAATCATGTTTTCATTGAGCAAATTTAACCTTGACATGAATTTGTACATCAATTCGTTACTTCAACTTCATATTTCTATCTATAATAATGCATATATGTATTTGTAAACTGTCATTTTTTCATTTATAATAAATCACTGAAAAAACAATCAAATACCTTCATGGGAGAGACTTTCTAAGGCTTCGGCTCTAATAAACCATAGGACAAAAAAAAAATCAAGTGGCAACCAACCACTGTGAAAGCAAGAAGTCATAATTAATTGCTGTTTAAAATAATATTCAATGTTGAGGTTGCTAGAATTTTAGTCGGATTGCTTTAAACATTATATGTGTAAGTAAACACTGTGGACCGCACCATATATGTGAGTTTACATTATACGTAAGTCTGCTTTTAGAGACGCGTTTCCACGAGAACCCGCTTAGGCCGACCAGACGAGAGTTTGATTGTGAACCCAGGATTTTATTGGCGCTCTTTCGAGTCGGCTACAAAATAAATCAAGCATAAAAACAAATTTATCAAGTTTTTTTATACAGCGCATATGTTGTGTTTTGTTTGATTGAACACCTTTACGAAAACAACAGACTGTATATTTTCTTTCTTGTGCAAAGTGCTTTCAAGTTGTACAAAAATAAATGCGTTAAATAAGATTTCATAAATTAATTTTAGTACTTTCCAATTTAATGAAGATCCATGTCGTCGATAAAGAAGAATTTATATTGTCGGTTGAACGGTCGAGGGGTAAGGCGTTAGCACTTGAATTTATGTTTTTGAAACAATCGCAAGTTCAAACCCCGCCTGCACCGTATCCTATCGACAATAGCTTCGACCCTGGTTCATCAATTCATTTTTTTTTTAATTTTCAAAATTATACACCATAAGATTAGAAAAAATATTAATTTAATTAATTTAATAAATTTATTACAGGTGTATTGAAATAACGCCAAGTTATCTCTAAGTTATGTCTAAGGTTTGACAAAATAAAAGGTGTTACAAAACACAGTGTTACAAAATGTGAAATCAAGGTTGGCCACATATTTATGGCATTAAACAAGTTATACACTCAATGGATAAAATTGTGAAAGAATGGAATATTCAAAGGAAATGAATGTAAAATAAATAAATGTATGAAAAAGGTGGTAGATATGAATTGTCTTGTCTTGTATCCTGCCGCCATTCCTCTAGGGGTGGCCAGTACCTCCACACAAGTGCCTCCACTTGACTCTGTCCCTGCATACTTCTTTCATCTCATCTAATTTCATCACTCTTTTCATGTATGCTCTTCTCTTGTTTCCACTCTGTAAATTCCATTCATTCGCAATCTCACTTATCTGATCAATCCATTCTTTTCTAGGTATTCCCCTTCCACGCTTACCTATTACATTCCCTTTATACACTCTTTTTGTCAGTCGGTCTTCATTCATCCTTTCAATATGTTCAAACCATCGCATCACACTTATTTGAACTTTCACTTTCACGCTTTCTTTTACTCCGCATTCATTCAGAACCCATTCGTTTCTCACTCTATCTTTCAGTGTTTTTCCTGTCATACTTCTCAAATGAGCCATTTCTACGGTGCATACCTTATTTACTTCTCTTTCATTCACCGTCCATGACTCGCTTCCATACATCAGGGTCGGCAACAATATACAATTGTGTACCGCCATTTTCATTTTCTTTGGTATCCTTTTATTCTTCGCTATTCTACCAAACGCTCCTATCACGCATCTTACTTTGCTGGCACGCTTCTCTAATTCCTTCGTCATCTTACCATTCGCCTCAAACTTGCTTCCTAAATAGTCCAACTCATTCACTACTTCAACTTTTTTTCCATTCAAATTAACTGTAAGTTCCTCACATACTTCATTCCTGTCAAAAACTAATATTTTTGTCTTATTCGCATTCACTTTCAAGCTATTTTTACAAAACGCATCATTCAGTTTGGTTAACATCGCTTGGAGTTCCTCCGCCGAGTCAGCTAAAACTATAGCATCATCAGCATAAAGAAGTACTCCAACTCTTGTTTCACCCACTTTCACTCCGCTCTCTGATATTCCAGCTTCTTTTATGCAACTGTCCATGATTATATTAAACAACCATGGACTCATCACGAATGAATTGAAAAAAATATGCAAAGATAGGAAAAAAGAGATATCTGAAGAGGCTCTGACCATCTTTATTGGAATGGTTTCATACTTGTAGTTACAGATACAGTTACATTTACTTTTTTTAATAATCATTTCAACACTGAAATGTTGCAGCATAGATTAAAATTAAATAGTTAAATTTATACACGCAGAATGCAAACGCAGCCACTGAAATATTAATTTATTAGCGAGGTTTTTAAATAAACAAAGGGTTGGCTTTAGCTTCCCATGCACAGCTAGCTGCGGGTTAGTTACTTTCCATAGCCGAGCATAAATTACGCGAGCTTTTAATTGCGGCTATACTTTTTCACTTATCGCGGGGAAGTGGGATGAGGTAGAGTGGGCGGGCTGGGAGGGAGGGAGGTCGCCATACGAGGCACTCTTCTAAAGGTTTTTTTAAAACGCTACCTCTTGCCGTACTGAAGGACGGGGACTTTGTGCAAAATTTGTTGCAAACTATCAATGTTATACAGAGCTAAAATAACATGATTAATTCTGGTCTTGAAAATATTTATTACGTTCTTAAAGTTGAATATAAAGAGACAACGTAGGTAAATTTTTTTTTTTTTTTTTGGATGAGATACAACAGCAGATAAAACATTTTGAAAAAATTGTGTTTTTGATTTCCCTCGCTTAAACTTTAAAAGCAGGTTTTCATACTAAACCTGTCTTACTTAACTTTACAGTAAGATAAAATTTTAATCATTTGCAGTTGAACAAGTGAAAAGTTAACACGTGATTTGTTAGATCAAATACTTGCAAAATACAAAAATTTAGGAACCTTTCCTTATAAAATCTACTGTAAAAACATGCGTTGCAACGCAACTTAGCTACATATACAGTATAACTTCTTGCCTGCGTTACCCCAAACGGGTCGCATGTGGTGATTAGGGACTTATTTATTTTTACGGGTAAGGGGGACGGCCTCACAACAACCACTTTTAGTTGAAATGGAGGTTTCCCAGCTCCCAAGGGGCTGGTTCTCATTTCTTGTGAAGGCCGATATTTAAACGGGAAATCATTTCGCACACCATCAGTGGGGAACGAACCCTTGCTATCGAACATGGAATGTAATCATCTTACCAACTGAGCTACCGACTGGACTTTTTACGAGCTTAGGGCTTTAAAGGCTTATGATTTTTTTAATCCAATGAGAAGCATATTTGAAAATATAAATCACCAGGATTCTAACCCACAACCTTCCATTTACGAGTCTGAAGTGCTACCACTGGACGAATGGTCAAGTTTTTTTCTCAAAAGTAAAAAAAAACATGTCTTTCGTGTATACATTTTTTCATTCCTCTTAAATGAACTGAGAGCTGCTCTTATTCCATCGCGAGCGGGCTGGAGGTTAAACCGCCCAGCATTGTTTATGGCCAACAGCCTGAAAAGCAAACAAAGGTAATAAGCCTGTCATTACAGTACATGCCTGCGCCGCTACGATCATGCTACGCCTCTACGATCACTCTACGCCGCGAGCGTAGCAGCCTCTACCTGCGCTCGTAGCACATCTCGCTTACCGTGCGCTGTCAATCCGCAATTTCAAATATTTTCATCGCAAAATTTTCGCTCATTTTGGGGGGCTGAAATTTCAAAATTTTTGTGGTATTGAAAAATATTGCCATGCTTAATTTGATTCTGGATTTTCCTTTTACATTTTTAAACCAAATGTTTGATAAATTTTTTTCCCCAACAGTAAACTTGCAATACGTTATTTATTGAAAAATATCTGTTGGTTAAATATTCTTTGCATCAATTTAAGCTTTTTTAAATTTGAGTATTTGTGTAAGTATTTTATCGTTTATACTACTGCTCATTAAAAAGTATATAAAATCCAAAAGATAAGTGACTAGTGGAATAAATATATTTTTTTAAATGAAATTGATCGTTAATTTAGAATACATTTAATGAATTTAACACCATCATCTCACAAACTCTCAAATCATAATAATTATATCCCCTGATTAATTCACTTACACTCAAACTCGCATTAATGTTCCAAGATGTTGAATTTCCTCTGTGTTTAATCAAAAATCCTCGCGTACCAACAGCATAATTAATCACAAGCCAGTCTTCACCCACATTCGGCAACTGCTGTCTACCCCAAGCGACTTCCAGCCACACAGTTTTGTTCTCGTCTCTGGGAACAAGGGTAGTTTGTGTGAGTTCGCCCTCTCTCGTCTCTCGGCTCAATGTCAATTCATTAGCGCACCTTTTGTTGTGTCTTAACTCGCACTTAAATCAAAATGTTACGCCACTGAGATAACAGTGAGCTTTACAAATGATACCAACAAATAAGCCGTGTTAATAAGAACAAACATTGTACTAATATGTTTACAAGATACCTATTTAATTTAAAAACAAAAATGTAATTTTTGTAAACTATGATGATTTTTTCTGTTTTATAACAATGTATTATTTACATAGACTTACATTGTTTTTCTTAAATAACAGTACTCCATCTTGAGTCAGTTTTTATTTCAAGCTCAAATTGAAGTACCGTTTAATTGTACTCAGCTTTCACTATAAATGAGAACCTGTCGTCTCAGAAACTTGAGTAAGCTATAAGTAGAAACAAACGGTAATTTGTACATTTTTTTCAAAATGTGACACAACTGGTTTTTATTTATATCATAGAGGAAAGCTTCAGTAATATTTATTATTTAAAGAAAAAACGTATTTTTTATTTAAAATGTTTTTTTTTTGTCATTTACTGAGAATGAGATGTTTCTAATTTGTCTATAACACTTTTATAAGTATTATGTTTGTAAGCAATTGGTAACGAAATTTTATCACACAAAATATGTGAGCACAACCTTAAATCCTGTGTAACAATTATGATAATCGCATAACATTTTCTTTGCCGCTTGTTTTTGTATTCATCGAGCGCTTCCCTTTGTAACTGTGTCTTAAGTTAAACTTACAAGTACGGGGGTAAGTTGGGGGTTAGTTAGGAGTGAGTTGGGGGTAAGTTGGGGGTGAGTTGGGGGTAATTTGGGGATGAGTTGGGGGTAAGTTGAGGTAACTTGGGGGTAAGTTGGGGGTGAGTTAGGGTAAGTTGGGGTAAGTCACGGGGTAGGTGATCAAGTGTTTTTTATCAGTTGTTTTTCTATTCATCGAGTGCTTCCCTTTGTAACTGTGTTACAAGTTGAACTTTCAAGTACGGGGGTGAGCTGGAGGTAGGCTGGGGGTAAGTTGGGGGTGAGTTAGGGTAAGTCGCGGGGTAAGTGAGCAAGTGTACCGCGCGCCCTTTGATCGCTGGTGTGTTATGCAAATTAGATTATTCTGCCGGCTTACATTAGCCGAGCATTGTAAAGTGGTATGAGCTCACGCACTCCTTGTGCTGATGATGATTTTTGTGCAGCGCCGTTTCCTGAAATAATACCAAACATTTGGGGGATCCCATTCATTGGGAATAGACGTAAGTAAGAAAGAGGGTTTTACGTGGTGTAAGCCGTGCTTATTTTGGGAATTTAAAATAAATTTAAGTTGCAATGTTTATTATCGGGTATTTTATCGTTTGTTGCCATATTTTGTGATTGAATTTTTTTTTCAAGATATTGTATCCAGCTGAATCTCTTTTTTGTTACCATTTTTATGTATCAAATTTGACTATTCAATTAGCGTTTACCGTGTATCTACGTTAAATTTTTCTTCACTTATAAATTGAAAAATGTATAGAAGATACGACAGCCCCTCTTGCTCGTGATTCAGTTTTCATACTAATTGTGTATCGATGTGATGTTGAGGAATGAACCTGATGTTTTTTACTCCAGGTGAAAGATCTATTTATTGACTGAGACAACTCTTACGTAAATAGAAACACAAAACATCTCTTCTACACACCTCATCTCAATGTAATATAAGCTACTCATAGTTAATAACTAGTTCACGCATTTTTCAACATACAAATTGTTATGTTATTTTAAATAACAAATAAAAAAACAATCTCCAAGTGTACAGTGTATTTTGTGGGCCGAACGGAGCCGAACGGTCACGGAAGCGGCCGAACTGTGCCGTGTGATCTGATCGGGCCGTCGTTCATCAGTTCCCGGCAAGGTGTCAACCGATTCAGACGTTGGCGACCAAGCACCAAGCGGTGCAAGAGGGGGCACTACAATGGAGCTCCCTCCTCCCCATCTACTTGGATTTCCTGCCAGCAAGGCACCCGCCTTGTGGACCAGAGGAATAGGAGACATAGTGCATAGGAGCGCCCACCCAGGGGCTCCAACGTGTGGAGGCGTCCGCCTCGTGAGCCGCCGCTAGCCTGGGGCGCTGCCCCAGACCATTCAGCTTAGAACTCCCGCCAACAGAGTAGGGAGTGTTTTAGTGACAAATTCAGGTCTGGCCATTCCCTTATTTCCCCTTTTTCCCCCATAGTAAAGTAAATAAACCCTTATTTGTTTATGTTAAGCTTATCTTTTAATTATAAAACCCTTCCCAAAGTACAAGTAAGCAACCGAAAGAAAGAAATAAATAAATAAATAACAAAATACAAAAACTTAAGAATGTTTAGTTACATTTCCTACATCACATTGTGTTTTGAAAGTGAAATATTTGTCATGCAGACTGTGGGCTCGGTTTAAGTATTCCACTAGTACTGCAAGGTGTCTTCAAGTAATGTAGTTTGGTAGTTTCCCTCCTCGGATACTTTGATGGCAGTTCCCGCCGTGGAACGCAACACTCTGGAGTTTGACACTCTGGGCGGGAAGCAGGTTGATACCTGAGTACTCGATAAAACCAATCAACACCTCCACTGGGATACTTGTGCCTTCAAGTTATGACCGCAGCTGCTACTCGTGAATGGGGAAACTTAGAATCCAAATTCAAACCCGAATTCGATTTGTTTTCTGAAAATAGTATGTAAGGTCCGAAAAAAATGGCGGTTGATCTGTATTGCTGGCGTTTAATGCTATACTTTCAAATTTGTAAATATTCACTTTTTTATAGAATATGTTTTTTAGGTTTTAATTTTGTATTGTTTAATTGTTTAATAAATGTAATTAATTGTTTGTTATCCTTGACTTATAGGTTACTATGATGCTGACCACCCATACTGTAATAAATGGTTCACTTTGCCAATGTCATCCCTGTGTCAGGGAAGGTCGGTAAAAGTTGTAAAGGTGTATGTGCATTTGAGGTTTGGATTTTATTTGTATGTACACATTCAGCATTTGTAAGCGCGAACTATACGTGTTTGTTTGTGGGCATGCATTTGATATGAGCTTTAAATGTTAATATATCTTTGCAACTAAGATTATATATATCTTTTGACAATCAACGAAATTCACGCATTCTAGTTAAAAAAAACAACAACAACAAAAATCAGTGGTTTCAGTAGAAATACGAATTCTATTCTTCATGCGATAGTGTGGAAGTTACATGTCAGCTTATAATATAAGCTCACTAAAATTAGGTATTCTAATCTAATCTAATCTAAGTTGCAAATATATGCTACATTGGAGATTCACATGACATGCATTCTCACAACCAGACACGTACAAGTTCGCGCTTGCACATGCCTGATGTGAACCTACAACCTAAAAACCAAATCTCAAATGGACATACACCCTGCAACTCTTGCAGTCCTTCCCTGTAACAGGGGTGACATTGGCAAAGTGAACCATTTTTACAGCATGGGTGGTCAGCCGCATACCAACCTATAAGTCAAGGAACATACACGACAAATTACATTTTATTATTTCTAATAATTATTTCAAACATTTTCATACGTAGGTACTTCAATACATCGTATTTATTCTTCTATCTTTGTTATAACCTTAACAGTGTTTTATTCTGCTTCACAAATCGCCACGGTGAGGAAGGATAAGCGGCTTTAGATTTACAGCAAAGCAAGACTGCCGCTGGCTCTATTGAATACTTAAGGTGTCTAGCGACAACAGCAGATCGAGATGGATTTTACAGCCATGGTCCATTGCAGCCTCCCTCTCGTCTGAATGGACCCCATAAATGTGGAGAGTGAAGAATGAACAGTGAACATTGCTTAGAAAAGCGGAGTAAAACCTTAAGATTTTTAAGAAGTTGTGTAAAATTGTCATCGATTAGTAAGTTAACAATGTAAAAATAAAACTTCAAAAGTATTTTTTCTTGAATTGATTTATTTCCTCGAGCGTTTTCGATGTTATCACATCATTATCAAGAGGACAATCTCAAATTACAAATGTGCATTACGGAGAAAATTTTAGTGGAGGACCTATGGGGGGGGGGGGGGGTGAGGGAAGGGATAAACATAATATTTAAATATATTTTGTATTGTTTGTGTATTAACACTGTGAAAATTCATATTGTTTAATTTTATAATTTTTTGATTAATTAAAAACACTGTTTATTTTCACGGATAAATTTATTCAATAAGATAAAATTCTTTAAACAAATTACTAACGTTTTCGACCTAGAAGGTCATCATCAGTGATGACCTTCTAGGTCGAAAACGTTAGTAATTTGTTTAAAGAATTTAATCTTATTGAATAAATTTATCCGTGAAAATAAACAGTGTATTTAATTAATCAAAAAATTATAAAATTAAATAATATTTAAAAACTTTTTTGTTTAATTTTTACATTATTAACGCAACTAAGCTACACATATAGTGTAACTTCTTGCCGCGTTATCCCCGAAGGGGTCGCATGTGGCGAGTTGAACCTATTTATTTTTACAGGTAAGGGGGCCGGCCTTACGCCAACCACTTCAGTTGAAGTGGAGGTTTCCCAGCTCCCGAGAGTGCTGGTACTAATTTCTTGTTAAGGCTGAGTAAACCTTGCCGGTATTTTATTTTGAGGTTTGAAATAAACACCAAAACGGGAAATCATTTCTGACACCCTCGGTGGGATTCGAACCCGAGCTTTCGGCATGGAATGCAAGCACTCTACCACCTGAGCTATCGACCGGACATTATTAATTTAACATTAATCTTCACAATGTCAATACACAAACCGTCAAACTTTTACAAGAAATAAGCTTTGAAAATATGTTATCACATGAAATGGCGGTTGATCTGTGATGTTGGCGGCTGGGGTTTGTTAAAGTAAAATTGGTTTTGTGATTTAGTTTTTTATGTCAATGTATATATTGTTATTTTATTGATTTTAAAAATGTAATTTGTCATGTATGTTCCTTGACTTATAGGTTGTTATGCGGCTGACCACCCATACTGTAAAAAAATTGGTTCACTTTGCCAATGTCACCCCTGTTTCAGGGAAGGACGGCAAGAGTTGCAAGGCTTATGTTCATTTGAGATTGGGTTTTTATATTGTAGGTCCACATGCGGCATGTGTTAGCGCGAAATTATACATATCTGCTTGTGGGAATGCATTTAATATAAATCTTAAATGATATATATCTTTGCAGCTTAGATTAGATTAGATTAGATTAGACATACTTATTTTAGGCATTTATATAAAAAAATATCACAAAATGGGTTTTTCATCATGTTTATTCCTGCGAAAATAATGGCAGAACGTAAATGCACTGAAGACCTCACGTCCGGTCGTTGAGAAATCATAACCATTGTAAACTGCACTAGAGATATACCTGTTTTTTTGTATTTTACCTCTGTCACCCTTTACAGTGGACCACGGAGCCGCGTTACTGGACCAGCTATGGAGCATTATGAAGTTAACCGCGTGGTTATGAAGGAAAACCGCGCATTTGTGATGTACAACCGCGCAGTCACGCATAAAACCGCGCGTTCATCTGTCAATATCGTGCATGGACCATCGGCCAAAAGTTGTTCCAAGGGTATGAAGCTAAGATGTTCTCTTGAATCAAATAGCTGCTATAAAAACCACGGGCTGCGGGAGTCTGCTGTAATAGCTTCTCAAGGTTAACAATGGGCACAAACTTGTTTTATATTTTTTTTGTTGGTGGATAAGCGTCACACATCTTTAGAACTACGGTCCTTAAAAATCAATAAAAATATTTGTTGGCCTTCCTTCCCCTATCCCTACGCAATAAAGCCATGTAACGTCACATTTTTTTTGTCGTCGGATTTTTTTAAGTGCAATGTAATGTTTCATAAACCAAATTCAAATACTATTGTTATAAACTTACCAGACAGGTGGGAGAGTGAGCAGAATGGAGAAAATTCTTACCTGAAAAAAAAACAATGCCTTTAAGTTCAAAACAAATTCAAGTAGACAATTATATAGGATATGCCATGAAAAACTTTCTAAAATCTGAAATGATACCACGCAACACAATAAGTCACACATGAAGCGCAATTTCTTACTGTGCTGTTCCCAAAAGTGTGTGAGTATATCCTATTCATTTTCATAGATAAGGGGACTGGTCACTCCACTTGACGTAGGGGTTTCCATGCACCTAAGAGGACAGGTTAACATGTCTTGTGAAGGCTGAGTAAGCCTAGAGAAGTGCATCTTATATCCACCCAGCATAATGCATCGTGTATGCACTGGCGCCGTACATGAGATGCCGGACGTCTGTTTTACGACGCTAGAAGACGAGAGAGCGACGCGGGCACGGAGCAACTGCCTTAGCGCTGATACGGTCTTTGGAGACGGACTAGAAAGCTACGACTCCCTCATCCTCAAACTAATGTCACGAAAAATTCAATAAAGAATTAGACTAAGCCGCAGATGGATTTTTTTTCATTTATTTAAACATTATTATTTTTATATTTTGTGTTGTTTGTGTATTAACACTGTGAAAATTCATAATGTTTAGTTTACAATTTTTTTGAAGGAATTCAAAGAAAACACTGTTTATTTTCACTCAAATATATTTAAAAAGATTAAAATCTTTAAAATAAATTACAAACGCGTTTTCGACCTAGTAGGATACCTGATGATGACCTACTAGGTCGAAAACGCGTTTGTAATTTATTTTAAAGATTTTAATCTTTTTAAATATATTTGAGTGAAAATAAACAGTGTTTTCTTTGAATTCCTTCAAAAAAATGTAAACTAAACATTATTATTTTTCCTTGAATTGTAGGTTGGTATGAAGCTGATACTGTAAGAAATGGTTCACTTTGCCAATGTCAACCCCGTTGGCAAAAATTGCAGGGCTTATGTTTATTTGAGGTTTGGATTTTAATTTGAGTGTACACATGCAGCATTTATAAGCGCGAACTTAAATGAACCCTGCTACTTTCGCCAACCTTCCCTGAAACAGGGGAGATAATGTCAAAGGGACCCATATTTTAACAGTATGGTTGGTCACCCTCAAACAAATCTACAAGGAATAAGCCGTTTTGTCTAGAACTCCCACGAAGCTTTTAAGAGTTGAGGGCTTGGAAATTTTTGCAATACCACCATGTGATGCGTCTCTAAACCCGCGCAATAAATTTCCTTGCAGTCTGTAGAGCAGAGGAGAGGATAAGGTAAGAGGAGGGAGACGGGGCTGTAAAAAACGCAGCCCAGCGTCGTTAAGTTTCCGCTTTCGTTTTAATTGCGCGGAATTTTTATGAGATGTCGGTGGCGGATATTCCGCGGCGGTAATAAGACCTCAAGAAGCTGAGACCCTGAAGAATCCTCCTATAAGTCAGCGTGTACTCCGGGATAAGGCGTGCTTCAAGTTATATCTTGGTGCTAACGGTTCTCGTCTGGTGTACATAGCAATGTATAACGACGCAAAGAAGGAAAAGCCCGTGAAGAAAATTTAAGATTCACAAAACATTTTTAATAGGTTGTTATTAAGAAACAGTAAGTGCGAATGAAACAAAAATGAGGTACAAGATGACACAGCACATAATATACAACAGAAAATGGGAAGGATTATTCGTGCCCGCAGTTCTTGTTTGGCTTTTCCACTTTTTGATTCAAAGCTTACCTTTCAAATAAATTGCCTTAAAAACCGCATTCTACACAATCTGAGCTAAGATAAAAACGTGAACACAATAATGTAAGAGTTGTTTTAAATGTTTTGTAAATATTTAAATCGACTCATGTAAAATTAGCTTTGATGGACATAAGACAAACAAGCACTACGAGAACGAGCAATGTTTGTCTCTAGGTTGGGAAATAATGATTTTTACCATTGTATTTGATATGCGGCTGACCACAAATGCTGTAGAAAATGGTTTACTTTGCCAGTGTCACCCCTGTTTCAGGGAAGTTTGACAAGAGTTACAGGGTGTTTGTTCATTTGAGATTTGGGGTTTTATATTGTATTGTAACATGCGACATGAGCCAGCGCAAACTTATACGTGTCTGCTTGTGAAAATGCATATGATACTAACCCTTAATGTACCATATATTAGCAACTTAGGTTAGATTAGATTAGTATGTATTTATCAGATTCAGATGTAGATAAAAAATATATACCATGATTTCGGGATATAATTTTATATTTTTATATTTAGATTTTTGTATCCTACACTAGAAAGAAGAAAATACCAAAACAGGATCATTGTCTGTATTTGAACCATAAGTTTTTCGACAGCACTATGTGAGTGTCCTACTTTTTTGTGCTATTAGCAAAAAAATCAAAATATCTTATAGAGAGCACCAAAAAAGTTTATATCACCATAATCATTTTTGTGCATAACAATACGCATGTTTATACTTTAGCATATTTTTCGCAGAAATAGTTGCGTTAATTAGCAATGCGTTATTGCGTGCACTGCATGTACTCGTATGTTAACACAATATCAGGTAAATTAAACGTCACTTTATCATAATTAATGTTTTGCAGGCAAAATGCGAAATTCACGAACAAATGCCTGTATTGGCTATACCAATGCGCTGGTGCGAAAAAAACCTATAATGACTTATTGGTTCGGTAATTTTCCCAATGCAGGGAATAAATTTTTGCCGTATCGGGCCGATGCACGCAAAACTCTAGCGAAATTATTACAGTGAACTGTAATCCGGTTTCATAAAATGAATTAAATAATTTTGCCGAATCGTGTAAAGGATTATAACGTGTTTCATTAATTTCCCATTTGTTAATTGAATATAAATCATTCCTTGTAGTTTTGCCGAAAAGTTTATTGCGTGAAAATTAAATGAGAAATAATAGAAAATTGGTTGTAATTCAAATACCGCGCACAGCATTTGATTTTATGCGATTCGGCTGTTATTAATATTTGTAAAAATAGTTTAAGTACAATTGAATATATTTTGTGACAAACATGTTTAGCAACAACCTTAATACCTCCTCATGGGAACAGTAAATTCATTATTTTAAGAACACATGCCGTATTTTAAATTAGGACTGTGTGATTGTTAAAACGCGTTCACACATTGTAATCTATAATCTAAGTTGCAAAGATAAATTAACAAAAAAGATTAATATTTTATGGATGGTCACAAACACGCACGTATAAATTTGCACTTTGACATGACGCATGTGCACTTATGCGCACTACAAAGGAACTCATGCCTACCATTAAGAAGAGAAAGCTTATCTACTTCGGTTACATAATGAGAAATGAGAAGTACCGTCTCCTTCTATGAGAATAAAAAAAGCCATGGTGAGCGCCGATCTTCGATAAAAGTGGCATAAAAAAGAGAAGATGTGTTCTTAAAAAATGGAAATCCATATTTTTAATTTACATTCTCCCTTCAAGCTTCGCTTTAACAATGTGATCCAAGTTTTACGGATTGCGTGGTCAGTCTCATACCGATGTATGTTTTTTTTAATCAAAGTACCTACTCGAAAAACAGAGTTTGAACTAAATACATAAAAAGATTCCAACTTTTGACAGCTTTTTGTTTTTTTACGTTTCAAAGGTTCACATATATTTTATGGCTCCTTCAGGCCATTTCTCAAAAGAAAACAACCATCTCCAAACAATCGTTCCAACAAACACAACATGTCGTTTCTCGTTAAAAGCTTTGTACGTCGCGGCATTAAATGTGTTTTAAAATTTAACACCCGCCCGATAACGGCAATGCGTCGGAAACTTCTCCCCGAGAGAACTTTTAAAAGTGTTTTATCGCGAACACGTTTATTGACACTACAAAACTTTTATTCTTGATATCCACATAAATTCTCTAGACGTCTTTACGGCCTTCCAACCTTTCGGCACTCTCCCAGATCAAAGGAGGCTTCGCTGGAAACAAGGGGAGAGGAAGGGACCCACTCGGAGCACTGAAAATCAATCCGGAGGAACCCCAAAAAAGGGAAGTTTTCCAATAAAGAGAAAACACACAAAAAACACCTCACAAAGCACTCGAAATGGGTGAAACACAATACGCAAACGTCAAATAAGTCTCGGAAAAAAAGGTTTGGTAGTGCAATTATTGTGTGGAAAAAATTCCATGTAGCTTTTAAAAATTCTTTCTACAGAAAACAATGATACTTTATTTAAAATCAATTTACAGACTTCATATAAATTGTAAATGGACCATTTGTTTACAACATTATTGGTAAGTAAAAGTAAGTGTAAGGGTTTTGTAGGTTGGCTTTGTGAAAATTCATTAAAAATTAATAATTAAAGCATAAAAAAATAACTTGTTCACGTGGTGTGATAGCACAGAAGCGCTCGAGGAAGTAAATCAACTTTTGAAGAAATACAAAACTTATTTCTTTATCTTATGAAAATCATTTATTTACTAAAAAATTTCGATGAATCATTAGCCTGCCAAAGCGATGTTTTTTTTTCAATCCAGCGACGAACGTATTTAAATATTGTATATTTATTTTTTATTCTCTGTGGGGAATCAAGCCCTCCACCTTCCATTTACAAGTCTAAAGCGTTTACCATTAGTCAACAGACCCGTGATTTTTTAATTCTTAAATGTATCGTAAAGTCAGATCTCTGCGTACACACATGTTGTCATCTGACCGCGACCTCTTGTGCACATGTTTATCTTTCTCCAAGTTGTTCTCTGCTGGTCAGGAGCGGCTGATGGACGGGCACGCAGACAAGCATAAATCCCGACCAGTGTGTGTGTTTGCCCGCCAGCCCTCGCTTACGCCAAGTGCGCTCTACTCGTGTTTGCGGACCGAATAATCATTAAGCCTCATTAATTCAAACGCTTTTCGGGTGTTTTTTTGCGCGAATAAATCCCCCCAAAACGGGAATTGCTGTTTTTTAGTTGAATACGATTGAGTACAGCTGTCTATGGACGGTAGCTTTAAGTTTACAAGCGTGCCGGGCGATGTATTATTTGCACTTTCTATTCCAGATGTATTTAAGTTGGAGCAATTAAAATATTTTTTACGTAATTATTTTCTAACTTAATTAAAAATAGATTTTACGCACTGTGGTGTAGAGATAGTGCAGAGAAAAATGACTTTTATAAAATTTCGTCAGAACTGGATCTGTCGTCATCAGAAATTTATAAAATTTCGTCAGAATTGGATCTGTCGTCATCAGAAGGTGTGTCTTTTTGTGCAAATTTGATGTTTAATGTCGTGAATGTCACTTAAGCGCCCTTCGAGTGACTACATCACGAAAAAAAATCATCCACTCGAAATCATCAACCCATTTTTTTTTGATCACGGTTCACAAATTTTTAGCTAATGAAATGAATTATGTTCATTTGAGTTTGGATTTTATTTGTAAGTACACAATCAGAATTTGTAAGCGCGAACTACACGTGTTTGTTTGTGAGCATACATCTGAGAGCTTTGAATGAATATATCCTTGCAACTTAGATTATAGATAGATTATAGAAATGACAATTAGTCAACGCTCAGCTGAAAGACCTAATAAAAAGTTGGAAAGATAGCTAGACGTCTTCATTTCAGGATCTGTGAGCTGATGTGATGATTTTTTTACAACTCAAAGATTGAAAGGTCTTATTACATATAATGGAAGAAGGTTTTATAACTGAAAGTATTTAACACAGGCTGAACCTCATCTCACCTCTGTTTCACAGCAAATAGACGCTTGTACGAAGCTATATTTATTAGATGGCTGACGAGTGTACACTTCATTCAAATTCAAATACGACAGCATATCAAAACAAATATTAAAAGTCTCATGTTTTCTAACAGTTATAAAAATTGATTTCTGAAGCTAATATCCTCTGCATGCTACTTCAATGATTTTATTTTTGCAACCAAAACCTAAAATTTGAAAACGCTGCGTTGTATGAATGTTTCTCGTATTAGCGTTCGCTCAGTGCATCTGCACTCATATTGAAGTCTTACCCAGAGTATAAACCGTTGCGTAAATACTTAACCATCGCGTTAAGATAATGATGTATAAAATATATCTAGTGAGTGAATGAGTTTTCATAAATATCTTCTGCTAACGTAATGGTTGAGTTTTTACGCAATGTTTAATACTCTGGGTACAGGAATACATTTTGAAAGGCTGATGTTTTCAATACTTATTGTCAATAATAATAGTTTCCCTGGTCCGCCCCCGCCCGAGCGGCTCCCGCACATAATATCCTCTCATTGCGGATGCAGATTTGCGGTGCAGTTGACTGGCTGTTTTAAAAAGGCCACACAGTACCGCGGTGGAATAACACGCCCCTTCCGCTTTACCCTGAACCAAAGCAATGCTTACTTGAATGAGAGTTTTAGGCTTACACGGCCGGCTGATGATGCTGGAGCGATGTTTTCTGGAATCTGTTGCCGTGGTCTATGGGAGCTCTCATAACTCCAGCAGCAATGCTTATTTGTCGTACTTACAACCTCAAATGTCCACCTTACAAATATCTTAAGCATTTCCATGTGTAATTATACTCTTTGAATACAAGCACATTTTTTTATTCTTCTTGTCCATTAAGTATATGAAATATTCCATCTTAATATTAGATTCCTTAACTTGTAGATGGGTATGAGGCCAAATGGTTCACTTTGTTAATGTTCCAACCCCTGTTTCAGGAAAGATGCGCAAAATTTGCAAACTTTATGTTCTTTAAGGTTTTCTTTTCATTTGTAACGTCACATGCAGCATGTTTAAATGTGATTTTATGCGTATCTGTTTGTGGGCATGTATAAAATATGAATTTTAAATGTATATATATCTTTGTTATTTAGATTATCAGATAGATCTTTTTTGATCCAAGTACTGCTACATCATACATCTTCTTCAAAATGATTTCAGCGGCTCTGGCCTTCATATAACCACCGCCCCTATTTCTTATTTATTTTTTATATTTACCGTTGGTCCTCGCGTATTCTAAAATATTCCACATACTTCCATAATGGATTTTTCGAAACACTTCTAGATTGTTCGACACATATCACATATTGCACGTTTAATAATAAAGAGCAATAACTCAAAAAACATTAATGTTGGGAAATCACGTTTGAAGTTCAGACATCCAGTACAACTTGTATGGGATGAAAAAGGCGGCCGATGTTTTATCTCGGTCATATTCGTCCAAATTGAACGGCTGTCGCAATCTACCTATTCTTCTTGCATTGTTCTTGCGTTTTATTACAAAATCTCGATTATCCTAATTTTCGAGTTATTTCTCTTTATTATTATTAAACGTGCGAATTATGTCAACGACGTTACCATGTTGAAAGCACCGGTTCCCATAGATCACCGAAGTTAAGCATCATTGGGCGCGGATAGTGCTTGGATGGGTTACCGCTCAGGTACACCGCGCGTTGTTGGCATCTTGGACTGGTCCGTAGTCCAGTGGCAGCACTACGGACTCGTGTATGGAAGGTTGTGGATTCGGATCCCGGTGGAGCACAAAAAAATACGATTTATATTTCGAATGTGCTCTTCGCTAAGTTGAAAAATTCATAAACCTTTACCAAAGACCGGTCACTGAAAGGTCCATCCAACCTTACTACAACTGGGTCTTGTTTGAGAATTGGCGCTTTCTACAGCGACGACCAAGCTCGCAGAGGGCTCTTGAGGTGTGATACACACAAAAACAGCGCTCACCAAATAAATCATCCGTATATTATTATTATCAGCGTGCTTGGACGTACGTACTACGAATCCATAGTTTGAAACCATATATATATTTTTATATAAAAGTCAGTAATGCTTTCCACTCAGTTCCGCGCTTCATTGTTCGTTCGTCCGCCCCAGTAGCAGCCAGTTCTGCCTCCTGCTGCAGGGATGGAATAATCACGCGCCCTCTACGTCACAACCCTTAGCAGGGTGGATAACCCAGCCCTGCACTTTCCTGAAAACCTGCGATCTGAAAATAAGGCAAATTTTTTCCTGGTGTGGATTTAAATACTTTGTTTGTTGGGTTGTTTTTCCAACTATTTTTACATATTTTAGTTGGTATATGATGGTTTAAGAACAGACAATCTTTTATGGAAGTAAACATGCTTATATCTTAATTCTTTCCTATTTTTTTTCTACATATGTTTCAGTTAATCTGCTTCTGTAATCACTTTTGCAATGCAAACACATTCATCCGAAAATAATAAATAAATAAATAAAATAGTCTTCAATTCGAGATATATACTTTTTTGTTACACAATAACATTGGTTTTTAACATTAGATTTTTCAAAATACCGACGTCGACGTGAACAAGTTTTTGTAAACGGCTAAAAGCAAAACGCTTGAGGTGTGATACACACAAAAACAGCGCTCACCAAATAAATCATCCTAATATTATTATTATTAAAAGCACTTATGCACTAATTCTCTATCATTTTTTAACTAATGTATCGTCGTTTTGTTATTTATACACTGAAATTTTTTACCAATTTATGATTAAAACAAAAACAAAGAGTAAAAACAGATGATGACATAGTTTTCGGTGAATTTAAAATAGATGAAAGTATAACAAGTATTTTGTGAAGAAAAACCATTTTATATGTAGGTGTGTATAAATTGTAAGATATTTGATGAGCGTTATTGCAGTGGGTAGATAAGGTTATTGAATAGGCTCTACGCCAGGCTCTACGCCAGTCTCTACGCCGGGCTCTACGATAACGCCCGAGGGTGCAACAAGAATAGAAGAGCTGCGCTACCGTTCCGTACCCCGAGTATAAAACTTCGCTATTAAATTCAACCGTAGAAAATAATGGAAACTATTACTGTCTCACGAGGCTCTGTTTTTGTTTGATTTTTTTTTATTTACCGCTATTTTTTAGTTGTAGCCGCGTATTACAAGCCTACGATATATTGTTTTAGATAGAGTAGGTATATTAGTGCTACCTTGACATAGATATGTTAAGCAAGCGAATATCAAATAAATATATTACAAAGGAAAAATTAACAAACACACAACATGCTTAAATTAAAATAAAATGATTTCACGTTTACTCCCAATTATTTAAGATTTTTTTTTATAATAAAATGAAATACCCAGCTAAATACGATAATGCTAATAGCGCCTTCATTTTTTGATGGTGTAATGTTATATTTTAGTACCGGATTTGTTAAACTTATCGTTATTTTCATCATTACATTTAATATTGTTTCATGTTTCTTTACTTTTTATAAATCTCTTCTAAAATTATTGTTTTCCTTAATACTGTCACAATTACAACATTCTTAAGCGAAACAAAAAGGGCAAAACTCATCTGTATTTGTTTCACCTTTCATCCACCTCTAAATCTAACCTCACCCTCATGGGGAGTTAAGGGGTTGTGGTGGCCTAGGGAGTGAGAGGGGGGGGAGGGGGTGATAGTTTGCAATCGTGTACAAGGCGGGGCCACTTACACCTATTACTCACTCTAAATACCCCCATACTATTTATAAACGTACCTCAAGTACAAACTCAAACAAAGCGTTTTACCAGAAAATTATAACGCTCATTAGGTTCGCTCTTTAAGTTTGCATACTTTTTTTTTAACACGCTAGTATTTAGTTTGAATGTGAAATGTTGTACTTGGGTGCGGGGCACTTGTTTAATGGAGGCGAAACTTTTGTACATTTGAATGTCGGATACTTAGGCGCTTACCGCTTTCAGCAGTCCTATGAGCGCCTACTCGCTTACAACAAATGCCACAACTTATGGGTGAGTATCCGAATTCCAGTTTTTCGGGGGAACAGTGAAGCGATGTGCTTTTTGGTTTGTTGCAAAGTTGTGGAACAAAAGAAAGGAATTTGAGTTTGAAATTTTTCCGTATGAAATTAACTGTACCCTTTGTACGAGTTGCAAAACTTGAGTAATGTAAAGTTTACGGCAATTACAAATTAAAGAGTGATTTCTCCCAAAATCTGAAAAAAATGCCATTATAAAATCACCTTATGAAGAAGTGTGTAAACGCATCAACACACTATCTTTATAAATGACGTTAAATATAAATAAAAAAACCTCAATACATTAAAAAAGCTTAATCAAAAACACATTGTTATCCTCTACGCATAAGTACTTCACACTTCTAATTAACTTTAATCACACCTCATTTGTTATGTTGGCCACACTCATTTTTCGCGCGCTTGCACATGCGCAGATTATCGATTATTTGCAGGAATGAGTGCTGGATATTTGATTATAAGCGAGAGTTGGTGTTAGCGGTTACTGGCCAAATTACGAACTGTCGCATGCGAGCTGTCGTATATATACGAAATGTCAGCTGATGTTACTATTGGTCCAGATTAGCACACCATGAGCAAAAGACTAAACACAACGCGTTTGTCAATAGTTCATGGATTATAATTTAATATTCGTAGGTAAATCTTTGTTTTTTTATATTTGTTAGGGTTTGGTGGTTCACATTGTGAAAGTCCATTGTACTTATTTTTATAAAAAAAAAACACAGTTTTAAATCATTTTTATTTTTTATTTTATATATTTTAACGTTTCCGCCTTAAAAGGCTTTGGTTTTTTTCTTTGTAACTTAAAAAAATCATCACAACAGTGCTTAAAAACATCCTCAGATTTTTAAATGCAATTTCTGAGTTTCCTGATATTTTATTTTATTTAAATTATTAATAAAAAGTTAGCATAAAATTTTCAAAAATAACAATCATTAATAAACCATTGAATTTGTGAAATTTCATTTTAAGAGGAAGTTTGAAAATTAAATTACCTGCATTTGAAATCGAATGAAATGTCGAAGAATCTCATAATTTGAGAATGCGATTTTTATCGTGTTCTCAAAAAATGTCACTTTTTTTATAATTCTACGTGTTTTTGAAAACAAAAAGCTTTCTAAATCTGCATTTAGAAACGTGTGCAGCACGAGTTCCATAAATGTTTGTCCGCCTACCAATATTTGTTTTATACACGTCACGTGTGCTGTGTTTATGGAACTGAATCGGTTCAGCCGATTTTCACCAGTTTGTTTCGTGGCTTCAACACGATATATATACTGTGTAGACATTGTATGCACAATGTGTAGAAAGTAAATACATAGACAAAGTGCAGACATTGTAGACAATTTATAGAGTGTGAAGACACAGTCAATGTGTAGGCGACATTTAGACCAAACTAGTGGAATGCGTAGAGGCTTATTTAAGAACCAATAATTTATCATTAGCTTTAAAAAAGAGGTACAAAAATCATAATGCCTACCTCTTTAAATGTTGACCCTAAGTTTGTATGTACCTATAGATATCTCATTTTTACTTCGTAGACAACTTAAAAACACTATATGGGGAAAGTGTGGAAACCATTTTATATCATTTTCAGACACAACGTAGACAATGCATCTATATCTATAAAGAAGGATGTATGTATGTATGTATGTATGTATGTATGTATGTATGTATGTATGTATGTATGTATGTATGTATGTATGTATGTATGTATGTCCCCTATAGACTCATAAACCGCTCATCCGATTTTGACGAAATTTTCAGGAAACATGTAACATATTCTTAGAACGAATCCTGTGAAGTTTGATGGTGATCAAATAAACAGTGGTTCTCAATTCTCGATATTTCAGCAACGAGGTCGGTAAATTTCGAAACCACCCAATAGAAGACGACCATTATATTCAACTACAATACATAATCTTTGTTGCAAATATACATTTACATTAAAGATTCTTATAAAATGCATGCTCACAAGTAGACACATGTAAGTTCACGCTTACAAATGCTGCATGTGTACCCACTCATAATTTAAAATCCAAATCTAAAATGAACAACCCAGTAACTTTTACTTTACGCCAACTTGAAATGGATGTTATTCAGCTCCTGAGTGGATTGACACTCATTTCTTATGAAGGCTGAGTAAGACTTGCCGGTATTTTATTTTGGGTTTAAAATAAACACTGAAACGGGAAATAATTTCTGACAACTTCGGTGGGATTCTAACTCGAGATCTCGGCATGGAATGCAATCTATCTATCTATATCTATAAAGAAGGATGTGTGTATGTATGTATGTATGTATGTATGTATGTATGTATGTATGTATGTATGTATGTATGTATGTATGTATGTATGTATGTATGTATGTATGTATGTATGTATGTATGTATGTATGTATGTATGTCCCCTATAGACTCATAAACCGCTCATCCGATTTTGACGAAATTTTCAGGAAACATGTAACATATTCTTAGAACGAATCCTGTGAAGTTTGATGGTGATCAAATAAACAATGGTTCTCAATTCTCAATATTTCAGCAACGAGGTTGGTAAATTTTGAAACCACCCAATAGAAGAAGACCATTATATTCAACTACAATACATAATCTTAGTTGCAAATATACATTTACATTAAAGATTCATATAAAATGCATGCTCACAAGTAGACACATGTAAGTTCACGCTTACAAATGCTGCATGTGTACCTACTCATAATTTAAAATCCAAATCTAAAATGAACAACCCAGTAACTTTTACTTTACGCCAACTTGAAATGGATGTTATTCAGCTCCTGAGTGGCTTGACACTCATTTCTTATGAAGGCTGAGTAAGCCTTGCCGGTATTTTATTTTGGGTTAGAAATAAACACTGAAACGAGAAATAATTTCTGACAACTTCAGTGGGATTCTAACTCGAGATCTCGGCATGGAATGCAGTTACTCTACCAACTAAGCTATAGACCGGACTTTTTACAAATATGGTGGATCGATATCGGTTTGGTTAGGGGTAAGCAACCTGCGGCTCACCAGCCACATGCGGCTCTTTGGGTGTGAAGTTACGGCTCTTTAGCTTCATACGCAAATATAAAAAAAAAACAGAATTATACTTCTGATCGAAAAAAACTAAATCGTTCTGAATCGATTAACGATCTCTCCGCTACTTGTACTCGCTTTTCACCCTCCCCCCGCCCCATCGACGCTATTTATTGTTGGCAAAAAAACATTTGTGGATCTTTACAAATCCAAATCCAAAATAAGATATGTATCATTTGAGATTCACATCAAATGCATTCCCATAAGCAGACACGCATAATTTCGCGCTCACACATAGGTACCGCATGTGGAACTACAATATAAAAACCCAATCTTAAATGAACATAAGCCCTGCAACTCTTGCCGACCTTCCCTGAAACAGGGGCGACATTGGCAAAGTGAACCATTTTTTACAGTATGGGTGGTCAGCCTCATACCAACCTATAAGTCAAGGAAAAGCTTTGAAATTTGTAAATTGTAATTTTTGACTCTTCCGACTCAAAAGGTTGCCGACCCCTGGCCTAGACAAAAGTTCCAAATTAAAAAATGTTATTCAAGTATTCCAAGTTGAATTTTAGAAATGTAAGAAAGATTTTATATCCCGCACTTATAAAAAATACGATAAACGAAAGTTCGTAGGTCACAACTAGAAGACCATATTGAAATATATTATTATTATTAAAACCTTTTATTGAAACATACTTTTAATTAAAATAAACATAATATAGTTGTTTTTTCAAAAACCGCATTTCTGTAAAATTATATACTCACCACAAATTTAAAGATCGTTTTTTTCTCGGCGGTTAAACGTCTTTCTTCTATGTGACAATGGTCCAAACGCAAAAACGCAAACGCAACTAAGCTACACATATAGTGTAACTTCTTGCCGCGTTATCCCCGAAGGGGTCGCATGTGGCGAGTTGAACCTATTTATTTTTACAGGTAAGGGGGCCGGCCTTACGCCAACCACTTCAGTTGAAGTGGAGGTTTTCCAGCTCCCGAGAGTGCTGGTACTCATTTCTTGTGAAGGCTGAGTAAACCTTGCCGGTATTTTACTTTGGGGTTTGAAATAAACACCGAAACGGGAAATCATTTCTGACACCCTCGGTGGGATTCGAACCCGAGCTTTCGGCATGGAATGCAAGCACTCTACCAAGATAAACAAAATGTTTGCCTTTTACCTAACCCGGCCGTGCGACTTACAATTTTGTTGTCAATAGAAAATGTTCCGTGTGCACTACCTAAAACTTTCACTTATTGAAATAATGGATAGAGCACATTTTAAATGAGGGGAAAAAATGTGAATTCACTTGGCCGGGATAAAGACAGGACAGGGAGTCAAAAATTCAACATAAATTAAACACTTTTATGGAGATAGTTGAAAAAACACTTAAGTGCATCATATTGTATGAAGCATTTTCCCCAACTGCATACGTTTCACAGTGCGGTTACATTGAAAAATATTCCTGATTGTTTGGAATACATTTATTTCTTCACTTTGCTCAAAGAGTATAGTGAATTTTATAGATTAAAGTTCTTTAATTATATGATTATACAATTTAATTTATTGTTTATATTCTTTTCTTGTATAGGTCAATATGCATCTGACCAACTATAAATAGAAAATGGTTCACTCTGCCAATGTCACCCCTGTTTCAGGGAAGGTCAGCAAAGAGTTGCAGGGTGTATGTTCATTTGAGATTTGGGTTTTTATGTTGTAGGTTCACACGCAGACTGTGCAAGTGTGAACTTATACGTGTCTGCTTGTGGGCATGCACTTAATGTGAATTCCAAATGTAACAATTATATCCATGCAACTTAGAATAGATTAGATGAGTGACGTTACATAGCCGATTTTTTTATCTTAAATATAAATGGAGCACCGCAATCGATTTTCCCTATGCTTGGCTCTGCTGCTTAACAGTTATACCTAGACCTTTTTTTTTAGAAAACGTGAAGATTAACCTAGAGATAAATTGTGTGAAGCTTGATTCCGATTAGCACACTTTTTTTTTTGATCCTGTTGTTTCCTCTTTTATCTGTAGAAAAAAAATGATACCACATGCCCAAATGGCGTAGTGAAACACGCCGGGTACTGCTAGTAAGTAATATTAAGAGAGTGTAACGTAGATACAAAATATTTTTTGTAGACATTTTTAGCTGAAATTACACAAAACTACTAAATACAATAAAATATACTGTTGTAAGGTGATTTGCAAACGCCAAATACACCGAATAGACATTTTGTAGACACTCTTCATTGCGTGCAGTCTATGGCATGTTGTGTAGACACTACATAGACAATACACTACATAGACAATACACTACATAGACAATGCACATAATCCCAAACAGTCCGCGAGGGATCAACACGGCGCGGAGTGATGGAACATTTCCAAATCAATGACGTCATCGCAAATTGTGATGATTGTCAACACGCCGCAGATTTACTTTACTGAGCTCTGTTTGCCGCGCAAATCCAACAAATGAGGAAGTTCTCGTGTTCACGCAGACAGCTGACTTCCTGTTATTGGTTACGGGTTCAAATCTGAATTGTGTGTCATCGTTTCATTATGATAAAGTATAAAAGTTTTTATTGAATCCAATTTTTCAAAAGCAGAAAAAGTCTAATCTAATCTTATCTAATCTGCAAAGATATGCTACATTGGGGATTCACATTACATGCATTCTCTCAAGCAGACACGAACAAATTCACGCTTGCACATGCCGCATGTGAACCTTCAGCATAAAAACCACATCTCAAATGAACATACACACTGCAACTCCTGCTGACCTTTCCTGAAACAGGGGTGACAGAAATTTTTATCATTTATTGCAGTAAAATATGGCATTTTTACTTTAAATTTTCATCCGTCCATTTTTTAACACATGACAAAAGATTGCAAAGTCAAAATAAAGGCATTATTTTTATCGAATATTATATTTTTGATTTATGAAAACTTGAAGGTCCGGATATTAAAGTTTACTACACAAATTTATACTGAATGAAAAGACACTAAAGTCACATAAGATTGCTTTAAAACAACACGCAACGAAAATTTTATGACTACCCAAATTTGCATTTGTTTTGCAAATCAGTATGTTTAGCTTATACGAAGAACGTAACAATGATTTAATATTTATCTTTTTTGATAATTTCTATCAACTTTGTGAAACCAAAGCACAAAAGAAATATGCTTAATTAACGCAGAGAAAAGTAACAAAGTTTGCGGTGAAATTTTCCACCAAAAATGAACTGGAGGAGGCAAAACGTGACAAAGAAGACTCACCTTTGAGTTTTTTCATGCAAATCAAACCTGCGTACACAAAATCCAGGCTGCATAGAATGGCCAACTTTCCGCAAGACTTTGAAGTTGTCAAAAGTCTCCAGTACTCCAAGTGTAAAATTTTAACACTTAAACTCAAGCATAGCGTTTCACTTGAGATGTATGAAAACTAAAATATTTAATAGAGGTGCTGAATATATTTTTTTATAAACGCTACGGAGAAGTCTAAACGTTTACATGGGTTACTGGAATTAAATATACGTCCACGGCACGTAGCCAAGTTGAGAGTTACTCACGTATACGCGAGGAGAAAATGAAGGAAAAAAAACGAGGGAAAGATTCAGAGTTATATTTTCTTGCTTTGATCTGTGACAAGGCCAAACCTGCTCTTTGAATGGAAAATCAAGTCACCCGTATTGACGTTGCGCCGATGTACCTCCTCGCCTTGTATTTTCTTTGGCGGAAAAGTTTTTTTCTGCCTGCGAATGTTTTTGCTGATTTTTGTCACATTTTGCGATGGCAGTGTACGAATCTATTTTCCTATTACACGACATGAATAAAAAAATCAAATGTATGAAGAACAAATTCGATTTGGTTTTTTTTTTACAAAATTCTGTTTATTTCAATTGTAGAATTTACTCCTTTTTTTACGAATAATACTCGTAGTATTTTTTTGTTTATTTCCTTTCTTTTTTAATATTACATTTTTTGATGTGAGCAACTTAACTGTGTGTGCAGTCGTCTTGACAAATCATTTTGATTTTTTAAATTAAAAGTATTATAAAATATGTATAAAAAACTTTATTCAAAGGTTCGTGTGGGTATTTCTAAAACTGAAACATTGATCATCTTACATATTGCAGAATTTGGGTTTTACAAAACGAATAAAATTACCAATTCCACCCCTGTTTCAGGGAAGGGCAGCAAAAATTACAGGGCCTATGTTCATTTAAGATTTGGTTTTGGATGGTGATTTTGTAAATACACACGCAACATATTGTGTAAGCGCGTATTTCCTTGTGGTTATTAGGATTCATTAAAATCTGGGTTATAAATGTAAATTCATCTTGCAAATGAGATCTTTATCTATAATCTATAATCTAAGCTGCAAAGATATGTTAACATTTAAGGCTCGTATTAAATGCATGTCCACAGACAGAAACATGTTGGTTTGCGCCTACACATTCTGCATAATATCAATAAACAAAACCTTAGATGGAATATGTCTATATGAGTATACACTGTACACATAAAAGTACCGTTTCTCATCTGCATCGATTGATAGGTTCTGTCTCTTGCATAATACTGTTCGTCATACTCCGTCGTAGAGGCGTAGAGCGTCGTAGCGCTTGGCGTAGAGCCTCCGCGAGGCTCTCACTTTAATACCCTCGCCTGACGGGTATTAGCTGCCGTCTGGCGTCTACGCGGCCCGCGGGGCAAATGGAAAAGTGATGCAGCGAGAAGAAATTGAAGGATATTAGGCGTAGCTACTACATTTATTACTTCAGATGAAATGCAGAGCTCCAAGACGCTTGAAAATTTTATGATCGACTCTTTATCTGCGTTTTTTGTACTGCTTTACCACTTCAAATTGTTTTTTTTTTACAAGTTTTGGCTTCTCTGTATGTCATGTACAACTAGTCACGCATTTGTTGCTTTTAATCTTAACAGTGAATACGTCAATTAATATTATGTACACATTTCAACTCTTAAATCATGCTCCTTTCCTGAAACTAGAAAAACTTTGGAAACAACCGTCTAATTTTTCAGATTTAAACTTATATTAAACATGTTTTTGTCTAAAATAAAAACAATATTCTAGTTTTAAGAAAACGATGAAATTCAGTGAATTTGTCACAAAAGTTGTACACTGTATAATTTTCTCTAATAATAGTAGTTTATTTTTAAAATTTACTCAAATTCATCTTTTTCTTTTAGACTGAAGATTATTGAACTTTTGAATAAATAGTAATAATATCAAAAGGACAATTGTATACAGCACCGTTAAGTTGCACTAGCCATCCTGAGGGCGCTAAATTTTTTATTGCATTATTTTTTACATGCTTAAAATTTAATTGACTTTTTCAGGATATAACACATTCACACTTTTATCAACTATATTTTGACTGCCATGTTGCGTAAATATTTCGCCATCTGAGCATTAATATTGAAGGCACCGCTAAGGCCGTATGTCTCTGCAGATACGGATGCCATTGCTAACCGTTCTGCACGCGCCCTCTCAACCCTTCCAGGCCAGCGTGCGACTGAAAAATGAGGCAAATAAATACATGGCAGCGGCAAGAAATGTAATACTTTTTATGTGAACTCTTTTCGGCTAACGGAAAACGAAGGTATATTTATTTTTTCTTATTTATTTTCAAGAAAATATCTGTTTTTCTTGGTTTTTTATTGACTAATAAGTTGATATGAGGCTGACCAACCATACTGTAAAAATGGATCACTCATCACCCTTGTTTTAGAGAATGGTGACAAAAGTTGCGGGTGTAATGTTCATTTAAGGGTAAAAAAATAGTTTGTAAGTACATATGTAGCATTTGTTTACGCGGATTTACAAGTATCTGCTTGTGGACAGTTATTCAATATGAATCTCAGATTATTGATTATACATTTTTTTCAGTTTTTAATTGGTAAGCATTATGGATGTTTACACACAAATCATAGCTGTTTAATGATGATCACAGAAAAGACAAAACGACTTACGGTCAGCGGAAGAAAATTTGCCTAAAACTGACCGTAAAAGAATAAAAATAATTAGACAAAGAAATCAACATTAATTTTGTGTCGTATATTATAGCTCCATGTCATTCACCGATACATTTATTTGTGATAAAATCGTAAATTTACACATTCACTGACACAAAAACAGTTGCATATATTGTTCTAGCAATAAAGATGAAAATAAATCTCGCACTTTAGAAAAACAAAAATGGTTCAAGATATTGTTTCTCTACAATTTACGGTGCTTTTTTGTAATCCCAATATTACGTGCCAGGAATTTAATCACAGAGGTATTTGTGGGCCACACTTTTGCACCATTTAAAAATTGAGCCCTCCAAAATATGATGAAAAAAAATCTCATAAATTTCACGACGGAGCGTGTATTAAAAAAAATCTTGAAAAATAGTTTTCTCGAGAAAAATGATGAAAAAAAATACTGGCGTGATTTAGGGGGGAAGACGAGTGGAGGAATAATGCTGGTTAATACGAACTGGGGCACTTTCGCATAGCTTGTGTCAAAAAATGCGATTGGCTTTCTGCCCTTGGTATTCATTCACCGCTCAAATTGCCGATGAAGTATTACACGGGAGAAAACGCTGACACGTCTTCAGAGGCTGATTGCAAACTGTCTGAAAAAAATCATTTTGACTTTTTTTTTAACATGTCAATTTTTTCAAACATATATTTTAGATTACTTTCTGGTTATCTAAAAAATCTGAGTGAAGCTAAAATCTATTTATAATTTCAATTGCAATTTTTGTTTTCCATTTCAAATCCATATTAAATGCATGCCCACAAACAGACACGTGTACGTTTGCTGTTACAAATTTAATACTGCATGTTTATTTAAAATTAAAAATCAAACCTCAAATGAACACAAACCCGTAACTTTTGTTGACCTTCCCTGAAACAGTGGTGACATTGGCAAAGTGAACCATTTTTTATATTATGGGTGGTCAGGCTTATACCAACTTGTGAGTCAAGAAATAAAGCTTGCCGGTATTTTATTTTGATTTTGAAATAAGCACCAAAATAGGAAATTATTTTTGACACGCTCGGTGTGGTTCGAACCTTAGCTCTCGGCATGGAATGCAATCATTCGATTCAATTTATTGTTCTCCAATTAATATAAAAAAACTTTAAAAACATTATATGATGTGAATTCAACCCACAGTAGTATTGGTACAATGATTATAATCCATATATTATTTTGTTGATTTGTGAAAACTTAATCATATTTTAATTGCGATAAAGAAATATTACTTTGATTTCAAGATAATATTTAAGTTTTTCAAATTAAAAAAATCTCATTGTTTTATTATAAATGTGAATTTTCTAAAGAACAAATAACAAAATTATAAAGTATTTTATTTTTAACTTATTTCAAAATTAAGAACATGTGAGTGAACCTCAAGCCCGAAATAGAACCGATAAAGTTTGTTTATATTAGGATGGAAATATCGGAAACACTTTTTTTTTCTTTCAAATTTTCACACCTCAGAGCGCCCAACCTCATTCCAAACCTAATCTTGTTTCAATTTCGCTTAAGCTTGACTTAAGTACCCACTCAGCTTGAATCTTAAAATATTTTTTGAAACCAGATAAAAATATTTTCTACGACTAAAAACCTTGTAAATAAAATATGTAGCCGAATTTTTTGTAAATATAATTCTGTTAGTATTATTTTTTACCTTTTTTAAGTTATTTCTTCAGAATTTCCTAGACTGTACAGGAACTTACTTGACTCGTTTCGGTTGTTTGAGATCAAATTGGTTGACAAAAAGATTTCTGTGGTACGATGGCCATATCTGTGTATGACGAAGGCACAAACTTACTTGCGCCGGCTTGTAGGCACGTTTGAGCCTTAAATGCATAGATACAAATAGATTTTATTTACATCTATGCTTAATGCCAATATATTTTTATAGCTAAGATTGTAGATCATATATTTTTGGATATAATGTTGCAGTTTTCGTAATTTTGAGTTATAGGAACTGTCGAATTTGTCTACTTACATAATAATCGACAGCAAAGTAATATTTTATGTATAAAATTAACAGGATTTGAGACGAAGCCCGTGACAAAAATGTACAAGTCAACGACGATAACAAGTTAAAAGCACCGGTTCTCATCAGATCACCGAAGTTAAGCAACATTGGGCGCGGATGCTACTTGGATGGTTGACCGCTTAGGTACACCGCGTGTCGTTGGCATCTTGGACCGGTCCGTAGTCCAGTGGCAACACTTTGGACTCGTTAATAGAAGGTTGTGGATTCGGATCCCGGTGGAGCACAAAAAATATACCATTTTATTTCCAAATATGCTCTTCGCTGGCTTGTACAAATTCACAAATCCCTTACCAAAGACCGTTCACCAAAGGTCCATCCGGCCTTACAGCAACTGGGTCTTGCTTGAGTATTGGCGCTTTGTAGCGACGACCAAGCTCGTACACCTCTAGGGCACTACAACAAGTGTCATAGACCCCTATAGTCTCTAGAATCTAGGGAGTCTCCCGCACAGAATTTAAAAAAAAAATGCATTCTCTAGATATACCAATGTGCAAATTATCATACTTTTTTCAAGTTTGCACTTTTCTTTGAAGCAGAAAATAAGCTCCCTACTTATACCCTTATTTACATTTTGGGAGATCACTTTTATACCTCGTCTTTTAACCAAGAAAACGGGGAAGTTGTTTTCAGAATTTTACTACAAATAATAATACGATATATCTTGGCGGACTTTAGTATGCCACAAAAACGGTCATGAAAGAGCAGATCTTCTCTACGTCTCGTCTAATGAAGATCTTTAATATTCCGCGGGTTCTGCTGGTATTTTTGCATTATCGTATTATGCAAATAATGAACTATTCAATGGACGGAATTTCATAAAGATCGTGATGAGAATTGTCGAGTAGAGGACTTATTGAGTGAAACAAAGGCGTTTGTCTTGGAAATATGATTCACGAACATATTTTCGTCTCTTTAGTCTTTGTATTGTTTTATTTTAGCAGCACAATTACATATTTTTCACTTACTTATCATTTAAAATTGACTGATACATGTCAAAAACCTATTTTTTATTTTACAAATACAGAGAGAACTGTGCACAATGGAATGGTTCGTAACATTTTACTTTTTTGTTTTTTTATAAAACCAACTTCTTTGTACTTGAAACTTTGAGTTAAATTAATTTTAGATTAGTTATAAAATAAAAATGATATGACCGTCAATTTTGCTTTTCTTTCTTAAGATATTTACATTCATTAAACATTTTTCACAGTGAGACAACACTTCCTCAGTAAATTGTATGACGACAATGGCAAATATAAAAAAATATTTATTTCATTAGTCATATTTTTGTTTGAATCACACCTTTAGCTTGGTTATCATTATGAAAGGCACCAATTACACAAACAAGCCCCATGAACCCTCGATCAATCTAAAATGCATTGGGACATTAATTTACCAGGCTCATGCAGCATGTGCATGCGTCTTACATCACGTCTAGCACTGTGATGCGTGACCCCGCACGCTCTGCGGGCTGAGCTTCCCAACATATCCAATTGCAGTGTTGTCGCAGACAGCGAGCCGTCCTGCCCGCCAATGTTGCAACTTACCAATGGTGCTACCGTCCAATTTTGCATCTTACTTATGTTCGTACTGTCCACTGTTACAACTTCCCTTTGTTGATAATGTTCAATTTTGCAATTTGCCAATGTTGCTTCTTTGCCGTGCCAGTTCGATGCCGGTAAAAGTCCCGTCATACCACTTTTCCTTGACTTATAGGTTGGTATGCGGCTGACCACCCATGCTGTAAAAATGGTTCAATTTGCCAATGTCACCCCTGTCTCAGGGAAGGACGGCAAGAGTTGCAGGGTGTATGTCCATTTGAGATTTGGTTTTTATGTTGTAGGTTCACATGAGGCATGTGCAAGCGCGAACTTGTACGTGTCTGGTTGTGAGAATGCATGTAATGTGAATCTCCAATGTAACATATCTTTGCAACTTAGATTAGATTAGATTAGATTAGATACCCCTTAAAGATATTTTTGACCTTGGTTTCAAAAATGTAGTAAAAATCTGTTTTTGGCCAAACAAAAATAAATTGGTGCTTTGCATTTATTTTTCTGGTCTTGGTGTGATAGTTTTTGCTTCAGATTATTATATATAAAAGCGTTTTTCCTTTAATAGCTAAAAATACTTTAAGGGTTTTCGGAAAAAGTAAATTGGTTGTAACCAATTTAAGTCCCAGTTTTTCAACACATATTTTTCTTATTGTACAAATAAATTAAAGGTTATTCACTTTCTTAGCACATTGTTAAAAACACAAGGTGTGCAGAATATCGTAGAACAACACGGGGGAGGCTCTACGACCCTCTACATTTTCCTATAACCAATTGTACACCCTCCAGCCCCTTCCGACCCACCTCCCACTCACCTCCTCTCACCCCCACCACCCCTAACAGGCACAATATTTCCCCTGTCTTTGTGTCCACTTACGCCAGGAGTGCCCACTCAGCGCACATACAAAACATGCTCGAGATCTTTCCGCAAGTAGCACGTGATTTATTTCAATTGAAGGGATTAAACTTCAGTATTTTAGAATTGAGTTAATTCTGTAATAGTTTTTTTGTTTCATTGGATCCACAAGACTTTGCATATCCTTATGGTTTTATTAGTTTTTATAAAAAAAAAAGTTTTGAATATTCAACTTTGTTTTATTCCATATTAATTATTATTTTTTGAGCTGTTAGGTACACACGTTGTTAGAGTCTCCTCCATCTTTGGGTAATAAATTATAACTTTTTTAGATAAACGGTTACTCTGCTTACAATTCACCGTAACATCTAGGAGAAATTCCATTGTGTAATATAATTAAATTAGACTTCTTTAAGAGCCTTATACTATTATCAGTGAACAAGTCCGTTGTAGACATAGCGAAACGTTTGTGAACTCCAGCTCCGATAGACAACAGGAAAACTACCCGAGAATAAAACATTTACAAATAATCCCATCGATCGCGTCGATAAATAAATCTATGAAAAATACAACAGCAAACCTATCTAGTGATTAAGTTTTTGTACATTTTCAAGCAATTGTGGGGAGCTAATGTAAATGTGGCATACTTAGAGTACAGATCCCGGAGAATACCTCTTAAAATCAATCGAGAAATGAACGTTAAAAGAAAGGAAATATTATTTCTCTCAATGAAACAAATAAATAATGAAAATAAAACAGAATAAAAAACTAAAATACCTTTGTTAAGTTCTGTATGTGTGCATTGTTTATTTTGTATTTTTTAATGAAAAAATAAAAGGCTCTATTCTGTTAGACTCGTATATATTTTAACCCAGCTGGCGAGTTCTCACTTTATCTGCTGTGTACACACGTTACATTCTCTTGTATTTTCAGGCTGGCTGCAAATTGGCACTGCAATAACAATCATAATGTGGCCAGAGCCGGACCTTCCCCCTACAGCCAGGCTATTCACGTCTGCGGTGCTGGGACAATTCGTGCATTTACCAATTGTCCAAAAAGTAGACAAAAAATAACAGTTCTATCTATAAAAAAAATACATTTTGAAATAAAAAATATCTTTGAATAACATGATAATTATTGTTATTTTTTATGGGTTCAGTTTCATAAAAACTTCAGTGATTTATTTTGCACATTTTATTTTAAAAAATAGATCACATTCAGTACGTTCACAAAGGGGATTTTGTACTGTATTGCTCCACAGCTTAGACACAAATCACTGGGCAAAGCAAATCGGTCTCTATTCATAGGTGTGTAAGAGTTATTCTAGAAACATTGAGGACTGGCACACGCGAGATTTTTCCAGAATATTATATTTAGAATATTTGAGCAAATACTCACACGATATCGAAAAAAAACAAGTACAAATAGTTAAACACCTACATCTAGAGACACGTACTTACTCACACAAGTAAAAACAACACGGCTACTCAATCTCACATTCGTCACAATATTATACTGATAAAGGTTTGGATAAGATTCCATAAGGCCTATGTTTATCTACATCTAAGCTGCAAATCTGTTTAATTGCATGCATTATCAATTATCTTGATCTATAATCTGTTTCAATGATATAGATTCATATTATATGGATTCTCACAAACTCAAGCGTTTGCGCTTTTTTTTCATTTTTAATAAAAGCTAGTTCACTCCACTTACTTTGTCGCAATCTCAGATAAATAATTAATTTTGTCTACAAAGGGAAAAATACAATTACTATAAAAAACAATTTCTTATTTTTTCCCCCATACTGTAAAAAATTGTTTACTTTTCCAATGTCACCCTGTTTTAGGGAAGATCGGCAAAAGTTCCCAGGTTCATGTTCATGGTAAGTTTGGATTTTTATTTGTAAGTAAACATGCAGCATTTGTAAACGCGGACTTACATGTGTGTCGGTTTGTGGACATGTACTGAATATGTATCTTAATGTTAACATATTTTTTCAACTTAGATTATTGATCATAGATAAATTAAAATAAATAAATAAATCTTGGATTAAATATGAGCTTCAAGCCATTTTATTTCACTCAGGGGTTTTTATACCATTTTTTGTGTTAGAATTTCCTTGTTGACACTTTTAGAATATTAATGAAGTCTCGTTAAAAGGCCTACATTCCTGTTATGGCGTGCTCATTCATTCACTTTCCTTCACTTAACTTTTTTGAAATATTTTCCACTTCAAACAAAGCAACAGGGTGAATTCACGTGATTGTGAATGTTTTGTGAACTCCGCCTCTATCTCTCATTCACTTGTGCTTGTCATACTTATCCAAACATCTTTCATAACACTAATTGGCGTTTCGTGTTTTTTCACATAATGCTAATTTGTTGGCCCTACATGGCGTGCACAGAAAAATATTACAGTTCCATGCAACAGCTTCAAATATTTATAAACTTCCAAGTTCATGGAATTGAATGCTTCAGACATTATTTATTTTGTGATGAATGGTTCATTGTTTATAAGGTGGTATAAGGTTGACCACTCATACTGTAAAAAATTATTCACTTTTCCAATATCACCCAAGTTTTAGGGAAGGTCTTGCCCTTGCAGTGACAGTAGTCACAAAACGGTGCTCTACATATCATCATCATCATCATTAAGGTCGGCAAGAGTTGCTTATGTTCATTTGAGATTGGGTTGTTATGTTGTAGGTTATGTGTAAGCGTAAACTTACACGTGTCTGCTGATAAGACTGCGTTTAATATGATTTTAAATGTAATTTATCTCTGAAACTTTGATTATAGAAAGATTATAATTTTATTATGATTTATGAAAGAAGTATGCAAGGACAGGAAGAAGTGGCGGCTAATCTACAATGTTGATTTCTAATGTTGGTGTATTAATTTGCTACATTTTTTGCATAGGAAATTTTTGACTTTTTTTGTATAGATTTCTTTGTAAGGTTTTGTTCTTTTTATATTTAAATGTAATTTATTATTCATATTCCTTGACTTATAGGTTGGTATGAGGCTGACCACCCATACTGTAAAAAATGGTTCACTTTGCCAATGTCACCACTGTTTCAAGGAAGGTCGGCAAAAGTTGTGGGGCTTATGTTCATTTGAGGTTTGGATTTTATTTGTAAGTACACATTCAGCATTTGTAAGCGCGAACTACACTTGTTGGTTTGTGGGCATACATCTGAGAGCTTTAAATGAATATATCCTTGCAACTTAGATTATTAGATTATTATTATTATTATTATTATTATTATTATTATTATTATTATTATTATTATTATTATTATTATTATTATTATTATAGTATGGTCAAGCTGAATTCGCATCTACATTTTTAGAACTAAATTGCTATTATTTGCTAGATTACACAAGTAGGTATAGCTCCAAGATAATATTCTGAACTACCAAAAGAAATGGTACAAATGAAGTGAAATGTTTACTTTTGGCCTATGTGTCCTAACAATATATATTTCAAAACCATGGTAAGCAAATTTTGTTGTTTTTTTTAAATTATGTGTGCATTTTCAACTCAGATGTGCACAAAAGCTTAGTGTAGATTTTTGTAAACTCAGGAGCATTTGTTGTAAAGTTTATTTTTATTTTTATTTAAATTATCAAGTATTTTCCGCCTCATGTCTTGTTTATCTAGATAAAAAGGTAGAGTAGGCAGTTTGTTTTCTAAATCTAAATCTAAGCTGTAAAGATATGTATCATTTGAGATTCATATTAAATGCATTTCCACAAGCAGACATGCATAATTTCGCGCTTATACATGCCGCATGTGGACCTACAATATAAAAATCCCCAATCTCAAATGAACATAAGCCCTGCAACTCTTGCCGACCTTCCCTGAAGTAGGGGTGACATTGGTAAAGTGAACCAATTTTTACAGTATGGGTGGTCAGTCGCATGCCAACCTATAAGTCAAGGAATAATGTTTTGCATAATAATAATTATGTTTCTCTATTTGCGTTACGGAATATTCCATGCTTTTAAATTCCTCATATATACATACATACCTAGTTTTGTTTTATAATCGTAGGAAAACTTTAGCCCTTACACCAAATATGCCGTGGCATTTTAAAGGGAGGGTGCCCGTAGCCAATTTAGCAGCTAGGCGTAGAGGCTCCACTCTGCTACGCCGCTACGACGATATGACCGGCCGTAAAATAAGTCTAGCCGGCCGGTCGTAGACACTTGTGATTTCATTCTAGCCGATTGCTGTAATTTGTTCTTTGGCATGAAGCGGCTATAAAACCTGCGCCCTTGCCTGCAAACAAAACGCTGTGGACTTAAACAACATTGCTGGGATTTGTTTTCAATGTGATTGCGAATAAATGTTAAATAAAATATATGTACGACTGTTACAAATCAGAAAAAATATAAAAGTGTGACTAAAGGAAAATTTGCTTTTTTTAATACTGGGATTTACTGATATACGTTTTTGATCAAAATATGATATTTGATCGATGTCTGGCCGGTAAAATGCTTGCGTTCGATGCAAAAATGCTAGGATCTTATCCTTAGAAATGGTGTCAGAAATGGTTTTTCATTTACGTGTTCTTGATTTCAAAAACAAGTTCTCGTAGTGCTTAATTTCACAAACAAAATCAATTAAAATACCTGTAAAACTTTCCCCAGAAACCAATATTTTCTTTTTGTGAATCTTTTAGAGACAGTGCGGCTACAAATGCTGTAACTAAAGGCTATAGTTATTATTATTTTCGTTTTTTATTCAAGAATGGATCAAGCAAAATCTAAAGCTTACATACAATTATAAATACCGACTCTAAGAAAAAACAATAATTGGAAACGCAGGTGTTTTTTGTTTGTTCATGAAAATAATGTACACAACAATTTAGCACATTTTTTAAAAGCATTAAAATATGAAGAGTAGGATAATTTGTATTAATGTAATTTGTTATTCTTCATGGAAATGATGAATCACATTCCTTGGCCGAGTTCAGTACTAATTATCCGCGAGTAGCTCAACTCTTCTGAAAGTCCAGGCATTAACATTAAAAATTGTTCATTATAATTCTTTGAAAATAATTGCTCCATTTTTCGGCGCAACTTTTGTGAACACCTGTTTTCCGTGCCAAATTTTACAATACCTAACGGCGGACTTAATCTCTTAAAATATATTTTCTGCGTTTTTCTTTCGGGAAGTTTTTCGACGTAGCATCGAAGTTTTGAACATTTAGCTTATTCCAGTCTGGAGAAAAAACGAGAGTGAAGTATATCGACTGGAGCGTTGCGATTATCTTTTTAACTTCAAAAATATTAAATCGCTTTTTATCGAATTTTTTCACAACCCACATTTTTTTATTTTCTGAAATATTCAACCATTTCTTTCAAATACCCTATTGGCGTTACTCATGTATTTGTTTTTATTATTTTAAAGAAAATCTCTGTTGTAGGTATGTCTGAAATAAAATAATATTTTTCATATTTATATCCATACCCACTCTTACTTTAGGGATTGGTTCACTTTGTCAATTTCAGCCCTGTTTCAGGGAACAAGTTTCGGGGTTAATTTTAAGAAATGTCACTTACATATGCGACAAAACGAAACCCGGGAGAAGAATGACCAGAAAAATGTATACAGATTAAAAATAACATTTCAATCATTTTTTCAATTTTATTTATTAATTTGATTCTTTTTTTAGGAATGAAAACAATTTAATTTTATTTTAATTTACCTGTATAGTGACGAAAGATCAAGAATCAGACGTAAAGCAAAAATTGAAAAATATTCGTCTAAAAACTTATACATACTTAGATTTATAAATATATATATTTTTTTACTAAATGAATAAATTTAAATAAATATTTCTTATCTCTTTCCAAGGTTACAATCTTCATAAATTAAAACACGTAGCAAATATAATAAAATCATTCAGGCCAATTCGTTGTAGTGCTGCCAGCGTTGGTTGGCATTCGTGATTTTAGACACTTACAAACTCTCCATACAATTCCAGCTGTTGGCTAAATTAAATTTCGCGAATAAAAGTTGGCAGCTCTCACACTAAAGGGTTCATAACAATATTTTATTAAGAAAAAAAAGCACATCAAGGAGTGCTGCGGTAAATTCAAGTGAACGCTTAGTGCGCAACGACGCAACGGTTATATTTGGCTGTCACGACAATCTGTGTTATACAACTTACACCCCTATTCATAAACAATGCTATGAGAACTCGCAATGCTACGAGTCCATTCAAAGCATTTTATTGCTACTTGCATTTCTATACAATCTATAGTCTAAAATATAAATACATATTGAAATTAAAGTCTCATATTAAATGCATCCGATTGAATGCTCCGAATCCCATGGACAGCTAGACGTACCAACGACTCTATTTATCGGGAACTACGTTTGAATGGCTAAACAAGCCGTATTCTGCAGTTCTTAGGACACGTTATCCGTGGCAATGAGAATATCCATGAACGACTAGTTGATCGGTGGCTTGGAGGGGAAGAGAGGGAGAGGAAGATCCCTATGAGAGGAAGATCCCGATCCACGATGGACCGATCTAGTGAAGACTGCAGCAGGAACTTAGGTGGTTGGAGCGCTAGTAGGGCAGCGCAGTCAAGAGAAAACCGGAGAAGAGTGGTTGCTTCCACAAGAGTCACAACCGTCATCAATGAGGAGCAAGATTAAGAAGAATTAAATGCATGCTGCATATTTACATACAAAATACACCAAACCTCACATGAACCTCATCTGAACATTTTATCCATTTCAAAATTCTTGCAGATTGAAGACAAAAAAGAAGAATTGGATAACGGTCATAAATAGTAGTATCCTTTTGTATTATCACAAAATTCTAACGCAAGCCCCTTTAAAACAGTACAGGATAATGTTTTGTTCTAAAAATGACACAATAAAATGGTTCACAAAAAAACTAAGCTTTCCTGGATGAAAATATCATCTGACAAATAAACATCGAAAATGTGATAAGGATCAATACTTCAGAGTAGACTAAGCGACTCTTTTCAAATCCATGTTTTGCATTCACGGAACGAGAAACTTTTCGCATGAGCGCACAGCTTTTTAATTAAAAGCTCTTTTTTATGATTTTTTTCCGAACTTAGAAAAAGTCAGATACCTTCGTAGGGACAATACTCCTATTGTGTCTTCTTAACCTATGGGCTATAGACGACACTACAGAGAAAAGTTTCACAATCATATACTACAATATAGAGATAAGTTTCACACTCATATACAATATAGAGAAAAGTTTCAAACTCGTATACTACAATATATGAATATGAAACTGTTCTTACATGTAACTTTCATAATAAATACTGACGTATTTACCTATTTTTTGTGTAATTATCGCATAACTTTTTTGTGCGGTATAGTATATTATGTTAACGCTATTTTTTTTTAAATGATCATCGTAAACTTTTTTTAAATGATTCAAGTAATAAGGCACACACAAAAAAAACACCCTTTCAAAATAAATAAGTCTGTACTGAATGTTTATTGGAATCACAGCCGTTTCACATTGTATCCTGCCGCCATTCCCCTAGGGGTGGTCAGTACCTCCACACAATTTCCTCCACTTGACTCTGTCCTTGCATACTTATTTCATCTCATCTAGTTTCTGTAAATTCCATTCATTCGCAATATCACTTATCTGATCATCCATTCTTTTCTAGGTTTTCTCCTTCCACGCTCATCTATTACATTCCTTTATAAACTTCTTTTCGGTCGGTCTTCATTCATCCTTTCATTATGTCTAAACCATCGCATCACACTTCTTTTAACTTTCACTTTCACGTTTTTTTTTTACTCCACATTCATTCCGAACCCATTCGTTTCTCACTCTATCTATAACATAACGTTCACAATTAATTTAATTTGGCAATAAAAGTAATGAACATTGATGAGCTCAACCTGAATAATGTCACAATAAAAAAAAGAGTTTTCATGTGGACGTTGGCTAAAAATGAAAAATCGAGGAAAAAATAAGTTATACCCCAATGTAATTAAAAATGTAATTTGTTGTGTATCTTCCTTGACTCACAGGTTGGTATACGGCTGACCAACCATGCAAATATTTCATTTTGTCAAAGTTAGCCCTGTTTCAGAGAAGGTCGGCAAGAGTTGCAGTGTGTAAGTCCACATGCGGCATTTTTAACCGCGAACTTATAAGTGTCTGCTTGTGAAAATGCGTATAATGTGAATCCTAAAGGTTACATGTCTTTGCAATTTAGGTTAGTTAAGATTAGACCCCAACTATTCGACAGAAAAAATACTTTTAATATAAGAGTATGGGTAAATTCACACTTAGCTGTTATCAATGAACAATGGTTGTATGAAGCAGGACAAACGTGGCTTGGGAATAAGGCACCCACACACTTGCATGTCCAGTATACACACACGTGCACTGCTTAGGCTGTCAGCAGCATTCCCTGCAGTAGCGCCGACATAGTGGTGGGCCTGAGTCTGCACTCACCGCTGCGGGATGCTGGTGCCCGTGCCCACACGCCCATCATGGTAACGCGTGTGTAGCGGGGACAACAGCCAGTGTGGGGATATCCCACGCTCACGCGTACCAACCGCAAAAATTAACCAAACTCTTGTCGTAATAATAGATTCAAGTCCGGTCGATAGCTCAGTTGGAGAGTGCTTGCATTCCAGGCCGAGAGCCTAGGTTTGAATCCCACCGAAGGTTTCAGAAATGATTTCCCGTTTTTGTTGTTTATTTCAAAATCCAAAATATAACAGCGGCAAGGCTTACTCAACCTTCACAAGAAATGAGTACCAGCCTTCTCAGAAGCTGGGAACTCCCACTTCATTTGAAGTAATTGGCGTAAGGCTGGCCTCCTTACGTTAAAAAAAAATACCATTACTTGCCAAATGCGAAACCCTTCGGGACTCTAACTCAGCAAAAAGTTTTTTACATGATGTAAAAAAGACGATATTATGTTATCACCCGCACCTGGATTGCTAGGAAAGACAAGAAAATATTTCGGTACTTGTTTGACTTAGGTTGGTATGAAGCTGACCACCCATACTGTAAAAAATGGTTCACTTTGCCAATGTCACCCCTGTGTCAGGGTAGGTCAGCAAAAGTTGTAGGGCTTATGTTCACTTGAGGTTTGTATTTTATTTGTATGTTCACATTCAGCATTTGAAAGCGCGAACTACACGTATTTGTATGTGGGCACGCATTTTATATGAGCTTTAAATGTTAATATATCTTTGCAACTTAGATTATAGATAATAGTTCCTAAGGACGGCAGTCTCATACAAGAATGACGTTTCTTGGCCAAAAAAAGTTACGATTTCCCATTTCTTCCGTGTACATATTAAGAAATGTTTTGAAAGCAATAGCCTAATACTTGGTTTTAGATGCTTAGAACCTGGTTCTAATACTCCACCCAAAGGGGCACATGACAAGAGAAGATCCATCTGGCTTGAGGGAGTGGTGGAAGACTACCATGCGGTAGGAGTATGAAAGAGCAAGGCCTTAGAGAGGCAGCGGGGCCTGCAGTTGATCAACTAAGCCAGGATCCACCCATGGTTGTCGTGGTATCTATGATGATAATAAAGCTTGCTTTAGTTTGCACACAGACGTTTCACTTTACAAGATTTGCTTAGATTGAGAAACTACCTATTCATTCTTGACTTTTTTCTCTTCCTAATTTCTGGATACGGCTGACCATTCATACTGTAAAGATGCTTAACTTTGCCAATGGCACTCCTGTTTCAGGGTAGGTAGGCAAGAGTCGTAGGGCTTCTGTTCATTTGAATTTGGGTCTTTATGTTGTAAGTCTACATGCGGCATGTGTAAGCGTGAACTTACACGTGTCTGCATGTGTGATTGCGTTTAATATTTACCTTACATGTAAAATATCTTTGTAACTTAGATTATTTATGTCTTAAAAATGGAAATACGGAATGAGATATTTATGTTTTATATAATATGAGAAACAAACTTTGATACGAGTATGTACAAAACTTTCGAATGAAAAATGTCGTTAAATCCATGTAAATGTAATGTAAAACTCGTGCATGTATGTGCATTTGTTACAGTTTGCAAAATGCACTTATTCTGTGCAGCAGATTCCTCGCGAGCTGTCACCGGGAGCATTTCCCGCGCTTTTTCCCTCCACGGCGGCCATTTGGTTCACGTCCCGGGACAGCTAATTCTGACGTCACTCCGCCGCTGCTCAGACAACTGAAATATTTAAATGCACAACTAAACAATCACTGCTAAAATGCAACTTTGTTTACAATACTGAGAAACTTTCATTCTATTTGTATAAACCTTTCATTGGAATAAATATTTAACGTATTTGAGTCGAATAGAATCAAAGTCGACAATCTAAGATATTTTTTTAAATATATAAAAAAAATCTGTGTTTCCATAACAGCTCTTTTTCCACAAATTTTTCTCACTTTCTATGCTCAAGAAAATAGTATCTTTAAACTTCTTTTTTTATGTAAAAAACGCTTAGCTGATTTAATAAGTCTTATGGCCGCGGGGATCAAGACAGGTTATTTGGAACCGGATAACGCTGGTTCGAATCCCGGGACGATAACTTCGACCCTGGTTCAACAGATGCCGTTGCATGCACACAAGCTTCTGCTTTCGCATGAAGACAACTGGCCAGGCAAAATAGGTTGGTGGATTGCATTCTTTTCCACAAATCTATTAAAAAAAAAAAAAAAAAAACAGTTTGAATTTAGAAAGCCATTAAGCTGCGCTTTATTTTATTTGAATTGCTTACTTTATTTTTGTAGGTAATTAGTTTTGAAATTGGAACATCATGAAGTGAGTTGGGATAGCATAATAATAATATTATTATGGAAGGTATTTACTTTTCAAAGTCGGAACGACATGAAGTTAGCTTTATAAATCATGGTCGGTAGGTATGTATTTTTCAAATTTCGAACAGCATGAAGTTTGTAGTAGTACCTACATAATATTTTATGATTGGCAAAACTTTGGTCATGAAAAAAGATGGAGAGGCTTTTAGTTTGAGGTTAAGGCATTCTAATCTAATCTAATCTAAGGTGCAAGGATATGTTACATTGGAGATTCACATTACATGCATTCTCACAACCAGACACGTACAAGTTCGCGCTTGCACATGCCTCATGTGAACCTACAACATAAAAACCAAATCTCAAATGGACATACACCCTGCAACTCTTGCCGTCCTTCCCTGAGACAGGGGTGACACTGGCAAAGTGAACCATTTTTACAGCATGGGTGGTCAGCCGCATACCAACCTATAAGTCAAGGAACACACACACACGACAAATTACATTAAGTTTTAATTTTGAGTTACTAAAACTCTGAAGTTTTTAACACTGAAATAAACATAACGCATGATTTTGTTTAAACGTATTATATAACGTCTTGGTTTACAGTTTTATTTATTTACACTTTGATTAACCAAAATATTGCATTACATGTAAGCCGGTCTGTTTGCGGGGACAAAGAAGACTCGCATAAATTGTGCACTAGTCCAATGAATAGCAGGGTGGACGGGGGGGACAGGGGTGGCGGCAAGAGCGGCTTAATCAGAATGCATGGATTGCTCCTGGCCAGACCTAGCTACGTACAGATACAGAGGAGAGTCCGTACAGCCAGCTCTCTCTCAGTCGGAGATGCGTCTCTCCATTTAGAGACTGAAATGATACAATGTAACGTGCGCCGAGAGTAGCAAAGCTTCTAGAAAGCACGCGAGCAAATTATTTCTAATTTAGATACAGAGTTTGTGTAAAAGATGGAAAGGTATGGAAATTAATGATGGGTGTGAATTAATTGAAAGAAATATGCAAAAATAAGAAGAAACGAAATAACTCTGCAGAGTCTCTGGCCACTCCTAGCGGAATGGTGATAAATTAACAAAAAATGGACTTGCTAACACGTGATAATATAAATATAGTTATCAAGAAAAACTTAAAAAACCGCTTCTTAATTGAGTTCAGTTTTATTCATACTCGATCACCACACAACAAGGGTGTCTCCTGAGGACATTGGTTGTGACACCATAGAAACGTCGAAAATTAAGTTTTCCGATTACAGTTTGTGTTTTATGCGAGTTTTGTAAATAATTTTTATTTGTTAGTGTGTTAAGCGTCTCAGGAGCCTACATAAAGGAAATATTTTTTCATGTCAAGTTTCTTCGATAAATACTGCCACATGAAATAAATATTTGGTTCAATAGATAACTGACACAAACATATTCAAAGACGGATATCTGAGATTGTTTTAAAAGTCAGATTAATATTGTACAAAAATAACGAGAAAATGACTATATTTTAATAATGGTTATTTTATTTTCTAAATCTCGATTTGATTCTTTATCACTCATGTCTATGAAATGCACTGTTTAACTCCAATACTTATAAAACTACATCGAGTTTTAAACATAACATAAGCTCCTCTCGATCGAGTTAATTGAAAAAATGTATAAAAACTATATCACTCACTAGGAGTGCATACATTTTTCTGTGTAGTTAATGTAATGTTTAATACTCGCAGATAGGTGTGCAGGTTTGTTGTCGCGTCGCCTCCCATGAGGAATCCCCCAGCAGCATAATCTGCTCATGGCGCAGCATCCGCATCCGCGCGAGACGTCCTGCTCGATTTGAATTTATATGAAGATTCACACTTCGGGCGTGTCTTGTAGCGAGTGCGCTCCCCGAAGGGAAGGCGCCAGCAAATGAGCTTTTGCAATATGGTTTACCCAGCTACATTTAAATTGCTGAAAACGAATTAAAATGAGGTCCACATCCAGCAGTGGATATATCTACAGGTTTATAAAGAAGAGAGCCAAATATTGTCTTCTCTGTTCCGATAAATTATAATCCAATTTTTAAACCTTCAATCGCGCCTTTATTTCAAACCGGCTCATATTCCTGCCCATCTTTGATTGCAAAATTGAGATCAAAATTAAGCACACGATTATTTGGTGAATAAAAAATAATACGCCTCAAGGTAGGTATTTATTTTTTCAATTTTGAACACCATGAAGTTAGTTGGAGAATTGGAATGAATGTAGGTATTTATTTTTTTAATTTCGAACGCCATGAAGTTCATGTTATTTATTTTTATAAATCTTTGAATTAATTAGTTTTCAGTATTGTGATTTTTCCTTCAAACATTTTTCTGTTGAAAATCTCAATATTGTGTATTCGCACAAAACACAGGCTCGTATACAAAACTGCATGTACCTATATGGATACATAATACAATGCACAGTGAAGGAAAAGAGTTTCGCTGTTACTTGAAACAATTGATGTTTCTGAGCTTGAAACTTTTCATAGGAGCGCCTACTCTGTAATACTCCCGCAAGCGGTTGGAAAACTGTACATCTTTGTGCATGCAGTTATAGACACTTTTTTGAGCAAAACATTTTGTTGTTTTTATTTTGGTTCAGGATTTTCAATGGTTTTGTAAAAGCTTTTAAAAAACCATTTTTTTACAATTTTACTCGTTTTTTAGATGATTATTTTTTAAATATGGCAAAAACTTTTTGCTCAAAAGGAAGGGTTTATATATTTTGAGTCACTAAGTCATTAGTGGAGCCTACAATGGTCCGTCGAATATGCGAAATGTCAATTCATTTTTAAGATATTTTATTTTGTACGCATCATCTATAAACTGTTGAAGTTTCTGGTTTTCAAAAAACCCATTTCCTTTTCAGAATATTTCAAAACACGCTATTTTCAAGTAGGATTTTTTTAAATCAAAGATCGGCGGTAACAATTTGGACTCGTAAATAGAAGAAGAAGTGGGTTCGAATCCCGGTGAAAAACAAAAAAAATACGATTTATCTTTACAAATTTGCTCTTCGCTGGGTTGAGAAATTCATACACATTTACCAAAGACCGGTCATTAAAAGCCCATCCAGCTTTACAGCAACTGGGTCTTGCTTGAAAATCAGAGCTTTGTAGCAACGATCAAGCTTGTCCAAAGTTCGGTCGATAGCTCAGTTGGTAGAGTGCTTGTATTTCGAAAGCAAAGGGTGTTTTTTCGTCTTCTTTGGTCTTCCAGATCTTCCAAAAACGTCTAGTCTTATCTCACTGATATGTTTAATAGAAACCGTTGCGTCATGCTCCTTGTGGTGAACATTTTTGCATCGCATTCAAAACCTCCCATCTTCCCGCCAATATTCAGTATCAAATATTGCAATCCATGCCATATTTCTCCATCACATACGGAGCACGATAAGAGTACAGTATAAAACTACGCGTTTAAACTTGTAGCATTTTTCAAAAAGTGTGTGGACACTAAAACACTCAACAGCGACGCTATTTAGTTTTCATATATTTCGACAAAACGCTATTGTTGCGTTTAATTGTGAAGATTTATACTTGGAGTGCTGATGTATTGCCATATCTCAGTATCAGCTGTTTTCCTTCTTCACTGAACAAGTTTGTGGTGAAATTTTTGAAGATGGCTTGAAGCGTTCCCCTCTACTTCTCTACCTTCTACCTCTTAGCTGACAAAAACTTTTTCAAACCATTTTCACACTGTCAGGATGGAAACGTATCATTTTTAATATTTCTGAAATGTCTTCTGCTAAACTTACTGCATTGAAGCATCGATCAATATAAATAGGATGCTTTGTCTGTTTCATAATGTGATCCGTGTATTTTATCATGTACAGTGATTGAGTGGCTAAGATATAGCAGATGAAATCACAGGTAGCAGACTTTAAAGAAAAATAGCTTAGTTATCATTTCAATTTTGGGTAATCAAGCTATAGGACAATAACTGGGCAGCCACCTCCCAGGAGAAACAAAAAAATAACTCCAATATAACTAGCACACAAGCTTTCATAAAACACGTCTTTGCATTTCACTTTTTAATCTCATAAAAATATATCTATAAATGCCTATTGTCTTTGACTGCAAAAAGTAGTACACGTGGTTTAGATTAAAAAAAAACGAATGTTTTAAATAGTATCCTCTTGATAATGACGTTATTAAGTCGAAAGTATGTACTTGAGTTGGAATTAAATACTCAATTTGTAAAAATAAAACTCTGTGTTTTTTTTTTTTTTATAATTTCTTACGAAAGTTTTAATGTCATTAAATTTAAATCATCAATTTTCTTTGTGCGCTCAATCTTGCTAATGAAATACACTTTTTAATGGAAAATCTTGGATGACATTGTATCGTACACGAGATTGTGATAGGAAATCAATCCAGGCATGTCACCACGAGCTGTACGGACGACCAGGATAAAACTCAACCTCAGCGTTTTACAAAAAATGCATGTAAATTAAGACAGCACATCTAGGGAGTGACTTAGTTTCTATGGATTTTCGGTGAAACGCTACGGTTGAGTGTAAACGGTAGATGATATACTCGGAGCGTAGATTGGAAAAGTTTGAGCGTAAGATGCTGGTGTGAGGCTGGGCGCCTGAGGAACAGTACAATGTGTGCCTCCTGCGTTATTCAGAATGAAGTTTCTTGTCTCGCCCGGCTGAAGAGAAAGCAATGAGGCGACCCTGTCGGCAGTTTAATAAAACTGGAGTGATTGAAGGTCCCCGAGATTCGATAAATTATCTCAGAGACAATTTGTATTTGTTTACTTTGTTTCGTTGTGCTGTAGTGGAACGAATACACAATTTTTTGTGGCTAAATTAAAAAATACAAGTACGAAAGAAACTTGTATTTTTGTCTTCTGTAAAACAATATTGACCGTTATGAATGTTTTTCTCTTTATTCTCAAGAATGACAAAATAAAACGGATCTCAACCATATGAAATGTGCATTTAAAAACGCAATGAGTACCAAAATATTCGATTTTAAACGAATCTATACAGTCATATATTTTCTAAGTTGCAAAGATATTATTGTTTGTTAATACATTTAAAATTTATACAGACACGTGCAAGCTCGCGTTTACAAATTCTGCATGCGTCCTTACAAATTAAAATCCAAACCTCAAATGAACGCAACCCTTGCAACTTTTACCGACCTTCCCTGAAACAGAAGTGATATTGCCAAAGTGAACCATTTCTTATAGTGTGGGTGTTCAGCCTCATACCAACCTAGAAGTCAAGGAACATAGGTCCACAAAATTACATTGCTTAGTAGTTAATGACTTACTTCATAGTATCTTAATAGTATAAGTCACTGTGGAGAATTTTCCAGCAGTCAAGCGTTTTACAAATGCGACTATAGAGACAGGCTACGAATTAACTTACCTCTTGCATTCTTCAGATACGTGGCATTCACGTTGTGAGTAACACACATTCAACTCTCTTTTAGAGACTGCCTTTACATTCGCTTCACATAAATTAATCCAGCCGTTAACCTTTAAATTTGTGACGATTTGCTTAAGTAGTTTTTGAAAAATCTGAATTCTTTCACATAAAACGAATGCAGGAAAGAATTACTCGCGTAATTTACAAATGGCTGATGAATAATTCACCTGCCACCCTGCGCGCCCCTCGCAAGGAGCCGGCTCCCATTTCCCTTTAATGTCGCACGCAGTCTGAATCCCAAGCAGACAACACTCACGCAATTTCCATTCCGAATGTCATTTTTACTTAAGTGAAAATCCTTCGCTGATGGGATGCCAGTCTGTCTATTTATTGCCCCGCACCTGTCGGGTGAGGTGATGTAGAATTACAAATTTGTGACAGTCAACACGCTACAAGGTTTAAATATTAATTTTATTCGTTTGTGACTGAGGGAGGTGTTGTAACATGAAACTATCAAGTTCATTATTGCCTAATTTAATTTCTAATAACAAATGAACACAGCGCACGTTACATATATATTTACAAGGATGTAACTCTGGATGGTTATGACTCTGGATGAAATGAAAGAAGTATGTAAGGACAAAAAAAATATATGCGCACATATTCATATAAATAAGGAATAATCAGTTTACAGGCTACCGTTATGTTTATGTCCCTTTTTAACGTAATATGACGTTAATATCTTTTGTCTCAATTTTTGATATTTGCCTAAATATCATTGGGTGTTCATGGCAGATTTGTTATAATGGGAAAAAAACAAACGTTCGCCATTTATGTCTTATAATCGTAATTATCGTAACAACTTGACACTGGCGCCCCTGCTGAATGCGGGAATCCGCCACAAAGAAAAAGAAGAAGTAATTATCGTTTTTTTTTTTTTTTTTTACTGTTTAATTGCTTAGAGTTTATTTGTTTTATATATTTGAATGTATTAATTGCTTGTATTCCTTGACTGATAGGTTGGTATGCGACTGACCACCCATACTGTAAAAAATGGTTCACTTTGCCAATGTCACCCCTGCTTCAGGGAAGTTCGGCAAGAGTTGCAGGGCTTATGTTCATTTGAGATTGGGTTTTTTATATTGTAGGTCCACATGCGGCATGTGTAAGCGCGAAATTATGCATGTCTGCTTGTGGGAGTGCATTTAATATGAATCTCAAATGATACATATCTTTGCAGCTTAGATTTAAATTTAGAATTTAGATCGATGATTAAATATTACTAGGCATTATCGAAAAAAAACTAAAATATTAAATAACCGAAATTTGATCACAAAACAGCTCTTTTTATCAGTAGATCAATTCAAAAATGTAAAGTGAATGTAATCTAAGACTATATGGCTGGAAAAACTCTTTCGTAAAAAGAGAAACGACCAAAGAAGTAGACTTGCTTGTTGCTTGACTCATTTCTTTCTCTTTCATTTACCTGAGATATTTTATGAAAACACATAAAACGCACTTGAATATAGTACCCTCTACAACGCTGGTAAATAAATTTCCCAATATATTTTCAATTTTCTCCATAACACTGATGAAGGGGAAATCGATAAAGTCACAGGAGCTTATCCGCACCGCAAACACTCTAGCAGATAAAATAATACACGCTCTGGTGATGGTAAAGAAAACTGTACGCAAGTACAAAAACTTCGCGCTTTTACTAAACCGAAGCGTTCAAACAAAAAAGTATTGACACTCAAACACTCACTTGAGACGTATTTTAAGTTTGAATACATTTTTCAGTAAACGAAATAGTTGAGTTTGAAAGTGAAATTGTATACTTGAATATTGCAGCGCCTGCCAGCACAGTTTTTAAGTCAACACACTCCTGGAGGCCTAACAATAATTGAATACGGATAAAAATGAATAAAGCGCCATCAAGCTCCGAGAGATATTTTCAGGAAATAACAACGAAAATTATTTGGAACGCAACTCAAAGGGAAGCCGAAGAGGGTTCTATTATTTTTACCCGCAAAAATTAATATTAGCTTTTATCGTGTGATGCTTTGAAGGTGATCTTGCCAACCTTCCCTGAAACAAGGGTGACATTAAAAATTATAGCTGTAAAATAACCAATTCACTTTTTTACTCACAATGAGTGACGTCACACAGTCGATGGAATTTTTTATAGTGAAAAGTTTACTCTTGAATCCTAGGATTTATAGAAAACACTCTGACGAAAAAATGTATTTACTGGACTTACATGCAAAACGCAACTAAAGCAACTAAGCTACACATATAGTGTAACTTCTTGCCTGCGTTATCCCCGAAGGGGTCGCATGTGGCGCTTCGGGACTTATTTATTTTTACAGGTAAGGGGGCCGGCTTTACACCAACCACTTTCAGTTGAAGTGGGGGTTTCCCAGCTCCCGGGGGGGCTGGTTCTCATTTCTTGTGAAGGCTAAGTAAGCCTTTGAGATCGAACCCTTGCTCTCGGCATGGAATGCAAGCATTCTACCAATTGAGCTATCGACCTTTTTACGAGCTTGATCGTCGTCGCTACAAAGCACCAATTCTCAAGCAAGAACCAGTTGCTGTAAGGCTAGATGGACTTTTAGTGACCGGTCATTGGTAAAGGTTTTATGAATTTTTCAACCCAGCGAAGAGCAAATTTGAAAATATAAATGATATATTTTTTGTGCTCCGCCGGGAATCGAGCCCACAACCTTCCCATTCAGAGTCCGCAGTGTTAGCACTGAGCTACGGACCGGTCGCAATGACACTTTTTGTGACAACTTTACAAAAATACACAAATATAATATTTAAAGATGAATAACATTTTATTACTTCAATTCAGAGAATTCTGAATATATTTTTATTATTATGGAAAAATCAATTAACCACGCTATTATTTACTTGGGGTAGTCAGCCGCACTGACCTCACTGTGGATATTACCCTGATAGAAGCTCCACAGAATAAACATCGTAGAGCCTCCGTGATATCCTGTCTGAGCCCAACTTCAAACAAATCTCTCCAGAAGGCAGATGCGCCAGATGTTCTGCCATCTCAGATATTTCACGCTTATACTGGAGACTTCGACATGGATGCGAAAGCATTTCATCAAAAATATTTGGTCAATAATATCATACGCTGGTTTATTGGCCGAGAGATGTAAGAGTACAAAGATGTTCTGTATATCTTCCACAATATAACTAGTTAAAGTGTTGACACTCGCCCTTGAAGTGACTACATCACGAAACGGCGCTATAAAGAAATTACCAACTTATCATCATCATCATCATCACTAGTAATTTAAAAGGGTACGCTCAATTTTCGTCGGAGCACAAAAAAATCAAATGTTCTCTTTGCTGGATTGAAAAAATTGTCTACCGGGGCCAAAGACCGATCACTTAACGTCTGTCCAGCCTTACGCTTTCTAAAGCGACGATCAAGCTCTCAGAGGGCTCTTTAGTTGTAATTTACAGCACATACCTAATAAATAATTTTAATATTATTTTCTTTGTCATTTTCTTGATTCATTTTTTTCAAATGATCTTTGGCATATACATATAATATGTTTATAGGGGCTTAATAAGATTTAAATGGTCTGATATGAGTCAAGAAACTATATTTGTAGGCACGTGAAACAACCATTTATCTTAATAAAATTCAATATAACATGTTAGAACTTTGAGCGAACATGTGCATATTTCCTGTTCTACCATATACTTTATCAGAGTTGGATTTTATAAAACCTCTTCAAATAATAAAAGATTCAAAACGGTGGAAAGAATGTGAAACCGTTGAGGCTTGAACTGCTCGTATCTCCCTCACCGGCGAAGATTGTGTTTGCAGATTCTTATTTCATTTTTTACTCAACCGTTAAGTAATTCTTGAGGGAGCTGGGAATTATTAATATCGGAAAAAATCTTTAAAATTTAACGTAAAATGATGCTCCCGAACATGCTCTTAAATTTATCAAGAGCATGGTTTAGGTTTTAAGGCAATAGTTACATTTTTTTTTTTAATCTAAAAGCTCAAATAAATACTCCCCTTTAACTAAACACTTTGTATAAAGATACAAAATTCACTAGGTTTTTTTAACATAAAATAATACAAAAAGGAATATCTAACCCTTATTTGTACACGAACTTTTCCCTGGACCAAGCAAATTACTCTTTCCTTCCAGAGATATTTCACCTTTATTCTACAGAATCAACTCCTTTTGGCGCAAACTTTTGTGCGTAATGAAATAAAATCGCGTTTCTTTGGGAACTTCCTCCCTCGCCAAATAATCAGGCTCTAATGATTTAAATTTTCCTCGAGATAATTCCGCCCTTTGTGTGTCGGGATCTTTAGCGTCTCAAAATTGTATGTGTTGCTTCGCTAAATTTAGCGATTTTATTTTATTTTGCGCAAATCTCTGCTGAAAGTTTGTTTGTGTTTTAATTAAGTTGAGTGAACTGTCGATGCTCTCACAGATGATGAAAGCCTGCAGGCTGTTTGCTCAAAAAGGTTTTTGTAACAAAAGGTTCCAAATGTTAAAAAAATATGGACAAACTTTAAGTTTTAGCGAATTATGTGAACAAATGATTTAAAAAAAATAACAATGAAAAAAAATTAACAAGTTACATAAATTCATTGTTTATTATTTTCATCACCATAATACATCATTGGCATGACGTTGAAGATGCTTAGCATAGGTAATACCTATTAGGCATAAACAAAATAATGTAAGGCAGTTGGAAGACTCTGGCAGATTTGTATAAAGTTATCAATTATCTTATATTTATATTTATATAGTTATAATAATCTAAAAACTATCAATCTCAACAAAAATAGTTCACAAGATTGCTTTATGACTTTTTCTAGAAGAAATTTTCTAATTTATTTATGTTAACAAAAACGTTAGAAATCTCAGATATGTACAATATGTAAGCTGTCTTGTCGACAACTTCACATTTTTTATCTGGAAATACCTCCCCAGTATCTATCACATGCGCTGAGAGTAGAAATGTGTTCCCTTTTTTAGCTCAGAGCGCCAGTGTGAGTTGTTCAATTATTAAATAAACAGAGAACGAGAAAAAGTCAACAGTTGTCAGACTGTTGGCCTGGCGTACTGTGAGCATTATTCAAGGAATTTCAATTGTAGCTTTAATATGTGAGTTAAACTTCCTAAAATTATGTACAAAGATTCAGGTTCTACAAACTAGACATGATCTTTTTATTATTTAAAAAAAAATACCATAAACCATAGTCTTTTTGGTGGTAGGTGTTGTTTTTCATTGTATTAAAACACCTCTTGCTTGAAAATCTACAAGTTTTTTCATACAGAAATTTTAGATTTTGTAGGGTTTGTGTATTCACACAGTGAAAATTCATTTTATTTAAAATAAAATTATTTGTACTAACTATTAATTTTACTCTTGATAATGACCTGAGTATTGAAGGTCGAAAGTGCTTGAGGTAGAAAATATTATTGTGAAAATAAAACTAAGTTGTAGAAAAAAAATATTTTATTTAAGAAATATTATGTAAAAATATAGTTTGATAGATATTGTAAGACAAAAAGGTTTGGTACGCAATGCAAGAAACAATGTTCAGTTTGAATATGAGACCAAGTCTTTGCCCAACGATACTAAAGTACGGAAAAATTAAAATGCAACTTATAGTTTAAATACCTTTTGCTTTGATAGGCAATGTGAAAATGAACTTTCATACACAATGTAAGTGATGTTTCAGTTTTGTGTGTTAATGACGTAGAAGGTTACAGCTTTAACGGATATAACAAAGGCTTTCAAAAAGTTGTCAGCGCGGTTTCCGTATGCATGCGCTCGCAGCATGTACTGGCGTAGACCCAGCGTAGAGGCAGTCGTAGAGGGTAGGAAGCAGTTGACAATGACAACATTGCAATTGGATTTCGTTCGGTTGATTTGTTTCCATGTCGGGAACTACCTACGTAGTTGCCTGGATGTGTGATTCTCATATAAATTAAAACAGCACACACTCGTAGCATTTACAGCTGAGTCAAACGATAGTTTATTTATAAACCACATTTGAAAACTAGACAAACACTCTTAACTGTACAAAATAAGTATTAGCAAGCATACATAGTTGGAAAAAACGTATTTATTTAATATTTTAATGAAAGCATTTTTTCGGCATGTCTGTTTGATATCAAAAACAGGTTTGTCTTCTGGTATAATTGTCAAAAATATAATCGTCACCATTATTAATAAATAAAAATTATTGACGGTTGAAATAAGCGACCAAAACTTAATTGTCCAGGAAAGCAGTATAAAATTTGAGATTGTAGAAAAATGGCATAACTTTTTTATGATTTATCATATCTTTAAAATCAGAACAGTTCTAAAATATTTATTAAAAAAGGCATTTATTGGCACTCCTATTAATGTGGTTGTACGATTTTTTAATGTCACGTCGCCTTAGGACAAAAACGGCCAAAATCTTGTCGGCTACACCAAAACCATACTTCGGAAACGCAGTTGTTTGCTTGGGCATAAACAAAAAAAAAAAATGTAGAGCTATGAGAGTTGGCGCGGTAGAAAGAGCGGAAAATTTAAGAAGCATTCGTAACTCATTTTGGACCAAAACGTCGCTTATGCACAACTTTTTTTTAACCGTCGATATAAACGTTCAGCGCATTTATGTGCATGTAAAATAATATAACACGTCTTGATATAGGAATGTTTTACAAATGCTATATATATTTTTTTATTGCCGAGGGGGCCAAGTGGGCTGATCTTTCTAGCGTATTTGGAATAGAACAACGTTGGTTCGATTCCCGCCTGGGTCATTTGACCATAACTTTGACCCTGGTTCAACAGATGTTATTGAGTAATTATTATTTAATAATTCATTAAATATATAATAATGTATTTTTAATTGATGATATTAATAACTGTTTCTGAACAGGTAGAATAGGTTGGTGAACTGCATTCCTCTTCAAAAATCTATTTTTTTTCAAAAAAAAATTCACTAAAAAAGATCATTATCTAACACAAAAATAAATTTAAAAAAACATACATATTGAATTTTGTTAAGATATATTATATCTTTACTTCCAATATTTCTTTAAGCAGAAAAAAATAAGAGTAGTTTTAAATGAACATATTTTGATTACAAATCATCTTGTGATTTAAAAAAACGAATAAAATACCTTTCAAATTTTTTTTTTTTGTTATCTTACAGGATTTATTACATTTTCCGATGATTAACGAGTTGTTTAACTCTGTCTGAAAGTTGACCGCAAATATTTAAAACGAGAACTTTTATCCGCCGGGGAGGAAGGTGAGAGGGGGGTGGGGGTAGGGGTGGCCAGAGTCAATTTGAATTGTTAATGTTCGGAGGTGAAAAATCGATAGCGCGCCAATATTTCATACTTGGAGAGGCTTTTCAATAATTAGCCACTTTTACAACTATGGGGATGAAACATTCCTCGTGAATATTCATGCAGGCTTTGCAGGATAGAAACAAAAAAATGGTTACTCGGCAGCCGTTGAAAATATTGTCAAACATTTTTCATTTTTCAGTTGTTAATGGATATGGAAACGCAAAAAATGGCAGTCTTTTTATTTCCATTTAAGTATAACGATCTCATGTTTTGAAAACTGTGATAGCCGTTTTTGGTTCTGTATGTCTTGAGTGTTTGTTGGTTTTATTTTACTGAAACACATTCTATATATCTATAATCTAAGCTGCAAGGATATGTTATCATTTAAGGCTCGTATCAAATGCATGCCTACAGACAGGCACATGTAGGTTCGCGCCTACACATTCTGCATGTGTGCATACAAATAAAGAAAACCTCACATGGACATAAACCTTGCAACTCCTGCCGCCGTTCCCTGAATCGGGCAGGCATTGGCAAAAGTGAACCGATTTTTACAGCGCGGGTGGTCAGCCTCGTACCAACCTATCAGTCAAGGAGCACAAAAAATTATAAATGATTCACATACATTCATAATGAGACACAAATATAAATAAAATTTAAATAAAGTAAAATTAAAATTAAACTTAATATTACACTTAGAATTAATGCCCTAGCCGCCATTGTTGCAAATCAACCGCCATTCTTTTCGGTTCTTAAATACTTCTTTCATTTCATTCAGAGTCATTAAAAAGTTAGAATCCCGTAGGTGCCTTTATTTATTTATGAAATGATTTTTTTACTGATTAAACTATGTTTCTTCATCTTTGAATCAATCATGGAGTTAAAACATTTTTTAAAAAACATTTGTTTACAAAATTAGAACAGAAAAATCTCAGATTTATAAATATTTTTTTATGAATTATTAATTTTCAATTTCAATTATGTTTAAATTGTAAATATACGACTATTTACCACAGCAATTCTGAAATCAAATTCAATTCTTGGAACGGAAATTCTGTATTGCCGTTTCACATAATAAAATTTATCGGTATTTGTTTTCAATTATAAGAAATATAACTCGCTGTAAAGTTACCAGCAGTGAGTGTGACGTCACGGCATCGACATCGTTGGCAGATTTTAATGATCGAGGAGATGTTTGAAATTTTTGTTACCCGATACGCCGGCCACGTTATGGGGAACAATATTTCCAGGGAAACTTCTTAATTAAATTTTCCGCTCTGACTTTTCTTATTAAAATGAATTGTTTTCATGTAATTTGGAATGGAATGGCTGCGTGGTCGGCTTAAAATAATAACTCACGTTAAGGGTTATATCAACAGTTTTATTTTAAAAGAAAGCTTGGCTGTTACAGGACTAATTACGAAATATTAACCATTTTTTGTACAGCAGTTACTTAGTGGTTAGTTATTCCTTACCAACCAGATTATGGCAATGTTCTTGTGTTCTTAAATGCTTAATTTTCATTTCAAAAAGGTCGTAAACTTATTAACACATAATTTAAGTATTGTTATGTAAATAGGTAATATTAAAATAAGTATAGGTATTAGTTATAGCTATGTAATAGGAATCCTTTATTGTATTGGTGTGTAGGATTAATAATTGTGTGTAAATAAAGAAGTCACTAGATTACTTTAATTATGTATGTGCTTCGAGAACAGTCTAGCAACAATGTGTTCTCCACAGTTCCATCTTCTTAGTATAAAAAGGGTGCAAGTCGCTTGCACTGGCAGTGGTTCTTCAAGCTTTAACAAATACAGTCATCTGTGAGCTTCACCAATACAACGAACAAATTTGATCAGTGAACTAAAACCAGTGTAATGGAATAGTCGAGAGTGTCTTTGTAAAAATAAATATAAAAGTGTTGTAAAATAAAAAACTGTAAAAGAAGACCAGTGTTGTTAATTGAAAAATTTCGAACCCCAAAAATCGTGACAGTATATTTTAAATCAACATTTTTTTATTTTGATGTACGTATTTAAAAAAAAAACTTGTATAATTGATTATATAGGTTTATATCGAAATAACAACTTTTTAATGAAAACTCTCTGAAAACTTAAACGCAGAACAAAACCTGAGTGGGTCATTTTTTCAACCTGGAATCGTCCTTTCCATTAACTTCATACTGTAGTTACATTTTACAGAGTTGAATTTTATTGCATGAACATATGTAATCTAGTCAACGGAATTATACACAAATAACATTAAATGCGCCCATGTTTTTAATTTACATTAAAAGTAAAAAAAAAACTCAAAGATATTTACAAACTAAAGCAAATCAATAAGCATAAAATAAAGAACTTCAAGCATCTCAAAAAACATAGAATTCGGTCTAAATACTTATACTTTTTTTTTGGGATACTCGTTCTTGTTCATAGATTGATGTATTTAAGGCCACACCTACCTCAACCCGCTCGACAAAATATCATTCAGCCCATTGTCGCGCGCCATTTCTGCTACGCCATCGTAGCGGCGCCGGCAAAAACTGAGCTTTTGTCTTGACGAGCGCACAATTGATGAAGACGCTCGCCGGGTCGTAGAGGCAAAAAAAGCTCTTGATGCTACGACGCTATAAGAACTGTTAATGGACTATACATTGACGGGAAGTGCAGCTTTTTTGCTACGACACGTGTGTCTGTCGGGTTCTCAAGTTTGGATGCACTAACGACCGACGAACAATGGGGAAGAAGGTGTTGCATGGCATATTGTTGGTGACAGTTGAGGTATGGCTGAAACAACTGGGGAGGGTTTTCGTTTGACACTCACGATGAAGTAAATGATGACTCAAATGTTTAATATGGGTTATTTTTTATAAATGAGTCATAAAGAGAGAAAAAAAAGCGAGCAAAGACTTGTATTATTTAACTATTTAATTATCATACTTTCATGAGTTTCCCTTGTAATAGTTCCCTAATAAGTTCGTTACCTAATAGTTTGGTATAAGGCTGACCTTTCTATTCTGTACAAACTTAGTTCACTTTTTTCAATGCCACTACAATTTCAAGGAAAGGCGACAGGAGTTAAAAAGTTATTTTCTGTTCAAGTTTTGTTCATGTGAGATTTTCTTTATCTTGTGTGTACACATGCAGAATATGTAAGCGTAAACATACAATGTTCCTGTTTATTATCATGTTTTCAATATGAGCCTTAAATCTCAATATATTTTTGCAATTTAAATTAAATAGTAAAGGGCTAAAAGTTATAATATTCTATTTATTGAAAGCTACATATTATTTTCTTCCGTTATAAAAAAAGCATTGGAGATGCAATTATTTTTAATAACAATACCCATTAAAGCTCTGATTACAAAATCTTTAAATTCTTTATTTTTCAACTTTGAACCACTTTGAAACACTTTGTGACATATTTGTTTTACTTGCAATCGAAAAAAATATATAGGCTTTTAATAAGGTATGCAACTATTTGGTGTGAATTGATCTATTTATATTCCGAGCAAATCAATGTCAACCAATAGTAAGATCTCATTTTAAAACCAATAAAAAAACATCCTTTTTGATAAAATGTTTTTTTTTGCTTTTATTTTAAAACTTAAAGACCTTTTTATTTGTTTTATTGAAAAACAGTAAACTTTCATCCAACACAGCCATTCTCCGCTTTTTATCGTTCGCAAAAATTTTCAATACAGCGTTTCAGTGGCGTTAGTTTAAAAGTCAAAGTGGTTCGTGGCCGTGCCAGTCGTAGCGAGTTTTCATTTTTATAAATCGCTTATTCGAATACAATGCTCCGAGATTTGTCTCGAGCTCCCTAAACACTCTTTGATAGCTTCACATCGTTCACTCTGCGGCAACACGGCGGGAATATTGTCTTTCTGGGGAGTTTTATGAATTTACATACGTTTTCAAGTCACTTGAAACCCTTTTTACTTTTCAATTGTTCTTTATATTTTTCTGGAACAATCGTAAAAGATGAATTTATTGATTATTTATCAAGTGAAGATCACAAAATGTCCACATAAGCTTGTTTGAGGTATTAAAAAGTTTGAATACAATTTTTTGTTTATTTGTGGTTTTTGGCCAAAATTGGTATTTGAATTTAAAAAAATTAAGCCCAAGTTTTGATACATACTCGTACTTAGATATTTTTCATAAAATACCGATGTGTTTGAAATATTTGGGTCAAATTACACTCTTAATTGCAAATAAATAATAAATGTGCAGTTGTCAATATTCAAGTGTACCTAAATGTCATTTTGAAAAGTAAAAAAAAGTATTGAAAAACTTTGGTATTTGAAATTTATTTCTATTGGTAAAAAAATAAGCCATCAGCATTTAAAATTGAATCCTGAAAAAATAATTTCTACAAAATGCTCAGCTTCAAATTGAATGAAACCACTTGGAGGTTTCTCAGCTCAAGGGTTCATTAGTACGGTTATTGTTTGGCGTAGAGGGTGGAGAGCGAGACCTCTACGCTTCAGTTCTACGGTCCGTCATTAGGAAACCATTAATTAAGTATGACGCGCGGGGATGTTTTTCAGCAAAGCTTGCCTCTACGCCAAGAAGACGTGTCTATCGTTCACACGCTACGGAGACACAACAGCCACGAACAATGGAGCTGCTTAAAGGAGAAGCGGAAACGGTTTTCAGCTTCGTAGAGCTTAGGTGCTACGCCACGGTACAAGAAAACATACCTCTAGCTAATGATGTATTGATGCTTTTATATGAACTGCAAAATAAAATTTAAAGTACAAAATCATCATTAAAATTAAAAAGAAATCAAAAAACATATGTCTTAAAACGATATAGTCTGAAAGTATTTATTCTTTTATTTGATTTTTGGAAATTTCTTCAACATAATATTATTAAACTTGAAAAGGAGAAGGATTTTTTTTTGTAATAAAGATGGTGGACAACAGTTGATTGAAGTGCAGTTGATTAAAAGTAGAAATAAATCAATTTTTATGTAAGTTTTTCAATAAAAAATTATGGCGTACACTATATGAGTAGCTAAAGTTGCGTTTGCGTAGTTGCGCTTTACAAAGTTTTTTGCTTAATCGCGTAAATATTCAAAATGCGATCATCAATTAACAATTAACTGAAACTCTCCTTTAAGGTTTTTAATTTCAATTTTGCACAACCCTTTTTTGTTTCCAATTCAGGACGTCGACCATAAATTGAGAAGTGGCCAGACCTCACAGCCTTCAGCCCTTCCATTCACGTCCACCATTGTAACCTGACACTCGCCCCCCTGGTCGGACGTCACTATTATCTCTCGGGGAGCGGGGTAAACCCCTAAAGTACTCGCGCGATGGGCGGACAATTAATGATGATTTATCGACGGGAATCCGATGCATGATTAGCGAAAAAACCAAATCTCCAGTGACCTTCACGACTACACTCCATGGCTTATAGCTTACCCCATTCACACATAAAGGCCGGGATTAGTTTAAAAAAAGTTTCACTATCTGAGTTGCACTACTTAATGGTTGTAGTTTCACAGAATTGTCATAGGCCCCTAGAGTCTTTAGAATCTAGGGAGTCTCCCGCACAGGATTTCTTAAAAAAAAAAAAAAAAGGTTTCTATAGAATAATAATTTTATTGGTCTCTTAATAGTTAAAATAAATAAACTTTAAATTTCTTATTTTGTCTGTAAACTCAGAATTAAACTCAAAAAATGCATTAGGAAGTGTTTTTTTTTTACTATATGAGGGTATGGAGATCAGAACGTGAAGCTGAAAAGAACCGTTCAAAAGAGAACGAAATCGAAAAATCAATTTCATATTTTGATAAACCAATCAGATTAGATTAGATTAGAATCCACTAGATTTAAACACAGTTCGTGTTCTCTTGAACTAAAGTCTCTCGTAATAATTTTCATGTTACTCAATTATGAGATTTTATGTTATAAAGAGAGTCACTGTGAATCCAGCTTATTAATTCAATAAGCAAAAAGTTTCGTTTTGATCCATTCTGTTTATATAAACTATTCACATAGTCAGTTTAAACTAAAAAAACCTGTTTGTCGCAGTTGCAGGCCGTTAAAACAATAAACCATGCACTGTTTGGTCGCAGATGTCATCCGACTACAGTGTTTCAAGTATATAACATTCCGTTCAAACTCAAATAAAGAGTAATGCATGGAAACAAAAACGCTTAATCGAAGCGCTGTATTACTCTTAATACATTTTTTTATGGACGCAATTATTTAGTTTTACAGGAAAGTTTTGTACTTGGGGTAGAGAATTCAAATGACGCACATAATACGCAGAGCATTCATTTGTATCCGGCGGGCGCGGATGCATTTCCGAATCAATTTTGCGAGTTGTGCGTTTCGCAAATGTTTGCCAAATTAATACTCTTCATTTGCCGGTCGTGTCGGCGATTTATTGGCGGAACTGCACGAGTGCGGAGCCTGCGGACACGGGCGGTGTATGCTCGGTACTAGATGATGCAAGGGAATGGTTGATGGATGGAAAATTAATATTTTACGTATAGATAATGATACCAGATGATCTTAGAACACGATGTTTCGCTGAAGTTTTATTTGTGTGTAAAAGTCAAGTCTTTGAAGTGATCCTCTTGTTATTTTTGTACCATATAGGTACGTCCGTACTTACATGATAATTTATACACATGCCGTGAAATATCTTAACCTTTTGATATCCAAATGCTTGCAGCTTTTGCGGTAAGGATTTGGATATTAATATTTACAGTGCATTTTTGTCGTAAATCACTGCAAGGGCACAATTCAACTGTAACATCTCCGAAACAAACATGTCTTCAATCCCGACCTAAACGCACTTGCACTCTCTGTCGCTCTAAGCTCATGGAGTAGGGCATTCCACAGCACAAAGCCGGCCATGCAAAATGAACGATTCAAGTACTTTGCTTTATTACACCGTTTGTTTGGGAACAATCAATTACCAAACATGGATAGCGGACGCTTTGCTAACAGTGAACTTTTTCCGAAATTGTATATAGTAGTTTACGCATGTAAGTATATTATTTATTCTTATTTTTGTACCACTATTTATACACTAAATTTTATGTATGCAGTACGCCTGTCAGTTGAAACTATTTTTTTATAATACCAAAAAAACATATCTATTACCAGTCGGACCGTTTTTTTAAATTGAAAGCAGCCCTGTCCAATCAGCATCATTGGAAGTTGACAAATTCAGCTTTCCGTGAATCTGCATGCCGGTATTAGTCATGCATAATGGCAGCCGGACGCACATTTATTTGAATATTCCGTACGCACGCTCCTGGCAACTATTTATGGAAATCACTTGTATAAAATAATAATTTGCGTCCGGCTAAATGTACAAATTTGTTTCACTCTGCGTCGCTGAACTGAATATGTTTTGATTAAATTTTTTATCCAATTTGTGGAAAATATTTTTAATTTTTGTAATTATTTCCACTCAAACATCATTTCCATGTAAATTGGCAAAATTCAAAAAGAGCGATTGCGTTTGTTTAAAATGAATATTTTTTTCATTTAAATCAATATTGAGCTCAATCCCACTCTGAAAATCATTTGAACAGTCAAAATATTTTAACACACATTAATCTGTTACTTTATCTACCCAACCTTTTACTTTGGATAATCTCATTTCTAATTTTTTAAAATCTTTTATTTTTTTTGTATACAATAATTATTTATTTTTTCTCAGTCTAATCTAGCGGGCATTGCCTCAGATCGAACATCACAACATACGAGTTAAGTTTAAAAAAATAACGTCCACCATATTTACAAGAACTGAGGCTCACATCGATAATTTTATATTACAAAAGTCTCCTTTGACTAACCATACTTTTATTGAGATTAAATATATTATGTGGTTTATTTGATAATGACGCAACTGAAACGTAAAAACATTTTTTACATATTTACCGGTGATACCATCCTAGCCCTCTGGCATGAAACGAAAAAAATCTACCAACAGAGGTAAAGAACAGGACACTTGTATAGTAAAATAGCCACATTTATCGGCTCTTTAGAACTTGTTTGTCTTAAGGCTGTGTTAAAAAAAAAATCCCGTTGTTTTTTAAAATATGTTTCTTATACTTTATGGCCTTAGCAAACGAGTGACATTAATGAAAATAATCATGGGTGTGAAAGAATTTTTTATCTTAATTTTAAAGTTTTTTTTTTATATAACTTAAAAAATGACGCCACAAAAATATATTGAATAAAACTCTTTTTTTTTTTTTTTTTGCTCGCATTTTGTTGTTTTGTATTTTGGAAATATTTTTTTTCTTTATAATTATAGAATGATACAAATTCTAGTAGATACGTGGTGTAATTTTTAATAGAATAATGTGAATAGTTTTTGCGATAATATGAAAAAACTGAAACTTATTAACTTATTTAATTCTTAAAAACAGAATTTGTATCATTCTATAATTATAAAGAAAAAAATATTTTCAAAATACAAAACAACAAAATGCGAGCAAAAAAAACGAGTTTTTTTTAATATTTTTTTTGACCGGAGTCTTAAGTCCATCAGAAGTAATTTCACATGAACAATGTTGGTATATGTACTAGACGAATGTGTTTGTAGTTAACTGGAAACGGATTTTAAAAATGCTTTACAAACTAAGTTCTTAATGCAGATTGTATAGATTATAGAACGTGATTTTTAAGACAATGTCATTGAAAGGTTATCATTGAATCTAATCTAATCTTATCTAAGTTGCAAAGATATGTTACATTTAAGATTCACATTACATGCATTCTCACAACCAGACACGTACAAGTTCGCGCTTGCACATGCCTCATGTGAACCTACAATATAAAAACCAAATCTACAATGGGCATACACCCTGCAACTCTTGCCGTCCTTCCCTGTAACAGGGGTGACATTGGCAAAGCGACCATTTTTACAGTATGGGTGGTCAGCCGCATACCAACCTATAAGTCAAGGAACATACACAACAAACTACATTTTATAACTCAGTAAATAATAATATTTTCAAAACTAAACAGAAAACAAATTACAATTTAACAAACCCTATCCGCTAACATTACAGATCAACTGCCATTTCTTTCTGTCCTTGCATACTTCTTTCATTTTCGAATCAAATGGTGTTATTGGTATATGAAATGTTATATATTGACCGGTCCGTAGTCCAGTGGCCGCACTTACAACAACGACTCGTAAATGGAAGTTTGTGGGTTCGAATCCCGGTGAAGCAAAAAAAATATTTCAATTATATTTTCAAATATGCTCTTCGCTGGGTTGAAATATTCATACAACTTTACCAAAGACCGATCACTAAAGGTCCATCCAGCCGTACAGCAACTGGGGCTTTGAAGGGACGACCAAGCTTGTAAACACCTCTGCGGCACAACAGCAAGTGTCATATACCCCTAGAGTCTCTGAAATATAGAGAGTCTCCCGCACAGGATTTCTTTAAAAAAAATGGTAGGTAAGCCAACAAGCACAGGAGGGGCGTAATCTAAATGAAGCCTAATTTCTTTAAAAACCAACTTTTAATAACTTACATACGCATTTTCTTCCTCTTCATCTTAACTATTGTTAATTAAAGTAAACTGTATTTAGCGTTACAGGAGTATCAAGTAGCGACGTGTGTGTGTGTGTGTGTGTGTGTGTGAGGAGCAAGTTCTCAGGTCACGCGCTGTAACAAGATCTCCACATAGCCCCAGTGCAGCATGCTCCAAGCATAAAATGTATAATTAAAACTCAAGCACAGCGTATACCAAAGAGTGTATAGATAATTAAACAGCACTTCTGTGATATGTTTCAGTTTCTTTACATTATTGGTACAACGCCTTGGTTGAGTGTAGACGTAGTGTTTTACACTCTAAAGGCTGGTTCGGACAAGGCGAGTAATTTAGTCAAGTAACGAGTAATTTAGTGGCTAAACGTGTGCGAACCCCAACAATTTAGTCCAGTAGTTAAGTCAATGGTTTAGTCAAGCCGATCCATTTCATTCTATTTTTTCGGGCAAGTAGCGGCCCCGCCCACCATCCGTGGGCGAGTGTTGCCGAGAAGCCACGGAAAAGTCCGAGTCCGAAGAGCCACGGAAAAGCCCGAGTCCGAGTCGAGTTTATTAGCGGCCGCGCCATTGGCCGCTCACTCTTGGCGGGGAAACGGAAATGCAAGAATGGCGGCAATTTAAATTGGCTGCAGTTTGAAAAGATAATGCCCGTTTTCAGCAAGAATATTTAAAGATAAAGTGCTGTTTAAAAATATTTAAGTACTTAAGAACTTCTTATATTTGCGAGCCCGATGTTCCGCTCCCTAAACTTAGCGACCTGTCAGTGAGGTTATGTCATGTTTAAACTGTAAATAAGTGGATATGCACACCGATATCCTTGGTTTTTTAGAAACTCTGGAGAATATAGAAGTTGCTAGGACTTATCTACGTCCAAAAAGTTTTGAGAAAGGTAATTTTTTTTCGATAAGAATAGTATGACATCGATTTTTGGTGCGGATATCAGCTGTCAAAAATACAATCATGTAGCTCCTTGCTGACAATAGAGCTGTACAAATATAGTTTTGGTAAAGATGTTGTGGAAATAACTATTATCGTCCATGAATTTATTACGTATTTAAAAACATCGATCTTTTACATTGATCGATGTTTATAGGTACCTACCATAAATTTGTCATATCACAGGCCTTATGATATCCTTCAGATGGATTGTTACTTGTTGTTTTGTACAGAAACAATTCAGTGACACACGGGGATAACTAATTAGAGGCATTACAATTTTATGCCACTGTAAGCCATCAGCTGGTATCTGTGACAGACGTGAGAGGCGTATGTAGCAGGATTGAACAAGTTTCTCGCGGTCAGCCTCTGAAAAGTTGAACCATGTTTCTTCTTTAACTTGATAATTGATTGGTGACCGCCGTGTATTTGAAAATGCCGATTTTACATGTCGAATATTGATGTTAATTGTCAACAACGAAAAATGCAACAGAGAAATGCATCTGAATGCAGCTGCAGACTACGAGCCGTATTATAGTGTGTGCATACAAAATATACTTTGTACACATCATTGAAAAGATAAAAATTCAATTAAAAAATAATGTTTGCAGCGTAAATGGTAGATATTATTATAAACATCAAATAGTCATGTGTTGTTTTTATTTAAAATGTGTATATTATTTTATAAACCATAAAATACATTTCGAATTTACAAAAGTCGAGTTTCGAAGTTGTTTGCTAAACAGGCTCCTAGCTAGGTGGCCGGGCATAAATCAGTTAATATTTCCAAACTATAGCCAATTTAAAGGGCTTTATAATAACATGATTTTAATACTCAATTAATATTTTCAAACTGCAGCCAATTCAAATTTTCCGCCATTATAGAAAGGGCTTTCTGCAGCCAACTTCGCACTTGTGTACTGTACTGGACCGTAATGCGAACGCTTCACGGGCGAGTAGCGCCCCGCCCACTACTAAATTACTCGCTACTTGACTAAATCAGTGGCCTCGTGCGAACTAGCCTTAAGTCTCACAGCGGCGGCCGCGGGTCCACTCCCATTACGTCATGAATCACAAAGTTGGGAGCTCAGCTTGTAAATGCATTATGCGCTTGGATGTGAGTTGCGACACTAATGGTGCACAATATTTAGCTACAAATCCACAATAAAATATGTACCTACCCAAGTCGATGCTTCTTTCAAGATCCTTTAAAATAATCTAACACAAAAAATAACTTCCGATATTTTTCAGACTCTGCTTTTGATGTTCTTGGCAACCATCAAGTTCATTTTGTATGAAAAATAGTTGACAATCAAACATTTTTCTGTCAAAATAAGTGGAATGAAAAAAGATCTATCTATGTTTTTACAAATATAAACATAATTTAAAGTCCAATTGTTTTTTTATAAAATATTGTAAAAAGTACAGAAATAATGATCCTGAAAGATGATCGAGTAATAATTTTATTTCAGTAGATGCAAGAAATATGATTAATATTCTGAAAACACATTTATACTCGTAACTGACTAACAAAATGTAGTTACGTTTGTAAATTACAAAACGTGTCGTATGTTACTTTTCCTTTCTGAGCTAGCTTAATGCGATATATTTTTATTTTCGCTAATCACACGAAAGCTCGCATACATTAGCTCGCATGCATGCAGTATACACGTGCGCCGCATAGTTCTCCAGATGCAGTTCGTCTTGCCTTGGACAGACATAATGCAGCGCGGCCATAATGACTTAATGCCGTAGCAACTTGTGCAACGTAGAGTAGCGTAGGGAAGAGTTAGCGAGCTCCCCACTTAGCACATTGTGAACTAAACACAAGGCAGCTTACGCAAGGGGACTGTAAATTTCCTTGCACTCTTTCATTTCTATTTGTTTATAAGTATTTGGTTTTGTAATTAAAAAAAACACTAAAAAAGTCTTAAAAAAAAAGTAAGAGTTTATTTTCTTCGCGCATTAATTTTTTCAGTAAAAAAAATCAAGGAATGCTTCGAGATCAATAAAACATAGGTACTGTTTCGTAGGTACTATTTTGAATGTGCTCTTCGCTGAGTTGAAAAATTCATAAACCTTTACCAAAGAGCGGTCACTGAAAGGTCCATCCAACCTTACAACAACTGGGTCTTGCTTGAGAATTGGCGCTTTCTACAGCGACGAACAAGCTTGCAGAGGGCTCTTGAGGTGTGATACACACAAAAACAGCGCTCACCAAATAAATCATCCATATATTATTATTATTATTATTACTGAAATGTAATTTCATAGCTGTAAGTGTTTGTATTTCTTGTCTTGAATCCTGCCGCCATTCCTCTAGGGGTGGCCGGTACCTTCACACAGTGCCTCCACGTGACTCTGTCCTTGCATACTTCTTTAAAATCTAACTTATCTGATCAATCCATTCTTTTCTAGGTCGTCCCCTTCCACGCTTTCCTATTACATTCCGTTTAAACACTTCTTTTGTCAGTTGGTCTTCATTCATCCTTTCAATACGTCGTAACCATCGCATCACACTTCTTTGAACTTTCACTTTCACGGTTTTTTTTTACTCCGCATTCATTCAGAACCCATTCGTTTTTCACTCTATCTGTTAGTGTTTTTCCTGTCATAATTCTCAAATGAGCCTTTTCTACGGTGCATATCTTATTTACTTCTTTTTCATTTACCGTCCACAACTCGCTTCCATACATTAGGTATGATTGCTTTATTTGATTTTTCCATCATATTTATGCGAAATATATCTGAAGGAGGTTGACCTTGTAATTGAATTGTAATTTGTATGACTTGTGATTTATTATATATAAAAAAGTGTATTATTGTCATTTTTGTTTAATGGTGCTTTTATAACGCAATGAGTAACTCAAAAACATAATAATCTCTTTCAATTCTTGAAGTGCGGACTTCATAATAAATTATTAAATTGTCATGTAGTGATATAAAAATCTTTTAATTAAAGTATATAAGTACACATTAGCAGGTGGTGATAAGACTCGGGTCTACATCGTAGCAAAAAACGTACCTCTACGATTTGGTTCGTTGCAGAAAGCGTAGCAAGCTCCACGCTTGGGGCCAGACCGGTGGAGAGTTCGCCCATTTAGTTTGACATTGGAATACAAAGCCTCGCGAGTCTATTCACGTTATGAGCTGTGTAATTTAATACCACCATTAGTTGGAGTGTTAGTTACCCTCTACGCCACACTGTTAATGCTCTACGCCGCGCAGAATAAAGACTGCTACGCCAGATTCGCTTACACCTGAGTTTTTCAAATCTGAGAAATTCCGCCAAAATTGTCTTCATTTCCTTCAAATTTTTTTTTACTGAAATAATATCTTCTGAATTTTTATTTTTGTTTGTTTAAGGGTTTATTAGTTTATTTTGTAGCTAAATGTTTCTGAATTTCAAGCTTAAAAAAAAAAAATAGGAGAAAACATTCAAAATGTGTTGGAGGCAAATGATAGTGAAGTTAAGAATAAAACGGTAAAAAAAAAACCATGACAAAATTGTATCTACAATAAATGTTTTCACCGTTCTGACTCTCATTGGCACTTTTTTCAATTAACTAACATACTAGTCTTGTATTCTTTAAATTCAATTAAATTTTTAATGTGTTTGAATAAAACATCATGCCATGTAATTTGTAAATTGCTATTCACTTTCGGTGTTATTCTTACTTGTCATATTTCGCCATCGGCCTAACTGGCGACTACTTAATCTGGGTACAACGCCGGACTAGACCAAATTTGAAATATTGATTCTCGTTCATAGTGTAACGTAGGAACAGTTGAGCCTGCGACCAAATTTGGACGGCTGAAATTACGTCCGTTCAATGTCGTATTTAAAAAAAAAATCTGTTCTGGAGATGTCACTTTATAAATATTATTTAAAGAATAGGGAATTTTCAGTCGTTTTTAAATAATTATTAAAACAATAACCATTGACAATAACGCAAAAAAAGATGAAAAATAAAAGCAAATAATCAGTTTATAAATTTGTTGTGCAATTTATAATTAAAACAACTTTGAAAACAATTGATTAGCCAAAAAAATCCGTATATTTTTTGTGGATCGGGAAAAATAAACCAAAAGTAGGGAATATGCGTTTGGGACTACCACACAAATATAGCTGACGTCACAATGGCGGACGGCTAACTGTTTTGTTTGTACACAGATCATGTCGACGCGAAATGCAAGTAAATATTTGATTTCAGATGGAAAAAGTGTCTCATATGTGTTCGTAGAGTGTTAAATATTCTCTTCACTTATTTTAAACTATATACATAACTTCAGTTTCGCGGAAAAATTTTCATATTGAGAAATTAGCCGCGAGCCGTGATGCAATCTGTCAAATGATTTATTTTGCTTTTTAATTTTGTGTGTTTTGTGCCTCAAAAAGCGATTGATTAGCAAAAAAGTGCTGAATTCTGTCAATTTGACCAAAATGACAAAAACAAATCGCAAAACAAAACAGTAATAAAGCAAATATTTACTATTTAATATTAAATACGGCAGTTGTCAAAATCGATTGTACCACAAAACCCTCTCCGAGGCGGTTTTGTCTTGGCCTAACTTCGCATACATTTGGAGGCTAGATTTGGGCGGGCGTTGAACTCGAGACGCAAGCCTAACTACTTCAGAAATGTTCAAAAATCAAAATTAAGCAAAACGTGGGTTCAAAGGGCGACGAAAATGTCTAAGAATAACACCGTTTGAATTTAATTTGAAGTAAAGCAACGAATATTTTTTTTTTAATAAATTTTTGTTAATTTACTTAACGCGCAGTCATAAAATGTCTCTGCTGAATAAATTCAAATGTTAATTAGCAATATGACATTCAATAAAAATGATGTACGTCCATTTAATATTGACCTGTAATCAAAACTATGGATATAATATTACGTGATTAAAGTACATTCTACAACTAAAATCATTATTTGGCTTTTTCATGAGCAGAAACCCGTATTTTAAAACCAATAAATTCAATAATGCCGGAGTGATGTTTTGCGAGATTTGTTGCCATGGTCTGTGGGAGCTGGAGCTTCTGGACGTTTCGCTCATTTTTACGATGGGCTTCTTCAGCGTGAAGTATAATGATGAAGATGATTTTTAATAGAACTGTGAATAATGAATTCAATAATGATTATATTCTAATGTTTTCTCTTTATTTATGAATCTTATTAAATTTCTACATTAAAGACCTGATTCTTTGGACGTAGAAAAATTCCAACAATAAAATATCAAATACATTTTCTAAATCAAAAAAATCAAAAAAATTTCACAGGTTCGAATCTCAAAATAAATTAGGTTCGTCATTCAGATACAGCTCATTAGAGATATAAGTGGTTGAAAACATGACTAGAACCCCTAGTAATTCGCTCCAAAGAAAGAACCTTTATTTTGAAATGCTACCTTTGTTTATTTTGATTTTAATTTGTTTGTTTGTAATCCTCAAGAAGTAATTGAAAGTTCCACTCCCTTTTTTCATACGTTTCTTTTTATAGTAACGGTTTCTAGTTTTGATGCCATATCGCAAAAACGCAACTAAGCTACACATACGGTGTAACTTCTTGCCTGCGTTTCCCCAAAGGGGTCGCATGTGGCGCTTCGGGATCTATTTATTTTTACAGGTAAGGGGGCCGGCCTCACACCAAACACTTTCAGTTTTTTTTTTTTTTTTTTTTTTATTTATTAATATTCCTCTTCAAAAATACAGATAATTATACACATTTTCAAAAAAAAAAAAAACTTTAAAGAGAAACCCACATAGGCATAGCCTGTGCGTGGGTATACAAATATGATAAAGTAAAAGCAAAAGTTGAAAAATTTAATTACCATCTATACAGAACAAAGGAAAAACAAAAACTTTTATAGAAAAAGAGACAAAGTCCAGAAGAAAGAGAAAAAGAGAAAAAAAAAAACAAAAACAATAATAAAATGAAACAAAAAGAAAGTAGAGAAAAATCAGTAATACAATAAACGTATTTAGAAAAAAAAAAAATAAGAATGAATAATTCAGTTTATAAGTAATAAAGTTCAGAAGCTCATTAGACACAAGTAATAATTTTTCATTTAACATAATTTGCTTCAATCCAAATAAAATTGAAAATCTGCATTCAATCAGTCATTTAGTACACCTTGAATGATCTCCTTATCCATAACCCACTTTCTGATATATCCTTTGAAAACTGCAGGATTCAGGCTCAAGATATCTTCCAATTCATTACTTAGGACATTATATAATTTAGGTGCAATATAAGAAGTATGTCTCTGCCCTAATCTACTTTTGCAATGAGGTACTTTTATAACATTTTTGAGTCGCTGACTGCTCCTACCTTCATTATACTCAAACAATTGTAATCTCGAGTGAATGAATTTCAAGCTCTGGAAACCATACATCTGTCTTATGTTCATAATTCCTGTCTCATGAAATAACAATTTTGATGGGTACATAGAGGGTTTTTTGAACATTATTTTAACAATAGTTTTTTGAGCTGTTTCAAGCGCCTTGATATGGCTATCTAAGGCCCCTCCCCATACAATCATTCCATAAGTCAGAGATGAATGCACCAGAGCATAATAAACCATTTTTATAAATTTTATATTCAAATTCAATTCGCTGAGTCGCTTAAATACATAGTACAGGAATCGCAGCCTGCCGACTAGTCCCTTCAAATGCGTGGTCCATTTCATTTGCGAGTCAATACATATTCCTAAGTACTTTGTACAAGTCTCATTTTTCATCTTATTACAATTTTTGCACACAAGTATATCGCAATCATATTTGTGAAACATTAAATCCAAACTATTTTTAGGAGACGCTTTTTTTGTGTTGTAAAATGGTATAAATAGGGTTTTTGCAGTGTTCAAAGACAATAAGTTACCATCTAGCCATTGTTTGACTATTTGCATACACCTATTCGCTTTTATAATTGTTTCTTCCCAGGTTTTAGCTTCAGTTGTAATTGCAGTATCGTCTCCATAAGATATTAGTTTGCCTGGTAAGTTTATATTACATAATTCGTTTACATATACTACAAACAGCAAAGGTCCCAATACCGTTCCTTGTGGAATTCCATGTTTCACTAGTTCAGATTCACTAAAACAACAATCAAGTTTTGTTGCCTGAGAACGATCATTCAAATAATTTTCAAAAAAGGTTAAACATTTACTCTGTATACCCAAACTAAACAGTCTTTTAATTAATATTTTATGGTTTACAGTATCAAAAGCTTTTTTTAAATCTAAAAATATGGTCAGACATTTATTGTTTTTATCTAGTTCAGTAGATATTGTTTTAGTGAGACTATAAATCGCATCTTCTGTGCTGAGATTTCTTCTAAAACCAAATTGGTTGGGTGATAATAATGAATTGGATTCTAGATAATCTATTATTTGTTTTTTTATACATTTTTCTAAAATTTTAGCCAGTTGTGAGATTAATGTAATTGGTCTATAGTTGTTAACTTTTTGCATTAAGCCAGTTTTATATATTGGAATAATATGAGCTTGTTTAAATTTTTTGGGAAATATTCCTGTTTTAATACAGGAGTTAAATATGTGTAACAATGGAAGAGTTATTTCTTTTTTATTGTTTTAATTGTTAAAATGCTTAGTTTATCTGGTCCTGTAGCTGTATTTGAGTCAAGGTCAGATATATATTTACAGATTTCTATTTCTGAAATATCTTGAAAATTAAGTAATGGAGGAGTTTCTTTATTATATTCATTGAATTTATTTGTGTCATTCTGTATTTGTGCCCTGAAAATAGGAGTATTTTCTATTATATCTGTTGCCACATTAATAAAGTATTTATTGAAATGATTTGCAATCTCTTTTGGATCAGTAACTATGGACCCATCATCTAAAGTGATCTGTTTAGGTGTGTTGATTTTGTTTTGGTTTCTGTTCGTAATATCGTTTATGACATTCCATGTTTTTTTAGAGTCAGTGTTAGCATTTTGTAAGAGTTGAGAATAGTAGTCACGCTTACATTTTTTTATTAGAATATTTAAATAGTTTCTATAAATGACGTATTCCTTGCGTTTATGTTGTAAAAAAGGGATATTACACATTAGACAGTAGTTTTCATATTTTTTATAAAGTTTGAATAGTTTATTTCTATGTTGAATCGAGACTATAAGTCCTCGAGTAATCCATGGTTTTATTTTTTTATGAATTCTTTTTGGAGTTTTGATTGGTACATAACATTCGTCTATATGTTTTTTAAGTGTATCATAAAAGAGATCAAGTGATTGATCCGGGTTTTCATTTGATGTAACTTCGCTCCAAAGCTCAGATTTAAGAGAAATTGGTTAATTTTTGGTAATCAATTTTAAAAAGTAATTCTTTGTTATCTTTTACTATAGGAAAAATGTGTGGCTGAAAAGTATGTCTATAAAATGCGGGATAGTGATCGGTGATGTCTATTTTTAAAATGGCTGATTTGGGGAAATACTTTTTGCTAGATTGTAGGAAAATATGGTCCAAGCATGAGTCTGTTTTTACATTTGGTCTAGTAGGACTGTTTATATATGATTCAAAACCTTTTTTATATAACATATTCAGATATAAATCTGCAGTTGGATTTTGCAGTGGATTTGTTGTATTTATATTAAGATCTCCAAGTACGAGAGAGAAATCATGACTTTCCAGATCAATGTTCTCGATAAATTTCTGTAGTTCGTCGATAAACAACTTACTATCAAGAGATGGTGAACGGTATATAGCCAGAATTGAATATTTCTTTTTACTTTTGCTAAAACATATTCTGATTGTATTTGAAAACCTGAAATCAGGTGTAGTTATTTGTACATTTTCAATAGTGTTGTTATTATAAAATATTGTTATACCATCATGTGAGGTGTGTTTAGACGGTACTGAGAACATGGTAAAATTTGGAATAAAGAATGGTATATTGTCTTTTTGTTGATTTTCAGTTAAAACTATTATGTCTAGTGTTATTCTTATTGAATTTAATACAATACAAAAATCATCAAAATTCTTTCGGATACTCCTGATGTTGAAATTGATTAGGCTAAATGAGTTGTTGTCATCTTGAAGTTGTTCTCTGTCGGTTATGTAGTCGTGCAGATCCTCCACTGTCTCACACATCTGGGTGCTTGCGTGTTCATAATCCATCGTTGTATCAAAAAAACTTAATAATCGTCTACTATGAAGAATAAATAATAAGTTGAAGTTTTATGATATATTTTTTTAATTTTTTATATTTTTTCAGTTGTTCTGGTTCTCATTTCTTGTGAAGGCTGAGTAAGCCTTTGAGATCGAACCCTTGCTCTCGGCATTGAATGCAAACATTCTACCAATTGAGCTATTGACCTTTTTAGGAGCTTGATCGTCGTCGCAACAAAGCGCCAATTCTCAAGCAAGACCCAGTTGCTGTAAGGCTGGATGGACTATTGGTGACTGGTCATTGGTAAAGGTTTTATGAATTTTTCAACCCAGCGAAGAGCAAATTTGAAAATATAATTATGGTATATTTTTTGTGCTCCGCCGGGAATTGAACCCACAACCTTCCCATTCAGAGTCCAAAGTGTTACCACTGAACAACGGACCGGTCATTGTATATCCTTCATCAATATATCGGCCATATCCTTCATCGATATTTTGCTTTTACCTAATGGAATTATGGTTGCCAACAGATTTTAATAAATTTTGAAAAGATTTTTGTGAAACACTGTGGAAATTCATTTTAAAAAATTGATTATTTTTCAATAAAAAATTAAAAAATAAAAGAAATTAAAAACTTTGTTTTATTCCACTTTTATTGTTTTTGAGTATGTTACAAACGTTTTCGGAATACCTTCCATCATCGGGTAACAACAATTACTAAAATCAAACTTAAAAATTAAGACATGGGTGTGGGATCTATTGGTGGTAAGGGAGGGGGTAGCAAGGTAGGTATTTGGGAGGGAGATGGTGAGTTTTGGGGCGGAGCTAATATTGTTAGGAGAGGAGACGTAATGGCGGGAAGTTGAATATTTAGCATATTACTTTTATTTCTATGTTTATTTATCTCTAATATTTCTAATATGTCTAACTTTCTCCCTTTTTGGCAGCTATTTATTAATTCTAAATTATCTATATTAAAAGATTTTAATATATGTAATCATGCATGAGATTTACAAATTTTATTATTTTATTTGCAATGAAGTCGAAACGAACAGCTTTTTTTTGGTGACGTTGCAGGTTTAAATAACTTAGGTTCTTAGCAACCAAAACCAAATTATTCACTGGCCGATCCCTCAACAGGCCAGATGGATGCCATCACGATTTGTTTATGCTTCCTCCACAATATACGCAATATTCCAGCCTGCATATTGTCTGGAGATTGAGCGTGCCCACTGTCTGGTCTACTCCGCGATAATACTCATCTGGTTTTATTCATCCGTCTATCGGCAGTGCTCAGTTTTACGGCGAGGCGGCATTTATGTCCGGAGACGCCGTAATATGCAAATCAAATATTCATTTTTATGATTCAGTTTACGGCTCCAGCCCCCAAGCAAGACAGAGATGGCCTGCAACGTCTCGGGGTATCAGATACATGAAATCTTGCTTCTTATTTTCTTGTTTTTAACGATCAAAAAAAAAATTACGCAATGTTATATCATGTAAGTTGAAGGTGCTACAAAGAAAGTATACAAATGGGAAATAGGGTATCCTGAACATGAATTGGGGTTTTCCGTCTTATATGTATGATGGCCTAATGCATTTGGAAAATAAGCATTAATCGGTCAAGTTGTTATGATAAACGCTTCTAAATCGTATAAGTTCGTGCTTACACTTGCTGCATGCTTATTTTGTCAAAAATAGAAACCTAACCTCACCCGAACATAAATTATACAACTCCAGCTGCCCTTTGGTGAAACCGGGCTGATATTAGCAAAATTGAATCTGTTCAGCAGGGATAACAGCCTCATATCAACCAATCTATGTGTAGGTACTGTAACTTTAAGTATCACTCGGTCAAAATTCCGCTATAGGTGGCTAGAGCGTCTGCAGATTTGTTTCCATTTTTTTCAAACCTGGTATAATTAGCATTAAGCTCATTCACATACATCACCTTTATCACATCTTTCCTTCTTTTATTTTGGCTTTGCAGACCCATTCTGTCACAATTTCGCCAATCTGATCCAGCCATACTTTCTTCGGTCTCCTACACATAATCCAATCCCATAATAAAAGATTTTTCCCAGGCCTAATAAAGAAAAATAAATATTTTTAATTGCGGCATATTGTTCCTCTCCCATCTCTAGCTTGCAGCTCGATACTAAGGCAACTGGAACATTAAAACTTCATGCGATAACGATTCCCTGTATAAAACATACTCGTACAGGCCGCTCATAAAGAATAAAGTTCGCACTTTGAATTCCTATAACTCTCGGAATCACCATTTATTTCGGGGAAATCATGACGGTTATGCTACTGTAATGGCTCTGTCGTACATTTGCTGATTTTTTACGTCATCCGAGAACCCTTTTTAAGCCTTTCATATCTCGTATAACCACGCAAGGCTTTTTACGAAAATGCAATTTTATGAAACGATTTTTGTTGAATGTTTTTATGAATGTGATCCGTCGCCCAGCCTTAAATATAAGCTGCACAAATATATTCAAATATTGTAAATTCTACTTTGAAAAATAAACTTGTGAGTTCACGCTAAATCATACTGTATATTATGAATTTGATGATAGTGATGACTTGGTATAGCGCCGTTTCGTAAAGATTGTCACTCCTAGGGTTATAGAACAAAACCATACACCCTTAACAAAGGTAACATGGACAATAGTTCAACAATCTTTAAAATAGGCAGATGAGTCATGGAACTGTAAAAAATTTCAAAACCTCTGAATTATATTTGTTTTTTTTTTCACACATAACAAATAACCAGCAAGATTTTATTACATGAACTTTTCATTAAAATCTCCAAACATAATTGAAGATAATTAATATCCTGAAGATGCCTTATTACGTGAAAACGTTTGAGTAAAAAATAAAATAAAAAGTTAATTAAAACTTTGTTTTTTCCAATTCAATTTTTAAAATAAAATGGACTTTCACTGTGTGAACAGATTTACTTACACTTAAAAACATAATTGAAAATCCTTTAGGGCGTTGGAATGTTTTCACGTAGGATTGCTACCTTTTTTAAAACAAAATATGACATTAAAAATTCACAAATTTTGATACCTGTCAGGTTGCAGGAAAAAATAAGAAAATCTTTTAAAGAGTTTTTAAGAGAGTTTTAGAATGTCCTAATTGATAGTATAATCCTAGAGTATTTTAGTTGTAGTTATCTTTAACCTTAGTTTCAAAGATATGTATTTCATTTAAGATTCATATTTAATTCATTCCCATTATCAGACAAAAACTCGCGCTTACACATGCCACAAGTGTACTTACAACTTAAAAACCCAATCTCAAATCAACATAACTCTGCAACTGATGCCAACGTTCCCTGAAAACGAAGGTGACAATGGCAAAGTGGTCCATTTTTTACAGTATGGGTTGTCAGCCTTACACTTACCTAAAATTAAAGAAACTCATACCAACTTATAAGTTAAGGAATATGTCATGTATAAAAAAAACTTAGAGTCGAAGAGAAATTACGTTTTTAAGTATTTACATCAAAAAATTTTACACAACTCTTTCATGTTAAACAAAACGTGGCTCTGAATTGCAGGCCAAGTTTAAAATTTAGCAAGTAAATGTGAAAGTTTCCTGTGAATTGGAGGGTGATAGATGAGAGCGTGTCCGCCGTATCAGAAGTTGTAAGCGGCAAAGCCTCCTACAGGCGGCGCAGCCTCCGCCCTGACTTCATGTATCGGGCGAAAATAAATTATCATATAAAGTGGATCCGGGGCGATCTTTGTTGTCATATAACTTGGAAGTTTTAAAGTGCTCAAAGCTCTCTTTCCCTTGTATTACGAATTATTCTGCCGAACGAAAAGTACTATTTATAATACAGCTGAAAGATAAATTGCAAGGGAATTTAGACTTTGTGAAATTGATGACCATATTGTTGTTCTGACATCTTTTTGTTTTTGTACTAATATACTTCAGTTTTCCAAGGCAATCTATGAATGAATTTTTATTTTTATCATGAAAAAAATATTTAAATGCGAGAATAAAAAGTATTTATTTCACATTACTTGTAATGGGTTTTACGTATATTTTGAATCTAACAAAGTTAAACAGTTTTAATTCACAATAATATTTACTATTCAATTCATTGTCCACCTTAACAAAAAAACAGTCGTTGAAATGAAAATGACCACAACTTTCGTAATGACAAAAAATATATCAACACGATACTTTATTTTCTATAAGTAATTATTTTGTCTGTTATTACTTGAAATTTTCTAGAACACCAAAAAGCCAAAGGTTTATTTCATAAATATTTGAATATATTCCCATTTTGAAGCAAACGTTTAACATTATAGTTGGCTTTTAGAAAAAACACAACCAAAGAAAGTTAATCTAGCATTGCAATGCCTCCCACCTCACTCTGCGTACAAAATGAAGCAAAATTCAATTAAAAATTAACGTTCGTAGCTGAGAATCCTCACGGCGCTGGAATTATTTAGACGGTCCGGGGTCTACGACGAATTACGTGGCGTAGAGGCGTCGCAGAACGCTACGCCGTGAAGCTAGTTTACGCAAGTTCAGTGCGATTGCATTAATAGGTGGATGTTTGCATGGCTGCTATATGTTTTTGTGTGCACAACAATAACCTTTTTTATTATTTTTTAAACGGCAAAAACTATTATTTCTTCTCCGGGAGAAAGAAACCCCGCTTCAAATGTAGTAGTTAGAGACAACACGGTAAGTGAGTTATACTGTATTTGTAGCTTAGTACGTTTATGCAGTTAAGCTTCAGGAATGCTTAGTAACATAAAATATATGATTCAAAAGTAATAGAGCTATTAACACTACCAAACCCATTGTTCATCCACTGCCTAAAGTGATCTTTTTTACAAAAAAACGATAAAAAATAGATCACATCGCACGTTTAATAATAAAGAGCAATAACTCAAAAAATAAGAATGTTGGAAAATCACGTTTGAAGTTCAGACAACCAGTACAACTTGTATGGGATGAAAAAGGCGACCGATGTTTTATCTCGGTCATATTCGTCTAAATTGAACGGCTGTCGCATTATACCTATTCTTCTCGCATTGTTCTTGCGTTTTATTACAAAATCTCGATTTTCTCAATTTTTGTGTTATTTCTCTTTATTATTAAACGTGCGACATAAAGATTCACAAAAAATGGTGAACACTTGACTTTCCTTGACTTAAAGGTTGGTATGAGGCTGACCACTCATACTGTAAAAATGATTAATTTTGCCAATGTCATCCCTGTTTAATGGAAGGTCGGCATAAGTGGCAGGGCTTATGTTCATTTGAGGTTTGGATTTTAATTTGTAAGTACACATGCAGCATACTTACACGTGTCTAAGGGCATGCACTTAATACGAATCTTAAATGTTAACATATTTTTGCAACTAAGATCATATATTATAGAGAAGGCTACTAAACACTCACTACTAAAGAGATGACTCCGTCTGAAGCAGCAGAAGCGCCAGGACGTCACCTAATGGACACTCTTGTCTTATAGCGAATCGTCGGCGTTTCATTAGGGACTACTGTCATAGACTTAATTAAAAACAGGGAGACTTCTGCCTCGACGCTTTGTCTCTCGTCTTCTATTATCACATATTATTTTTTACCCCCCACGGTGCTTATAAGTGCGACATTATTTAAAGTTAAAAAAATATAACATCCCTTTTAAGAGACACATAAGCTACATTTAGTTTTAATATTGGTTATTGAAAGCGAAAATTGCATTGTTCATCTTCACATTGAATATACGAGATGAAATGTCCGGTCCGTAGTTCAGTGGTAACACTTCGGACTCTGAATGGGAAGGTTGTGGGTTCGAATCCCGGCGGAGCACAAAAAAAATAACCATTTATATTTTCAAATTTGCTCTTCGCTGGGTTGAAAAATTAATAAAGCTTTACCAATGACCGGTCACCAAAGGTCCATCCAACCTTACAGCAACTGGATTTTGCTTGAGAATTGGCGCTTTGTAGTGACGACGACCAAGTTCGAAAAAAGTCGATTGCTCAATTGGTAGAATGCTTGCATTCCATGCCGAGAGCAAGGGTTCGATCTCAAGGTTTACTCAGCCCCCCCGAGAGCTGGGAAACCCTCACTTCAACTGAAAGAGGTTGGAGTAAGTCCGGCCACTTTATCTGTAAAAATAAAAAGGTCTCGAATCGCCACATGCGATCCCTTCAAGGATAACGTAGGCAAGAAGTTACACTATATATGTAGCTTAGTTGCGTTTTTTTTTTAATGTAAATGTGATAAAAATGAATTATTTTTGTTTGTATATCTCACACTATTTGCAATTTCTTTGATTATTCAAGTTCAAAATTTTTGATGTAATAAGTCTCATCGGACATATTCACATGCGTGTATCTATGTTATTAAGAAAATAAGTAAGTTTTAATTTATTTTCTTGTGAATTTGATACGTCAAAGATTTATAATTCACCAAGTAATATACTAACGTCGATAAACAAAACCTTTTAATTTGTGATCTATAAATATTCAAGTTATAATTTATTAATTGATTAAAAATCTTATTATTCAGAAATTACGCTTCTATAAATAAATACTTAAAAAGTGGTGACGACTTTAAGTTCTATATTATATTGAAAAATTTATAAATTCACGGGTGTACAGATTTCAAGCATCTATTATTAGAATGTCAAGAGCTCAGGTATCAGTCTCAAGTCTCAACAACCTGTCCTGCCGTAGAGCGAGATGCATTTTGTCGTCTCATCACTAAAATTCACTCTGCCAATAATATATGCAGAGTGGACTCTTCGGCCGAGAGGGATGCAAGATAGACGGGTCCACTGGAGCGAAAGAAACAGCCTCCGAAGGCTTTTTAAGCTCAGCGTTTGGCTTGATACGTGAAAATTACTTCGCCTGCCTCTCACGTGAACGCTGTGAATAATATCGACAGGAGAATCTGTACGCTTAGTATAAAATTCTACGTGTATATTTAGCCATAGCGTTTACAAAAAAAATAATGGGAACTAAAACAGCGCTTACTGTAACCGTTTTGGTGTACATATATTTGTGGAAGACGCTATGGTTGTATTGAAACATTATATTTTGTACTTGAGATTCAGGGAGAAAAATAGTCAGGTTATTTTTTTCTCTGGTTGGACTTTCATTTATTTATTTTATTTTCGCATAATTTTTTTTTTATATATTTCTTAGACTTGTAACATTTCTTACACAAGCAGTTGAATGTATTCAGGTTCATCGATTGTATTTAATTACTATTTTCCTACAAGTCAATTTATTTAACTTGCCTTTAAAATGTTTTTAGTGCAAAAATTACGTTAAGTATTTTAATAAAATTAAAAAAAAACTCTAAAGCAACTACGCAACTTAGCTACACATAAAACGTATTGTGTAACTTCTTGCCACGGCGTGTGACGGCATGTGACAGGTGGCCATATTCGTTTAAACAGGTTAAAGGCTAGCCTTATGCCAATTCATTCAGTTGAAGTGAGTATTTCCCAGCTATTGAGGGGGCTAGTACTCATTTATTGTGAAGGCTGAGTAAACTTTGCTGGTATTTTATTTTATTGATATCTTCAAATTGTAAATGCAGCAAGATCTGTCGAAAATTGTATTTTGATTACCATTAAGAGCGGTAAATTGAGTACGTCAACGAGTTTCATACAAAATACTGTCGGATAAAGTATTTTCCATTATATAAATTAACAGTTTATTTTTATTTTATCTTACACAAAAATAAAAAAAATAAAAATTCAACATCATTTAATAGAAAGCTCATTATAGTTGTTTCACAAAAGATATATTTCTTTAAAACGCTTAAACCTCTACGCAAATATAAATGTAGAAGTTGGCGGGCCGCGTAGGCTTAATTTTATTACAGTCTCTACGCCACCGAAGGCTACGCGTTTATCCGTACCTCTTGCATCGCACTCGCACGACCGTCATCTTAATGTGATAGAGGGAGACGGCAACGCTGGGGAATTAGCATAAATTAAACATTAAGAAGAAAGTAATGGGAACCAGTAAACGCTCTCGAGCCTACGATTCTAATACCAAACTCACGCTCAGAGCAAGACATTCTAGTGCTAAGATTAGGGAAAAATTATTCGATAAAACAATAACAATATGTTTTATACTAAAAAATATATGTTAAGGTAAAAGTGAAATTTGATCATCTAATTGTTAATGATGATATAATATATACGTCTTTGAACTGAAAAAATCTTATTAAAGACATATTATGGAAGCTCCATTATGGATGCAAGTAGCTAGTGGTGTGTTTTATTAGCACTATAATAATATAATCTATAATCTAAGTTGCAAGGATATATTCATTTAAAGCTCTCAGATGTATGCCCACAAACCAACAAGTGTAGTTCGCGCTTACAAATGCTGAATGTGTACTTACAAATAAAATCCCAACCTCAAATGAACATAAGCCCCACAACTTTTGCCGACCTTCCCTGAAACAGGGGTGACATTGGCAAAGTGAACCCTTTTTTACAGTATGGGTGGTCAGCCTCATACCAACCTATAAGTCAAGGAATATAAATAATAAATTACATTTAAATATACAAAAGAACAAAACCTTACAAAGAAATCTATACAAAAAAAGTCGAAAATTTCCTATGCAAAAAATGTAGCAAATGAATACACCAACATTAGAAATCAACATTGCAGATTAGCCGCCACTTCTTCTTGTCCTTGCATACTTCTTTCATTTCATCCAGAGTCATCACCTTTTTCATACAAGTCCTCCTTTTATTATGACTCTGGATATCCCATTCATTCGCTATTTCAGAGATTTGATCCTTCCATACTTTTCTCGGTCTTCCTCTACCACTACATCCATATATAATATTATGATTACCTCTATGATACTAACAATGAATCAATATTGCTGATATCAACATAAAGTTAATATAAAAACATTATGTTTACTTTTTTAATATTCGATCTTGCTAAAATGGTGATGAAGGATCATAATTTTTTCCTGATATTCAGTTTCATATGGTTCTGCCGCCATTCTCTTGATATTTTGTATTTATAACACAAAAAATACACGAATTGGAAGTAAACTGGATAAAATATTGCAGGTATATATTCTATACATCCTTGCGAGGCTTGAAGAAACTGAAATCCTAGAAAAATGGAGACAAAGTAGTATATTCGTTAAAGCAGCCGCAAGAGAAATCTTAAACAAAGATCAACCTTTAGGAAATGGGTCTTGTTTGAGAACTGGCGCTTTCTACAGCGACAAACAATCTCACAGAGGGCTCTTGATGTGTGATTGACAAAAAATAGCGCTCACCAAGTACATCATTTTTATATTACCGTCTTCTTACTTAACGTGAAGATGGATGTTCTCTTCCGAACAAATTAGTAACGACTCAAACAACAAAGTGGAAAAAAACAAAGTTGATTTTTTTTAAATAACAACACCTTTTTATATTTTATTTAAACATACGATAAAATGAGTTATATGATTAAGAGTGTGTACTTTATTTATTTATTCAACACTTTTATTCACAAAACAATACATTGTAAAAAGCTAGTTAATTTGTGTAAAATAAAAGGCTTTTCCATATCAGGGTGTAAGAGACCGGAAGTGGTGAAGGTGGAGCGAGTACAGAATGGGTGGGCCGAGTAAGGGAAGTTACCTAAGACCAGAGCTGTTCATAAATTACGCTCCCCGACACAAAAATGCTACCGGAGGTTTCTTTTTCTATTGTGCTCTAAGTGTTCGTATTGCATATTCATTATTTGTTCCGCGGAAAATAAAAACAAAGGAAATTCTTAAGCAGCGGATTTTTCTTCGTTGTGAAATTCGTTTTTCTTTCTTGCCGCAGTTTTGTATAAAATTATTAAGAATTGCGGGGAATTTAGAACAAATCCCACTTTAAAACATTTTTTAGGTTTTTTTGCCCCTCAATTTTTTTCGTGTGTTATTTTTGTTTTCTTACTGCACAAATATCGTTTCATAATTTTGAATTGCATTTAAATTTAAATTAATTTTTTGCTACTTTTTATTACGTAGCTTGAATTTTATTTTGTAGTATAGGCAAAATAATACAAGTTTCTCGTATTTCAATAAACTATATTTACAATTTGAAAGACATCGATGTAGACAATAGACAAGTTTATGTTCAAAAGATATTAATTACAATGGATCAAACGCATAATTACATTTTAAATATGGAATAGACCAGTCCGTATACTAATGATAATGTTTCGAACTCGTTCATGGAACGTCTTGGGTTTGAATCCCTACAGAGCACCAAAAATATACCATTTATTTTCTCAGTTAGATCTTCACTGGGTTGAAAAATTCATAAACCTCTACCAAATATCAGTCACTTAAAGTCCATTCAGCTTACAGCAACTGGATCTTTCTTAATAATTGGCACTTTGAAGCAATGATCAAGCTTGTCAAAATCCGGTCGATGGCTCAGTTGGTAGAATGTTTTCATTTCATGCCGAAAGCAAGGGTTTGATCCCCATCAAGGATGTCCGAAATTAATTTACGCTTTGGTGTTTATTTCAAACCCAAAATCAATACCGGGAAGGTTCACTCAGCCTTCACAAAAAATGAAAACCAGAGCCCTCGGGAGCTGAAAAACCCCCACTTCAACTGAAGTGGTTGGGCGAGGCTGACTCGCTTATCCGTATTTATTTTTATTAATTGAGCGGCGAGTTGTGAGAATAACCAATTTTTTCTTGGTATATTTGCGTACATTAAAATGCATACATTACATATTAGGTCTAATCAAAAGATAAGCGTTGTCTAGCAACCAAAATTAAACACTCCCTCTATTATAATAACCATTCCCTGCAACTTCATCAAACATTCTTGTAGCCGTAGCAAAAAGAGCAATCAATGCATATCTGCGCGGCGTAGACCTTAGAGTCGTAGCTAGTATCGCACACGTAGACATGCTGGCCTCGTCTGGGTGCTACGAGCCTCTATAGCCTCTACGCTTAGGCCTTACCAGAGGAGCAAGTTAATGGAGAAAAGTTTGCTCCCATACAAGACCGACACGCTTTAATTGAAATTTATTTAGTTTGTAATAAGACTGAGGTCTGGACTCTTACGTTTGATTATTATTATTTTCCCTAGATGTTACCCAAAAAAATTGATATTACACTGACCATTTACAATGAAACTATTGTTAATTTTATTTCCGATAAATCCCTTTGTCATATTTTTTGTAATATTTTGAATTATTTGTGTTTTTGTCCATATCATTTTCACTTGCACTTTTAGTATTTTTTTTTTTAATGATGTCATTTCAGTTTTCTAAGAGATTTTGAAAAGTTATTGTGACAGGATATTTTGGGCATTTTTTCTTTAATCCTAACAATATAATAAAACTGAACCATAAAAAAATGTTAAAATTAAATTACCAACTTTCTTCGCTGAAAAGATTATATCTGAGGGTAACGACTAAATCATATGCGATCCTGGGGGAGATTCGACGCAAGAGAAAAAAACTGCCTGCCGCACATGTTTTCTCCCCATGTTTCGTTATAGTGTTTAGCTCTAGAAGTGTGCAAGAGAAAGAAAATGTCTTCAGGCACGCTTAACGTAGAATCTACGCAGATAATCTGACTCATGCGTTTTTGTAAACGACTCACTTGGTAAACGACCGGCTGAAAAATAGCTTGTGTGACCTTTGAAGATGTAGGTAAAAAAAATATTGAAACTTTTGGAATATGACTTTGAAAAAAAGTTAGAAAGAATGAGACTTACAAGAAAAAAAAAATGTATAGTAATTGTATTGTATGAAGTACAGATGGAACATTGTCTAGTCAAAATTTATAATAACAATCTGGTTAACTTGGGCTGTGTAGAGCTGAGGCTTTATTAGAAGACGTGTTTGATTAAAAAAATGTTTGAAGCTAGATGATATGTTACAGTCTTTGAAAGAAAATAGTCCCTTACACTCTTCTTAAAGGTCTGCGTCATGATAATGAGTGTATTTGCTCTTAACCATGTTTATTTAAGGCTGTAATTAAATGTTTCACCTACAAAAATACTGTGTTTCTGTGCTACAGAAAGTTACTGGCTTGATAAATTTCTCGTCTAATAACAAAACGGCCCCACATTTTATAAATAGCCAGTGGCTCTACGAGCGCCTATTAAAGCCTCTAGGGGCGGAGCTTTCGCTGCCGAGGTGCCATTATTTTTGTTGTTTATGCTGCTTCATATCTTAGTGGGTCACGAGTTATCACTGCCGAGAGACAAGTTTGCCTCTACGCACCGTAGCAGCGTAGCACGGCCCCTCTACGCCATCGTAGCGTGGCCCCGTAGCCAAACAATAATATTTATCTGAGAAAAGTTTGCGATGCGGTACGTCTTGGGACTAAGTCATTCTTAACGCAAAACAAACGAAGCCAAAACAAAAGATAAACAGAATTCTATTTGTTCAAAACTATGAGCTGTTATCATTTGTTAATGAGATATAAGGAAGACTTCTCAAAAGTATTAATCTGAATTTCCACAATGTTTTAATGTAAAAGTATTTAAATTCCTACTGAAGTCATAGGTGTTTAACATGTCAAAGTTGTTCATTTTGAACCCATTCTAAAACATGAAGTACTTCACGATTTGTTGGGATTGCAACCTACTCTTGCAGGAAGCACCCATGTTGTGCGTTTGTAAACTTGCAACGTTAATCATTTATTATTTTACTAATACATATTATATATTTTTTATAAATGTTTTGTAGATTTTTAAGTGTTTGTTTGTATAACTGGATGTACATTATTGCTTGTATTCCTTGACTTATAGTTTGGTATGAGGCTGACCACCCATACTGTAAAAAATGCTTCACTTTGCCAATGTCTTCCCTGTTTAAGGGAAGGTCGGCAAGAGTTGCAGGGCTTATGTTCGTTTTTATATTGTAGGTCCACATGCGGCATGTGTAAGCGTAAAATTATGCGTGTCTGCTTGTGGGAATGCATTTAATATGAATCTTAAATGATACATATCTTTGCAACTTGGATTTAGATTTAGATTTAAGATTTTAAAAAAAACGATTCGGGCAATTATTTTTTATCAAAACTTTGGTTTTATAATTCAAAATTTATAGTAAATCACATTTTACATATAAACAATTATGTTTTCTAAAAAAAAATACTTCAATACTAAATCGCTTTTAACGGTTTATCTTAAATTAAACAATCTAAAATTCCACCGACAATTTCAGTCTCAGAAATGTATTTCTCGACGCTCAGAATGGAACAAGCACGATAATGCGCACATTTCCTTTTTCTCCCCGATATTCCTTCACTTTTATATCGGCGTAAAATAAAACACGTCCATTCCATGAATACATTTTTTCAGATGCGAGCTTTCCAGTCCCGTCGATAATCCGTCGAAGCCTCTATACCTACCTACTGTTCAAGTGTGTATGTAGCCATCTACTCTATCCATTGCCTTGCTCTGACGAAGATAGTTCCTATTTTTTAGAATACCTATCCAATAAACATTCCACCGCATCAAGCTAACATTTTTACGTGAAAGCATAGATAAATGTTATTTTAATTATTTTTCACTTTTATTTCTTAACTGATTCTAGAATGGTAGGTGGCAAATATGCAAACTTAGACATAAATGCAGATGATGTCTACTATATAGATGCATATGATAGATATATCTATATGATAGATATATAGATACTATGCAGATGACTGGCAGATTTACTCTCAGTGTCGACCACACATGGCGGGAGCTCTCAGTAACAGAATGGCAGCTTGCATTGCGGAGATCGGTGAATGGATGACAAGCAATGGCCTAATCCTTAACATGGGTAAGACGGAAATTATGTGGGCGGCTACGTACAGGCGTGATCATCTCCTGACAACTCGCGTACCACTCTCCATTGGGGGACAGCTGATTCAGCCGTCAGATTCAGTGAGACTTCTAGGAGTCACACTGGATCGGAACCTCACAATGGGAGAGCAGTTGAATAACACGGTATCCTCCTCGTTTTTTGAACTTCGCCAGATTAAGGCAATCAGGAGATGTTTACCATCAGGGGCGGTCAGGACCCTGGTTAACGCTTTTGTGATGTCTCGGGTTGACTATTGCTCAACGCTGTATATAGGTCAGCCGAAAAAACAGTTCAGCCGACTACAATCTGTGCTGAACTCTGCAGCAAGACTCATTTTCGGGATGTCCAAATTTAATCATATTACTCCATTGTTGAAAGAACTGCATTGGCTTCGTTTTCCGGAGAGGGTGGTCTACCGTGTTTGTTTGATGGTTTACAAAGCTGTCAATGGTACGGCTCCTTCATACCTGTCTGACATGTTCTCACCTATTGAGATAGATTTGAGACGCCAAACTCTCAGATCTGCAGGGTGTGGGGTGGTTGACTTAGTCCAGCCGTCACGTCAGACACGCACTAATTTTGGGGACCGTGCTTTCCGGTTTGCGGGCCCAATGGAGTGGAACAGACTACCACCTAATGTGAGGAAGGCAGAAACTGTTGGTGTCTTTAAAGGAGCACTAAAGACGCATCTTTACAAAAAATCTTATCCGTGATTTGAGAGGGCCCTTGAGGTGTGACACACACAAAAACGGCGCTCTTCAATTATGTGTACCTTATAAATAAATTATCCTTGTATATATATATAAAGCCAACCACTGTTTATCAAAGTTTTTGTGTTTAGTAATACAATACATATAGTAACGTGCAATAAAAGCTTTATTTTATATTTGTACTTTCATACTTGAAGGGGATGTATTATGGGAGCAACAAATTAAAATGCCTTTAGATGATTTTTTTACAACTTTACCAAAATTGAGAATCATTTTGGCTTGTGTTTTTACAATAGTACATATTTTTACTTTATAACATCACAATTTTATGCAAATGGCAACAATCAACTTTATTTTGAATGGAATACTTAATTTAAATGTTATATATGTACACTGCGCCCCTTCCTTTTTTTTTCTACATAGTTTTCATTTCTATTCTGGTTGAAAATTGGAGAAAGGATTTCACCTAGCTTTTAGGTGTTGTTCCACTCCTCCAATGAACACTGCCGTTTATACGTATACACTTCATATTATATTATTTAAACTCATTTGAGTAGCTAACTTACCTTAATAAATCTAATGTTTTACTTGTGTAGTTCTCACATTAGACAATAGATTAATTTTAGCACACATTTATACAACTCTACAAATTGTCCCTATCAGAACAGCCTTCATCCCCCATTGCACTGGTAATACCTACCCGGTACAGTTTTCTATGGATTTGAGTATAATAGGATTAGCAGGCATCCAGACTCTATAGAGATGCCCGTCCTAATATCAGATGCAGGGCTCCCATGGTATAAAAGTATTAGTTTCAATCCTGTTCTGCTGAATATATTTTGTAGATGCAAAATATAAACTAATCTAAATACATGTAGAATCTAAAAATATACTCCTTGACTTACTATAGGTTGGAATGAATTCGGCTTAATGCCGTTAAAACATGTTTTATTTTTGCCAATGCCACCATGGCCTCAAGTAAAGGCGGCAGGAGTTGCAAGGCTTACGTTCGTGTGAGGTATTGTTTATTCGGTATGCAGCATGTGTACACCTGAACTTACATGTGCCTGCTTATTCGCATGCGTTGAATATGGGCTTTAAATTTCAAAACACGTTTGTTTAACACAATTAATGGATTTAACCATGCTGTTAAATAAACTTAGGAGATATCAAAGTTTTAAAACCCTTTTTTATTGATTTTAGAGGCATTAACTTTGTAATCGTGCATTATTAAGGATAAAAAAAAACAGCTTTGTTTTCGATTACTTGAGCTTTTATATTTTTTACGACAACTAGTTTCGCAAACATCCTGTTGCATCGTCAGGTGGTTAAATTAATACTATTTTATTATTTTAGTATTAATTTAACCACCTGACGATGCGATTGCGAAACCGGTTGTGGTATAAAATATATATACTCAAGTAATCGAAAACAAAGCTGTTTTTCTTTTATCCTTTTAAAACCTATTTAATTGTACACGACTAGAACTTTATTGTGAGTTACAGTTAATGTGTCGTAGAGGCATGTTCCCATATTTTATAGAAAATGAGTTAAAATTGTTGCTACTTAGACCTGTGTCTGAGCTGTATATAGGTACCTCTCTAGCTCCATTACCATTACGCTACATGTGGTCACAACCCTTATTACAATTACCATTCCTTTTGTATCAATTCATTTATCACTTTGTTGTACATTAAATCTACAAAAAATGCAAAAGTAAAAAAAAAGACTAGAAAATCATATCGGACGCTCTTGAAATTTTAACTTATTTTTCTAAAATCAGTTATTTTTGCTCAATGCTCAAAATCAAATCAAAACAACTAACTGACACAAAATAAAAGCATAAAACCATATTTTTACTAGTTTTGCCTCATTTTAAGACACAAAAAAAAATAGTTTTCCAGCTTATTGTACAAAACTGAAGCTTCAGACGACTGTCAATATTATTTGTTTGCTTTTTGATGAATAATTCAATTGAAATAAGCAAGTCAGAGTTGGCAGCGTTTAATTGAAGAGTTTTAGTTCGACAGAAGATGCTCAAACAGCACTCAACACTTTGTTATATTCCTGACGCTCCAGTAAGCCAATAAAAGGAGGAAAGCAACGAGAACTTTTATTGCTTCTTCATGGCATAAATACATCTAAATGTTAGAGAAATGCTTTCAACCGTTTTTCAAATCAATACAGAGGATAAATTTGTTGATATTAGTTCTAAAAATGTTTATAAATTTGAAAACAAAATTTCTTTGCTTTACCTGATTATGATCGTGAGTGTTTTGTTTTACAAATAAATAAAGTTAAATTAAAAAAGTGAAAAAATATCATTAAGTTTGAATATTTGAATTATAAAAAATTTAATAATCGCTAAACATGAGTTTTCACAGTGTTAACTCAATAATCATTCAAAATATATACAATTTTTTGCTAAAATTTACTTATGGTTTAATTTAATATGCTTACACCCAGTTTTGAAAGAAGCCGTACCTCCCATATTCAGGTGTAAAAGGAAGCTAAACACGTCACAAAAATACAAAAATGTATGGGCATCTACAGAAGTAATTTGTAAAAAAATATTTTTTTCGGAAATCTTGATAATCTACAAAAGTTTCTAAAAGATATATACTTTTCAATATAACAAATTTACATTCCAACTTCAGTGCGTTTTCCTTCTATTATAAAAAATGCATTCCTTATGTATTTGCTTATAGCTTATTTTAACACCATTCTAAGGTTTTTTTTTATGTAAGTTGCCACACAGCGTACCAAGACTTTTCTGTTTTCAGGTTTTCAAGGGTTCTCTACCAATTTTGGTAAAAAGCTGCAATCAATTTTACATCCAAAACTTTTAAAATTAAACCATATTATTTTCAAGATCAACCACGAAATTTAAATCAATACATTCTTCAAGAAATTCGAGTACTGAACAAAATAACACATTAGTGTTCTTAGTTTCTTAACAAGTCTCTATTTGCAAGAAACGTCTTATTCCCACTCAGAAGAAAACCGCGCCAGGATTTCGGAACAAACTCCACAAGAGCAAAAAGAGCGCGCACACAGGCGAGCTGAAATATATGTAAATAGTTATGAAACCGCACAAAAGTATAAGTTGGTGGAATGGTCGAGCTGCAGCCGTCCCGCGGGAGCTGATAGGGCCTCCTCGGGTGGAGACTTCTTGGCAAGATGCCTTCAATAAGCTTGTTTCTCTCACTGGCGACTTAGAATACAAGCCGCGCTACCTTCTAAAGGCTCGCCCGCCTATAAAGCACGATCTTTATATCGGACTCGTTTCTCAGCCAGCGGCCCAGACGTCTGGAGCTCGCATCTCGTGGAGGCGCACTAATAATAACGCGCCATTATTATCTCTACGGAGTTTTATCAAGTTTATGCATGTGCTTACTATTCACGTACACTCTAGTTCGGTTCCATCTTACCTTGTAGCTGAAAAGTTATTTTTTTTATATAAAACGTTTACGACCGGTTTTAAGAAAAAAAAATGGCATTTCTGACTACTGACAGGAAAAGGCTTTGTTTGATACACACAAAATCAAGAATTCACGTGGATATTTGCTATTGAACAGCAGAAAAATCATATTCCTATGAACAATTAGTAGAATAATTTTGAATAAAAGAAAATCATTTATATTAATATATTACTTACTTTCTTACTTTACTTTTAATTAATATATATATTTGTCCGTAAATTAAAATAAACACATTAAAATTGATTACAACATTTTACAAAGAAATAAATAAATAAAAACATAGAAAATAAAAAATAATATATAAAATAATATATAAAATAAAAAAAAATATATAAAAACATGTCGTCACTGTGCAAATAGTATTTCTATAAGCGCTCACTTTCCACCATTACTTCTCAGGTGATACATCAGTGAGAGTACTGGAAATGATAAGCCCCGCCACAGTGGAACACGCAATAAACTATCGCTCAGATTACGCAGAGCGAGAACGCAGCGCCCAGCAGCGCGAGGATTTATGTGCGGCACGATGTCCTTTCAGAGCCACACACTTCGCATGTTTTCGGCCAAAAAAACACAACACCTACAATCGGACACGAGTTTTCATAGCACACGTCAGATTTTAACCAGAATTTACGGCTGAGATAGCGCGGGCATTTTTTCCCTCCACTTTTCCTGATAAACATCAGCTGCGTTTTGCTCTTTTATGATATAATTTGGTTTTTGCGGCTAATATATTATATTGCGTAGCTTATTTCTTGGTAATAACACCTTTATCGCGTACGCCCTAATGGCACTTATCGCGTGTCAGTGATTTATTAATTCGCCCGTAAAGTTTATGTAATCTTGCTGAACTGTGGAAAACACCGACTAATGAGAAATCTCGCGTCTCCGAGCTCACGATGTTAACGCGATGAAAATATTCAACGTTTTTATTGATACTTTGCTTCTACGATCATTTAGCTTCGTAGTTTTATGAAAAACATATATTTTTAGTGATTGCATTACTCTGTTTTTGAATGTATTTTAACTGTTTGGGTTAATGCGCAATATGCTGTGATTTAAATAAAATAAAGGAAGGGAAATGAAGAAAAAATCGCATAATATTTTTTTTAATAAAACTGAATAAGTACTGATTTACTGATTTGAGAAATCATGGATTAAATATTTTATTAGTAGTGCCTTTCCATAGGACGTGAACCAACTCATTAAGAACTATTACTCATGAGAAACTCTTTAACTACAGGATTTTCACATTTTTGTGGTGTTTTCTCTCGTAGAAAAAGATGAAAAAAGGTGCTTTTATTTGAGACCTAATTGTTGGTTTAATATGTCACTTATTCAGTTTTAGCTTGGAAGTATTGATTTAGCAGTAATAGTATCAAGAAAAAGTGATCTCAAAAACATTTATAAGGGTTTTTTTCATTGTCAATCAAAAATTTAAAATTGTGCAAGTAAATACATAATAATAATCTATAATCTAAGTTGCAAGGATACATAAACATTTAAAGCTCTCAAATGCATGCCTACAAACAAACACGTGTAGTTCGCACTTACAAATGCTGAATGTGTACTCACAAATCAAATCAATATAATAAATGAATATAAGCCCTACAATAAATGAATATAAGCCCTCAAATGAATATAAGCCCTACAACTTTTGACAACCTTCCTTGACACGGGGGTGACATTTTTTTCAAAGTGAACCATTTTTTACAGTATGGTTGGTCAGTCTCATACCAACCTTTAAGTGATAACATGATAATACAACACTTCCTGGCTGTGTCTGTTGTCGTTTTGCAAGCGGTCCAGTACTGGGCGCTGCTTCCCTGAGAGAAGAAGCTAATGTGATTTGGTCTTTAACAGGTTTATCACAGCGCGGCTCTCAGCTGGGCCTCCAGGGAAAAACACAACAAGTTGTTGCACACAGCCAATTAATTTCAAACAGAATTCTAATAATTTCGGTCGTCAACCATTTCATTGTTAATAAATAAGATGTGTGGTATCACTAAGAACCTTCTACGGTTTATCAAATCAAATCAAAATCAAAAGTAGAATTTTTCTATAGCGCCTTTTCGTGACTGTAGACACCTTGAAGGCGCTTTGTGCGTAACAGACTGGGTTTTTCTTCTAAGAAGCATGGCGTGACCCTGGAAATAGGTGCGTCTTGAGGCTTCTTCTGAATCCCGCTTCTGTTGGGGACTCCGTCAGATATGCGGGCAGCGCGTTCCATGCCACCGGTGCCGCTGTGCAAAAAGCACGGTCTCCAAAAACTGTCCAAATCGATCTTTTTGGGATCTGGAGGAGAGTCTTGCTTGAGTCTGATGATCGGAAAGTCAGCCCACGCGCTGACACCACCACTTTTTTCAGTGACTGAGCCATATTTGATTTCAAATCTAAGAGATACAATGAGATGACACAGGATTAAAAATCATAAATTGGCATACGTAGTCCCCGCTAGGTTTGCATGTGTGGGTGAAACGTTTTTACTTTTGCAGAAGGCCAGCCTTATTCAAACCAATTATATTTTGATGTGGGGGTTTTGCTTATCTTGATTAGACAGGTAGATTTTTATTTCTTGTAAATGATGTGTAAAAATAAACCCCGTAACTCGAAATTATTTGTGACTATTATCGGAGGATCGAATCCTAGTCATTTGGTTTTGAACACCAGCAAATTGCAACTCTAAATTATATCATTAAACAGTAACATCATTCAACTTTTGGTCAAGGTTTTTCAGGTTTCAAGGGTTTTCAGGAAACCTTCAACTCTTCACTCCTTCAATATTTGACAATTTTATTGAGTAGGTGAATTTTTTGTTCCTCATCATTTTTTGTAAGAAAATAATATACAAAATTTGCAAAGCCATTTAAAGTGAAAGAATCGATTAGTATTTATGCTTTAAGAGTTCATCATACTCTACGCACGGTTTCCCAATACTGCAACATTGTTCCAGAGGTTATTAATCATTTCATCCACTGAATGGCAGCGAATGAATAAAAAATGTGCAACTTTTGAAAAATTGAAAAATTTCCAAAACATGTCTGACCCAAATGCGCTGCAAAACGAATCAAAAACACTCACAATACAGCAGCCTAAGTACAAAAGTTTACGTTCAAACTCAACCAAAATATAATTGAAACTAAAGCGTTCAGTAGTGGCGCTGTTGGTTTTTTTATGGATATTTGATGAATTTCTACGTTTTGAAGTAATGTTTTATACTTGGGATGCAGAATTTTGTGCATACCATAATACGCTCAGAGTAATCAATCATACAAGAAAATAAACCGCACAGAGTGCATGGCAATTTCCTGCTATATCGCAAATGGATTAAGCACTTTGAGAAACGCTGCAGTTGCATCTAAAAAAAAGAATGTAAAGTTTGAGATGCAGTGGGGGGAAGCATTCACAGCGGAGTGCATCGGGAATCACTGCCAAAAACTCATCGAGCCTTGTTGAGAAGCTTCGGAGTGCTCTCAGTGTGGTAGACTGGCCAATCAAAACAGAGAAGTAAAGCTGTGCTTTGTTTATAAATGGCTATGATATATGTTATGTTATTTGATGGGAATAGGCATTGAAATAAATTTGCATTTGTGCGTGTCGAGAATCTTCGAGTGAATGCTGCGTTATTTTGGGGCCTACTGGTATGGGTGCATCTGGAGGTGCTCAGCTCACGTTTCTTATGTAATCTCTGGAATTATACATAAAACCAGCCATTAACAATAAGTTGAAGGCTTACTTTATTGATCCATACGCTTTTAAAACCTTAGTCAATAATATTAAGTTGCATCCTTTCCCCATTTACTGTGAACACCGTAACTGTTCCTCTGTCATCATTCCACTAGGAGTGGTCAGAGCTTCTACAGAGTGTTTCCATTTCTTCCTATCCTTGCATACTTCATTCCATTCATTCGTGTGTTTATTTTTCATACATTTCGTTTTTTTACATTCTTTATGTACATCGTATTCTTTTACAATCTGACCAAACCATGCTTTCCTCTGTCTTTTCACAGTAATCTGATTGACTTTTGAATTAACGAAAACATTTCTACAGCTCGTGGGGCACAAGCACTGGGGGGACGAGCTAATAATGCAAAATGTATGAGATTAAAAGAATGAAGAAGAAAACAATCAGTAGGTGAAACATCTCTACTGGCCTGTCATATTATAACTCAGAGTGGAAGTTTCTAGTCAGTTTGCGGATGAGGGCTCTGAAAGGGCCGCAGTGGAGGCTCTGCCTGGCTTTGTGTGCACAAGGACTCTGTTTATATTTATACTCGGACTATGGGGGAGGCAATCAGGCCGCAAGTAAGGGAACAAGTAGCTACACAACTGTGGTCAATACACCAACCGTGCGTCTACACCCAAACATAGCGTTCAACAAAAAAACTATGGCAAATTAAACGCTCACTAAGTGTGCTGTTTCAGCTAACATACATTTTGTGATTCGAGCTTCAATTTAAATATACCTATTGTTTTAAACTCGAGGTACGGTTTTGTCTTTGTGGCGTCCGTTTCAAATCGTACTGTATAGAACTAAAAATATGCACGATAGTTTCAACGTTCACTAGAGGTGCTATTTCAGTTTATATACAATTTTTAGTGTATAGCTTACATTAAACGTAATGTTGTACACTCTAAGTACTGTTCTGTCTTTGTGATGTCCGTGTAAGTTGTATTGTTCTTGAAAGGGAAGTAGATTGATAGACTGAAAGTTTGAAGAGTCTATCAGCATTGTAAGCATTCACAAGCGTCAAGTTCACCGTAAACTTGAATGAAAACAGATCATTTTCAACCCACATAGATGAATACGGATACATGTATAATAATATGTAGACAAAATACATTGATTATAAAGATTCCTATCTAATAGGGGGTATATGTTAAATCGTTCCCACAAAATGTTATACGTTTGCTCATAAAATAAACCCCCGAATCTCAAATAAACAACTCTTGCTGACCGTTTTTGAAGCAGGGATAACATTGGCAAAGATTTTTTCAATGGTCAGCCTCGCGTTTAACCTATTATTTTACTTCAAGCAGCAAATTATTAAAACCTAACATTGTTTATCAATCTCTATCTTATTATTATTATTAACAAACACATATTTGTATACTTTTGTATATTTAATGAAATACGGAAAACTTGCGAATGTTTTTTAAACATTTGTATCCTCATCAGTGATCTTCAATGTCCTTACTTTTCAGGATGAGTATTAACAAACCTACATCACGATCACTCAAAAAAGATCATGTGAGCTTCCACAAAGAGATAATTACTAAAGGATAAAATTCCTTCCCAGTGTAAAAAAGTTAATATGATTTCTGAAGAATATTTGTCCTTATTTTCACTTGGCTGACCACCCATTATGTAAAAAATTATTCACTTTGCCATTGTCACCCCTGTTTCAGGGAAAGTCGCCAAGAGTTGCTGAGCTTATTTTCATTTGAGGTTTAGATTTTAATGTGTGCCACATGCACATTTTGTAAATGCGAATTAACACGTGTCTATTTGTGAGTATTAATGAAATATTATTTTAAATGTGAATGTATCTTTGCAACTTACATTATAGATTGCATAATGCAGTCATTATAAAGGATATTGATAAGTAAATTAATATTGTTTGAGAAAATATGATTGTGTATAAAAAATAACATTGGTTCAAACTGTCAAGTAATTAATCTTCTTCTTCTTCATGGCGAATTCCCACGTACAGCGGGAGGCGCCAGCGACCAGTAGTATTCAAATAATTAAATAATAAAACAATTTATAGTAGGTGAATTAAATTATGTAACGATAGGGAATTTATATTAATAATATATTATGGTAGGTAAATAAAAATATGTATGTAGTGAATTTAGCCAACTTCAAGATTGTTAATGGTCTGACGTCACGTCGTTTGATTGGTCGACGCTTTTGATTGGTGAAGACCAGATGGTTTTTGTTACAATTTTTAGTGAGGTTGGAATGGCGTAATATATAAGCCATGGTTCTTCTATTTTGTGTGTTCTTCTCTTGTACCAAAAGTTCTTCTCTTGTATTATATTCTGACTAGTAAAGTCATCGGTAAAAGTTCTTCTCTTGTCACCAGTCTTCTTGTAAAAATAAACTCTGTAATAACACTTACAATAAAAGTTCTACATATCAAGCAAGAATAACTTTTTCTCACTGCAATCTTCCATCCATCACCAGCGATTGACAAAATCCCGACCATATATTTTTATTTAATAAAATAAAAATCCTGTTGTAAATATTGTTACGATATACGTTTTCAAATAGCGAACTGAAATGTGTGAGATTTTGACAGAATATTCCAGCAAACACTAGTACATTTATCCAAACACCACAAGTAAAAAAACACACAGACACACAATCACACATTTTCTATAATATTTTGATGTTTTTTTTCATCAGTCGAGGGATAATCGGAAATAGCTATCACATAAACTGTCAGTCATTTACAATTCTTTATTAATCAGTCCTAGACTTAAATGTGAAAAAGGTTTTGCTATATGGAGAACTCTTTCAACTGACCGCCTAGCAGTATGAATGCCTTACTATCATAAGCACACATTTAAGGTAGACCTTACGAGTAACAATATTTATAAAAATAAATAAACAGAAAATATGAAAAATTAAATATGGTTGTAACTTTTCTACAATATTCTACTTGACTGCACATTTTCTTTATAAGCGTTGCACTTTTCCTTATAAAACCTTATTTCTCAGAGGTGATCGATCTTGCGCGCATCCTTGCATGCCGCAGCCTTCTCCTGCTTTCTTTTCCCGCCAACATGTTTATAATTATCAATAAAAGTTGGCGCGCTTCATCACCAAGTCGGTGCATCGATATTGATTTTCTGTCACGACCAGTATCATATTATCTGAAGTATAAAACTTTTTGTTTTAACTTAACTTTAGCGTTTAACGAAAATGATATGAAAACTTAAATACTCACAAGGAGCACTGTTTTATTTCTCTAAATATTTATTATTTATCGCTTTTGAGTTAAAACTATATATTTTTTCTTTATCTTGTACCTCAAGTATAAAGCATTACGTTTTAACTCAATCGAATAATTTTATCAAAAAAATATGAAAATCTACATGCTCAATATATTATCTTACAATTGTTTTTGTGTTCGTTTTATAAATAAGGTTTTCTGTTCAGAAGGTAAATGATGCTTTTAAGAAATGGATCGTCTTCAGACAGAACGCCAATCATGGTGTCATATTATGCTTCCTCACGATTCCCTATAAACTTTTTCGTTTCATCTGTTTCACATTCTAACTGTAACGTTTTACATTTTCTATCAAAGGTCATCTAGGCCTCCCAGTGGCTCGAACGCTGAATGCAGCCAAATTAAAGGAAAAATGTGAAGAAAATATTCTTAAACAAGGGCTACAACTCTTGGCAACAAAAAATCCAATGAAGTAAAAGAATCAAATACTTAAATACTTTGAGCTGATAGGTTCAATTAGTTTGACCAATTTAGGTCGACAAAAGGACCAAAACAAAATAAAACAAAACAAAATAATCTTCAAGATTATTTGATTAACTAATTCTATATCGTCCGGTCAATAGCTCAGTTGGTAGAGTGCTTGCATTCCATGCCGTGAGCTCGGGTTCGAATCCCGCCGAGGCGAGGGTGTCAGAAATGATTTCCCTTTTCGGTGTTAATAAAAATACCGGCAAGGTTTACTCAGCCTTCACAAGAAATGAGTACCAGCCCTCTCGGGAGCTGGGAAACCCCCACTTCATCTGAAGTGGTTAGCGTAAGGCCGGCCCCCTTACCTGTAAAAATAAATAGGTTCAACTCGCCACATGCGACCCCCTCGGGGATAACGCGGCAAGAAGTTACACTATATGTGTAGCTTAGTTGCGTTTTTTTTTTTTTTTATATACATTTATCACATTTTCTTTAACAGTTTCTCTAATGTGGCTTCAATTAAACATCGTTACAAGCTTTATTCAAAACCACGCAATCATTTTTCAAATGCTTGGGAAAAAGCTGCCATATCGTATGAGCTAGATTAAATTCTTTTCTTGCATTTTAAAACGCACATTTATCGTTAAGTTATGCCTGGAGTGTAAGCTAGTACATCGAAGCTCTTCCATTAAGTCAGAAATAATTTGCAATAACACATTTCAGAAACGTAACATATCAGGCCTAACGAGTCTTAATAACGTCGATTAGGCTACAAGTTTAATGAGGAAAGCATTCCCTTTAGCGAAACAAAAAAAGCTCGCGGCTGCACCGTCACGATATCGCGAAAGTTTTCTCCGTTTAAAATAGAAAGTATAAAGTTTTCATTTTCCGAGAACCGTTCCGTCAACTTTAACTCATTGAAATAAAATGGCATTTTAACAAGAACAAAAAAAACACGCTAAATTCACTTTGCCATACTTGTTAACTTTTTAGCTTTAACAAAAGCTCGACGATAAGTTGCACACTAAACACTTTCCATGGTTTATACAACAGTGATTCCCAAAGCGGTCAATATATCTAGATATCTAAGGGTTGAGGTGTATATGCTAGAGGTCTTTTATACTTTGGATAAATATTAAGGTTCCTGGAATGTAGATGAAGCATAAAAAAAAATTATATGTAAGGTTACATAAATTTTAACTTAAGTCATAAGCATTGTCTAAGCTATTGAACAAGCTTTTTTGTATTTGATTAAGATTTCTTAATGTTGATAACTTGAAGGATAAACATGCAGGTGTGCCAAAGAACAATCAGGTAGAAGAAAGAATGGGTTTCAACATGGAGAATAGATAACAAAAACTCAAAAGTGGCTTATTAGAGAATTTGATGACAAAGAATCACAAGCGTTCAAAAACTTACGCAATAGAGAGGTCAGAATAGATAGTATTTGTGTGTCTATAGAATAAAAATAGTAAGGGCTCTAAGAGGCAAAATAGTACAACTTTGGCACACTCTGGTTTATATTATAAATCGGACCTTGCAAAAAGTGCAATACGCTTTCCAGTCCCGCTATGAAATAATTTCTTCTTTATCGTGATAAACACAGGCGTTTTCATTTTCAAAACTTTGCTTCTTCGCTTCGCATGTTTTGGGAGAATTTGACAATTCAAATACCACGGCCAGATGGCGCTACCCTTGCTCATCATCTTGCTCGCTACTCATGCTAAATTATGGATAAACAGATAAGTGTGCATTCATAGCGTTTTTATTTAATATTTAATATCAAGCTGTTTCTTGCAGTTATTGTACTAAAACACTTATGTAAGACGTCATTTGTAAAAAATGGCATTTTTGGGTAATGCATTACTTAAGTTTTTTGAAACCAATATTTAAATATATAAAAAGTTTTATGAGCTAAAGGAAAAAATATGTATACTTGTAAGAAAATATTTGAAAACATTTCATTTCAGATGAAAATACAATCAGTATAAATGACAAAAAGTTAAACAGTATAATTTACGTCCTAATCCTCTCATATTCAAATATTTACTCTCACAAAGCTGCAGCTGACGAATTCTAATCAAAATTTTCCCAGACTTGGATGCGAAAATTCGCTTAAAATCTCATCGCAGCCCTCTACGACCGCTACGCCGCCGGGAGATTTCATGGCGTTTACTTTATGCTAATGAACGTCAGCGGACAAACAAAAAGGTGACGGAGTCAGATACCTGCTACGGTGACGTCATAATGCAAGGCGAAATGGAAATAGGAGACGGTGCAAGGCGATGCGACGGGGTCTACGCCGGGCTAGGTAGAAATTCCTGTTATTAAAAATTCTTAGCGTTGCTTATAAAATTTGAACTTTATATTTTTTGCTTATCATTTAAGGTTATATTCATTTGTAAATCAACATAATTAAAGTTTATTCTTTGGTATTACATTCTAAGAAATGTTTCAATAGATCAAAACTTAAATTATTAAACGTTTGTCCCACAAAATATTTTAATAATTATATGTATAAACACCAAAAATCAAGATTAAGTATTTATTTTCAATGTAAGAATAAAACTCATTTCTTTTCTCTATGATTTGATTTATTTCCTTGAGCGCTTTTGGTGTTATCACACCATTATTAAGTTAACAACTCGTGGTATTTTTTGTTTATTTGTACGTTATTAATTCAAAATGAGTCTTCACAATACATAAACCTTTAAATATACACACAGAGCGTCTTCGTCAATTGTTAAACCATAAAAAAGCGCGTCCTATGGTGCACTTTTTATAGCAGCGAGGTCTTTTTATAATCAATTTCCAGGCAACCGTCATGTTTATCTCTCTTTTTGACGTGCGGTTGTTATATCTTTTCTCTCATTTGTTCGTTGTTAACCTACATATTATTTCGTTTGTTACTATGTAAAAAACAAAAGTAAGCCTGGAGGATAATTAGCACGATATTTTTTTTTGTCAAAATTTATCAATGTTTTTTTTTTTAAATAAAAAATAAAAAACATTGTTTAAATTCACTGTGAATTTTAATTTTTTAATACACGACTAGTTTTGGTAGAGCAGTATCCACCATCGGCAGGTGCTCACTTTAAACTAACATAGAAATACAAAAAGTACAAAGACAGAATTTAATCACTTATATATAGAAGGGGAGGGGGTATAAGGTTTTTTAGTATTATTTTATTTTTTATTTTTGTTTATTTTTATTTTATAGTATTATTTTTAGGATTTTTCTTAGTAGTATTTTTTTATAATCATTAGCATTAAATAAATATTAAACGTTATTAAACGACAAATATATATTTTCACAAAAAAAAAAACATAGCAAGGCAACGAAAAAGTTGTTTTTTTAATAAAATGTAAATGTTTCACCTCATAACACCGTATAAAAAATAGCCTTGGTATAAATTGCAGGCAATAAAGAAGACTGGCTTTGGTAATACGAAGCAGCTTGCGTGGCGTAGAGCTCCTAGGTAAACATTTACTTTTACAGGTAAGGATATAATACATGCACAATGTACGGTCCACAGTTCAGTTTATGGATAGTAAAGAGCTGATAATAAAGATCGTCTTACCAAGTATTTCAGCTGGCGCTGAAAGGGATTTCTCAGGTTTATACGCTCAGTAAAACACACCTTACTCTTGGATGTAGACGATGAAGAAATTTCAGCGTTATGTTTACAATAAACTCATGGAAAACTTAATACACATAAGTGAGTAGTTTATGTTTCATTTCGGGGAACAAACATTTTTTATAACTTTTCTATAACTACTTATAACTATTTTTGCAAAACAATTGATAAAATATTCAATTTGAGCATTAATTATTCTCAGTTGAAACATTCTAAATTTTGGGTATTTTAGTGTAAAAATATTTTTTAAGGTGTATTAAAAAGTTTTTGATGATAAAAATCTTGTAGTTAGTTACTTTACATTTGTATTTATAAAAAACATTCATGCTCAAATACAACGCATTCATAACTACAATAAACGAGTAAATACCTATGTTTGTGGAGCCTTTCAGTAGTGAATATTTTGTGTTCAATAGAAAACGCGAAACATTTTTTTGATGTTTCAACAGCTGAAAATGCATGAATGGATTGATTTGCGCGCCAGCGTTGGATGTTTCGGCACTAGCAGGAGACAATCGAATTGTTCATCATGCACCAAAAAATAGGAATCAACTTTAGACTGATTAGTCAAAAGACCGCTCTGCATACTGGATGTGGATTTGCGAGCTTGTCGGAGGGCGGATGAAGCGCGCTGAAACGTTACAGCAAAACCCAACAGCTATTTTGTTCGCACAGTGGTGAGAATTTGTGTTGGGAAATATTCATTTACATTTCAGTGGTTTTATGTCATTTGAAAGCATGCAAGTATTGGTTTGTGAAGCGTTGTTTATAGGGATCTAATGCTGTGGTCCATCGAAACTAAAGCTCTTCCGTACTTTGGCATATAAGAGACTTCCTGAGTGTAGTCTTGATTTGATCGTTTTTTTATGCAACTGTTATAAAATTATTAAAGCGTTTATTTGAAACTAGGCAAGATGTCAAAAAAAGAATATTTAATCATAAATAGGTATGGTTAAAAAGTAATGAGAGTTTTTCGATGCCTGAAAATTTGAAGGAGCACTAATTTTTTACCAATGTAAGATCATTGTTTAAGTCACTAGATACAAATACTGAAAATGTCATGTACTGTTTATTGGTAAAATCATGGAGTTAAATTTAAAAAAATCCTGCTTCTTGTACATATGGTTACAATTTTTTTTCAAAAATAAATACGCTTGACAAACACTTTTTCTTTAATTCCAATTTTTTAATGTTTTGAATAAACTATATATAGTTCTTGTAATTGCCTTGTATTTGCACTCAGGCCGGCGCGCTTACAGAGAATGATCGAGTAGCTCCGGATCGGGAGTCGTCCTCTATTGTTGGTGATTGGCGGCCTGAAGGAATATTTTATCACGTGATCAATACAGACTGATCGTGAATGCGTAGCACCTACCCAACACCAGCGTAGAGCTTATCCAAAACTGACGTAGCACCTCCTGAAAACTAATGTAGCATTCACTTAAAGCTGTAACTGCTTTACAATAAAACCGTTGCAGTCATCTCACAACACTGGTATATCGTGAACCCAGAATCAGTATTTACGCAAAACAGACGAATCGTTTTACAAAAACTGTTTAAAACATAGCATCTCGTTGAAAGTCACTAAGCAGTTTAAGCACCCAAGAAAAATTAAAATCTACTTAAATTTAGTGTGGCACTTATTGAAAACATGCACAGCTTTTATCAAAAACTTATGAAGCACGATCGCAGCTCGCAACTACGCTACACATATAGTGTAACTTCTTGCCTGCGTTATACCCAATGTGTTCGCATATGGCGGTTTGGGGCCTATTTTTTTTTGGGTAACAATGCCTGCCTCACACCAACCATTTTAGTGGAAATGAAGGCACCTTTAATTATTTAAGTATTTACATCTAACTGACGTAGTAATGTTAAAAATTTAAAAACTGTAATGAAAAAAAATCTTACATCCCCTTTAAATTGGCGTAGTACTGACCCACAACTGGCGTAACCTTCACAAATAGCTGGCGTAGGTCCGTAGACGCGTAGAGGCGGCGCCTGCATTTGACAGATGGCGTAGCGGGGAATTAATTGATAACTTTTATTTTTGACTTATGTCAGATGTCCCGCGTGCGATGGACGGGCAGCAAATGACCTGGCGTAAACGAGGATATCAAAATGTCAAAAATGAATTAAATTTCTCATCTGAAAATGTTGCCAAAAAACTGATAAATTTCAATCAATATTCAGGAAAAGTTTAAAAAACGATACATCATTCTTTTTTAAATGCACTTAAATGTCATGGCTGTGCATGTATGTTATGAAATGCTGTGACTTACAAGTCTATAATCTATAATCTATAATCTAAGTTGCAAGGATATATTCATTCAAAGCTCTCAGATGTATGCTCACAAACAAACACGTGTAGTTCGCGCTTACAAATGCTGATTGTGTACTTACAAATAAAATCCAAACCTCAAATGAACATAAGCCCTGCAACTCTTGCCGACATTCCCTGAAACAGGGGTGACATTGGCAAAGTGAACCATTTTTTACAGTATGGGTGGTCAGCCTCATACCAACCTATAAGTCAAGGAATACGATTAATAAATAACGTTTAAGTATAAGAAAACAACAAAACCTTAAAAATAAATCTATACAAAAAAAGTAAAAAATGTCTTATGCAAAAAATGTAGCAAGCCAATAAACCAACATTAAAAATCAGCATTGCAGATTAGCCGCCACTTCTTCCTGTCCTTGCATACTTCTTTCATTTCATCCAGAGTCATAACTTTTTTCATACAAGCTCTCCTTTTATTATGACTCTGGATATCCCATTCACTCGCTATTTCGAAAATTTGGTCCATCCATACCTTTCTCGGTCTTCCTCTTCCACGACATCCATCAAGTGATCATCGTTATTGTATGGAAGCTTTAAATTCTCAGATAAAAGTCACTGTTGATGTAAAAAAAACTCAATAATTCCTATTATTGTTACTAGCAAAGTGAGTTATAGTTTACATCTTTGGTATATTTTTTTTTTTTTTGTCTTAATAATTTCACAAAGAATTTCATTCTTCAAAAGTAACCTTTGTTTAAACATTAAAACTCAAAAGTTGCTAGATGTATACGTGCATGATAATCAGGCAATAATTCATGGCCCCCTAACGTATTTTTATTTGCTTATTCCTACACATATTAGCATTTTTTCTTCACAAAACACAACAAAAAGAAAACCCCGTGCCCGAGTAGGCTGTTTGAAGTAAAAATAAATCTTTGTATTGTCAACCGCAAGCAGACAAAGGCAACGCGGAGGTAAATACATTATTTATAAGAAATGTATGGGATTGTGGGCTCCGAATGTTGGGATTTGGCTTTATGAGGAAAGCTGGATGCTCCCATACAACATAAGAAGAGGATTTGAACAAGTGAGGAATGTGTGACGAATCCTAAATATAATATTATTCAACTCTGATGATGTGAAGTTAGAGATATAATCTACATTCTCGTCTTTATTCTTCTCATTCTTCAGATCAATCCAAACTCTAGTAATTTGCGCTACAAAGGTAGGTTGATAGTAAAATTTTCGACAGAGAACAGAAAAAACATCATAAATGACCTTACAGCCACTTCAACTGAAAGTGGTTGGTGTAAGGCCGGCCCCCTTACCTGTTAAAATAAATAGGTCCCGAATCGCCACATGGACCCCTTTGGGGAAACGCTGACAAGAAGTTACACTATATGTGTAGCTTAGTTGCGTTTTTTTTTTTTTTTACAGCAACGCGTTCTTACTTACAAAGACTAGCAACATACAAGCATGTAGAAGTGTCTTGAAGTGTGAGTCACACAAACAAAAACAGCGTTTTTTACTAAATGAATCATCACAAAATTGATTCATTTGTTTTACTTATACATGATTTTTTTGACAAACTCTTTTGATAGTCCTTTGAACATTATTTAAATTCATAAACATGAAAATCAGAAAAAGCCTCTGTCTTACAGTTAAAAGTATAGAAATGCTGTTAATTTTTTATTTATTTACATAATTGAATATCTTAACAAGCGTGGAATTTAAACATTAAAAACCTACATCCAGGTCAGAGCTCAAGCGAGAGCGGCTCTTATTCAAATGTCTCCACAAAGCAAACACTGCTCCAGCCCTTACTTGTCAACTTGCCCAGGGGGGAGGGGGGGCATAATATGAGACGCAGGGAGAGAGGGTGATCTCATACTAAAGCCTTCTGGAAAAACCTTCGATAGCAGCAGTGGCCAAAAACATGGAAAACCACTCACGCAATAAAATGTCATTCCGATTGAACGATCGTTAGCCGGCGGAGTGAGGTTATAGCGAAGTGATTATATATTCACGAGCTATCATTATTTCATATAAAACAACGGTAGATAACAAAATCGATTCATTTAAATATATTTTTGTTCTTTTATCACACTGTTTATCTTTTTCAGATAAGATTATTTCAACTGTGATCAGTCTCTATGGTATAAATAGCAATGTGTTTTTTTATTATTTAAAAACATAATTTGTTTTAAAGTTTAATAGATTTTTTTTATATTAAATAAATTGGTTTATGCGTAACTTAAACTTAACTCTCAAAGCTTTTCAATAAATTTATGGATACTTTAATTTGTTAATTCATTTTTCACGTTAAAACTATGACCAAAGATTTATTGTTTGAACCACATGCAATATATTTCTATAAGCTTAACAAATAATTCTTTAAGTTGACGCACCGCGTTGAGTAACAATTTTATTTTTAATTCAATTCGACAAAAATGACATATTAATTTATTGTGACGTTATCCAGTCGGGTTTTTGCGGAAATCGATTACTTTTATTTTATTATTGGCATGTTAATTATGAACATAAAACCCTAACATCTAAACCCAAAACAATAAAATAGTTTTTGTACTTATTCTTTCAGATTCGTATAGAATTAATTTAAATAAAACATAGGTTCTACGTTTGGGAAAAGAAATAAATTTCTGAATAAGGATCTACGCTCGCAGCGTATAAAGCAAAGATTGTCTACGCTTTGCTCGTACATTTGTAAATACCTTTTAAAAAGCCTTTAAAAATACATCTCGGTATCTGGAGAGGCCTCCTCCCCTTGGAAGACTTTTTAAATGTACCTTCCCCGGCGCACACATGTTCACTCTCTCCTTCACTTAACCCTGCGTAAGCCACTCTTCCTTACTTCCTCGTGAGGATATATTATTCAACGCACGATAACTCACTGAGAGCTCTTTACAAAGCCGGTACAGTGAAGCGTCCTACAGATGAGGCCAGACGGTAAGTGGTTAGTATCAAACATCAAGTGAAAAGCAAGTTAACTTGTGTGCTTAACATGTATTTGCCTTGATCTCGCTATAAGTAATCCGTTAGGTGGTAAGAAGTAAACGAGGAATTTGTTCAGCTTCAAAATATAAACTAGAGACAGATTTATTAAATTTAGTGAATATTGATTAAAATACAAACAGACATAAAGAAAAAAATAATCTGCTAGTTTCACTCCTTAAACGTCCTTTAATTAACATAAATAAATAAGTATTCTTTTTTAATTATCGTGACTTATAAGTTGGCATCAGTCTGACCACCCATTCCGTAAAAAATGGTGCACTTCGCCAATATCTCCACGGTTTCAGGGAGTTGCAAAGTTTATGTTCATGTGGGGTTTGGTTAATTTTTTATGCACACATTTGCCTGCTTGTGGGCATGATTTGAATATGAGCCTTAAACGTCAATACATCGTTACAACTTGGATTAAAGATTGTTGTCAATTAAAAACAACGCTTCACTCACCTACTTTTCTTTCTACATTACAGACACATTACATTTAAGATTGATATTAAATGCATTCCTACAAGCAGAGACGCTAAAACATTCCGCAGGTGAATTAACAATATAAAAACTCAATCACAAATGAACGTAGCCCTGCAACTTTTGCCAACTTCCTTGAAACAGGCTGACATTGGCAAAGTGAACCATATTTTATCAGTATGATAAACTAGATTAAGTAAGTTAGAATTCTTGGTGTGAAGTGCCTGGCAGAGACGCGTGTCGGAGTGGAGAGGTTATCAGGCAGAAAGAGAAACATGTGCTCGCCTGAGCTGCCGCCATTGATGAGCAATTACCCGCATGTAGGCTAACTGCCCTAAAAACAAAAGGAAGCCACTCATAAAACCCCACGAGACATAAAACCACATTGTTCCTTTCTTTCGAGAGGATGTTACGTCAAACACTGAGCGTAGAAGAAAACAAGTTGACCTGTTTTGTTTTTTTTTTCAGTTAATGGTTATGACACGATTCCACCGATAGAAAAAAGTTCATACGTCACTCTTCCCGATTACCAGGTTGCAGGCTTATAGTTTTTTTATTGGTTGCTACGTTTTTAAAAAGATCAAATATTGTGCTTTTGTGTGATTAAAATTACTTGTTATTGAATTTGCTTCATAAAAATGACCTTATTAATTTTTAAAGAAACTATTATTTTCCAAGATTCATTTTCTTTTGGAAAATATTGTTAATTTTTAAGCTTACCGATTACCAATCTCACTATTATAGTTTTTTAGCAAAAAGTCAATTTATTCACAGCATATAAAGACACATCATTGAAAGAAACAGTAAAAATAAAAAAAATAAAAGTCTCAAATATACTAACTTATGTGCAGTGATATAGAATTCTAAGAAATATCATAAAACTTTACTAATTTTCTTGCAATTATTAAGATAAAGCTTAATTAATTATCTTAGCTATATTTCTTTCTGCCTTCGTGCTCCGATACGCAAATAATTCTGCGTAGCTTCATAGCCCCGTAGCGGCGTAGAGGCATAGCGTCGTAGAGGCATAGCGTCGTAGAGGCGCAGCAGTTACAATTTCCGCAAAGTTATTATTAATATCATTAAGGAGGGGCTGCTTATAGGAATGACGCTTTGTTTAACACAATCCTTTGACAGTGTCATTTGAAGTCACTAAATATTACAACGGCAAGATATCTTCAACGCCGAGATATCTCCAACTCACATTGTTCAAGATTAATATGATGTATCTTACTTAACAATATCTGCTGAGTTTAACATTTACGTTCTGTGTTAAAACATGAGAGAATTTCTGGTACATTAAACATACAAAAAATTCACAAATCATATGAAAAATCAGTATTGCTTTTTTTTAATCAGATTTGAAAAAAAATTAAATAACAAAACTACGTAAACACCTTTTGTGATCTATTTCAGTAGCACTTTTGTGAATTAGTAATAAAATTATCCATGATTTTGGAAATCAGTGAATCAGCATTTATTCATTTTTACCTTTAAGCTCGCAAATATGGTTGACCGGTTATTTATTATGTGTTTTTTTGGCGAAGTATGTAGGTAATGAATGTTTAAATCAGTTTATAAAAATATTTGTAACAATTATGCTCATGAAGATGCCTTATCAGGTGAAAACATTTGAACAAAAAATAAACTAAAAAGTGAATTCAAACTTTGTTTTTACCAATTGAATTAAAATAATATGTAATAAATGTTCATGAAATAAGAGATCTTATGATGGTATTGAAATTAATAAATAATTTTGATGACAGGGGGAAGTGTTTGCACATTTGTCTTAAGCCCATAAATCTCAATCCATCCATCTCCCTGTGCGTTGTTATCGTTGAGGATAATGTTAATGAGCTTAGTTCGCTAACTTGTAATCTAATTTAGACAAGCGCCGTATTAGAATCAATAATCAACCAACTAACATCATTAATTTCAGCATCTCCATTAATGTGTTCACTGAAGAGCTGATATGAAAACGCTAGCTGCTAGAACCATCAATTAGTCATTTTTCCAGACTCTTATCAAAGCAAGATAACAACATTTTTTTTAATGCGACACGTCATTTTATTCAAAAAACTTGTTCAAAAAATTTCATAACGATTTTTGTGAAATTATTTTTTACAAACATTGTCTTATTTTGATTTTGTTGTAATACACCAAGGAAAATATATTTTCTAGGCTATGTTAATTTGTTTGTACATACTTTTTAGTAGAACAATAAAAAATAAATGGTGAGTTTCATCCGTAATCTGAAAAATTATTTAAGCGACGGTAAAATATTCATGATTGAAAAAAAACTTTATTCACTATACATAGTTCAAAGTTTTATCTCATACACAAAATAATTAACTCTCTTCTCACCCAAATGTTCCCTTCAGTTTGTGCGTAAAGCTTAAAATATTTATCTGTAATAAGTTTGACTTACCTAGCTGAGGGGGGACACTTGTTAGCAACATTCGAACAACTTCTGCTGTAGTGCAGAAGAAACCTGACTGCCAAAGGCGAAAACAAATCCACTCGGAATTCACACAACACCAAAAATCAAAAATAAATCACTCCACTAAAAACAAGATTTCTGTATTTTTTGTGAAATATAATGTTTTTAAAGAATCTTGAGAGGTGTTTTCTACAGAAGTTTTTACAAGTTTAATAATTTTATTCTGTAAAAAAGTTTATTAATTCGTCAACAAGAATGATTTTTAACTACAATATACATTTTGTACTGAATTAATCTTTTTTTGTAAGTTCTGATTGTATTTGAACGAGAAAACACTTGTAGCTGTTGCTGTCTGTCACTTTCAAAATTATTATTCACAAATTTACAGAGTTTTGTGTAGAGAGTTTTTTACAGTGTCAGAAATAAATTTACACTTTTGAAATTTATACAAGATGATTTACATTTGATTTACAATACATTCGTGTAAAAACAATAACATTGATTATGTACAGTGTGGCACAAGGGACAACACCAAACGACGCGCGAGTCCGTGCGGAAATTCAAATATATCAATTCGCGCGAAAAATCAAAAACAAAATTAAGTTGATTTTCGTTTCACAATTTGAACGACACAGAAAAAAACGGAAACTTGTTTATTTATTTTTTACAATAAATTAAAATACACATAAAAACACGAACATCGACACGACAGATATAAGCCACTTGTTTTCATTTAAAAAGGTTTAATTTATTTGTTTTTATTTTTTATTCAGTGTGGTATTTTTTTGTTGATATTACTGAATTGATATTTTCTTTTGTTTGTTAGTTTGTAACTACATGTCACTATTTGTTATTTAGAATTATCGTGAGGTGGTTTGGCGTAGGCACGACGCGCGCGGGCGGTATGCGTCGCGACAGAATGGCACTGAGCGCTCGTAGGCCGGCACGGCGCCCTCCCCCTCCATGCCTCTACGCCTCTACGCCAAGCGGGAGCATTTCAAACCCTTAGCGACCTCTAACTCAAACTAGTGGACTTTTAAATTTTTTTAAAACTAAACAATGAAGATTATAATATATTTACTCGAAAAACTGCATACAAACTAGTGATATACACTAAATTTTAAATAATTTAAATACGTTTCATACATACATTCATGTGCCAAACCTTTTTTCGAAAAGACACTTTTACTGAGATTAATGAATTATTTGGCTACCTGCATTATTTTTTCACGCACAATCATTTCAGTCGATGGAGGAAAATATGGACGCGCAAATGTATGAAAAAAGTGATAACGCTTACCAGATGAAAGTGTGTGAGAGCAGAGCAAAGTGGAGGAGACGCATATACAGAGGTACCGGCCTCCTTAAGCAGAGGGATGTCTGGTTATGGACCCGTGTATTTGACATTATTGTTGTCTCTTCAGTCTTCCTAGCCCCACGTCACGTGAGAGCCACTTGAGTATCGAGCAGTGTCTGCAGACGACTCAGTGTGGTGTCCACTCACACTGCAGCATGTGGTCACAGCGCGCACCACTCGCGTTACATGCTGACCTAAAGGACATGGGCAGACATGCCTAATGCACTTATCTATACTCAGGCATTGACGCTTAGATTACTTAATTATACTTAACTTTACCTTGAAGCAACGCTTTGAACTAATCACTTAAAGTGACGATCTACGGAGTTAAAGGCATGTTGCGATTAAAAAAGTAACGTCGTATATACCTACATCATTTTAATGCGCATATCAAAAAACACATTTATACTTATATCGTTTAAGATAATATTGAAATAAAGTACTAAACAGAAAAGAACACACATCGTTCATCAATTTAAATCAAGAAAAGAACAACATTTATCAATTCAAAGATAATGAGTTTTGTTACAGCCTGATAAAAGGCGCATACCCTTTGAAAGAATAAACACGTGTTGATGCTAAACGGAAAAAACTTTTAAAAAAGGCTTAAATTAGATGTACAAATAAATAAAAAAGTATTAATGATTAATGAGTCCAGTCTACATTACTACACTTCGGAAAATTAGTTCATCGTTTATTTTTATCGGTTTAATCCAATCCATAGATCGTCATGACGTCAGATGAAAAAAGGCTCTTACATCGAAGAAACTATTAGAAAATGCACGCAATCTACACGCATGCGCCGTGGCGTAGCGACTAGAGCACAAATCGTAGAGCAGTGGTGTTTAACCAATTATCCATCTAAGTGGTCCGCGAGAAAGTCATAATTTTTTTGTCAAGGAAAATATTTTTTCGTGCGATAATCAAATAAACTGAAAACATGTTTAAATCTGCAGCGACGCATTTCTATAACTCTTGACAAATTTTAGTACAAAAAATACCTTTTTCGTTTATGTTTAGATTCAACGGATTATTGAAAGCATGGAATAGTGTTTTTTCTCACTTCAAACGTTTCTTCATCTCACTTCAACAAACTCAAGCTGCAAGAGTGAAGGTGATGCAAAATAAGAAATCATATTAATTCAAATTTATTATTGTTTTCTGATTTGAAATATTACCGATTGTGTTTAAAGTTTGGAATTGATTTATTGTTTTGATTTAAGCTTTCAATTTTCTTGCGTCGTGTAATCTTTCATAATTCCATCAATGAAAATAGTTGCTGGTCGAAACAAAATAATAATGTAGTCCTTGGCCTAAAAATGGTTAAGCAAAACTGGCGTAGAGGGTGGAGGAAAACTACCAGCTGCCAGGCTCTACGACTCGTAGAGGGGTGGAAGGAGTTGAACACGTGAACGGTTCATCCTGAAATGCAACACATGGTGAGCTGAAGTGCCAGAAACTCTTGGTGCACTTCAAACGTCTTCATCAGTAAACTCAAAATTACTTCTTGGCTGAAAATTATTTAAGTTGTAGCATGTTCGTAATCTGTTATTTAAGTTGCGAAAGTGTTTTTGACTCTTGATCTTGTAGCTCGACGTATAATCAACTCGTTAATGCGCTCATAAAAGAATAAATGTGATCATTTTCTACTTAATTTTATAAAAACCAAAATTCTAATGAAATACTGTTTGATTTTTACTATATTATTACTCGTACTTTTATTTTACGAAGCTTTTGATCTCTCGTTCATCTTCAGTTAATACACAAACTATACAAAATATAAAAAATGTGATCAATTGTTCATACACACTTGTATACATCAAGTGTTACACGCATCACATCACAGCTCCGCATGCTTAGTTTGCTGATTTTTTTCTAGTTACTTATTTCCCGAACGTACCCTTTTTCTGTACCCTTTTTATTACATAATACCTAAACGCGCTTTTTGTTCTTGAAACCTTTTAATATTCAAATGAAAGGAGGTCAACTGTACATTTACATTCATTAAATTAATAAATAAAATAGTTTAGTTAATTTACTACGTTGAGTGCTGTTTTCGTGTAAATCAAACTTCGAAAGGCCTCATTTCTTTTCATAAAGTAATTTCACGAGACCCGTAACACGTAACATTTCCCCGGCATTATATAATCTATTATCTTAGATAAACAATAGCATGCTCCCATAGCTCCACTCTGCCTGCAGTGTAATTGGATGTAAAGCGTTTAGGATGTTTTATCGTTTTATTAGCCATAAACTGTAGATGAGCAGATTAGATGTACGCGGGCCGCAAATAGCTGCGCCTATCGAGGAATCGATATCTGCTATCGCAGTTAGCGAGCTAATGCAATCTCGGTGGGGCCATGCACTCGAACTTATAATATTTACAATAACGATCTGCGAAACAATTCCTTGACTTATGGATTGGTATGAGACTGACCACCCATACTGTAAAAAAATGGTTCACAATGTCACCCCTGTGTTAGGAAAGGTCGGCAAGAGTTGCAGGGTGTATGTTCATTTGAGGTTTGGATTTAATTTGTGAGTACACATTCAGCATTTGTAAGCGCGAACTACACGTGTTTGTTTGTGGGCATGCATTAGATATGAGCTGTAAATGCTAATATATCTGTGCTACTTAGATTATAGATTATAGAAAAACATCATTCCGATTTATTTATCTATAAATCTTACTGGCATAAGAAATGTGTAGAAGCTGTTTAGTGGGGGCGTGCATTAGATATGAGCTGTAAATGCTTATATATCTGTGCTACTTAGATTATAGATTATAAAAAAACATCATCCCGATTTATTTATCAATAAATCTTACTGGCATAAGAAATATGTAGAAGCTGTTTAGTGGGGGCGTGCATCTCATACAGGCACATATATGAGTTAGGCAGCATGGCGAAAAATGCATAACCTTTTAAAAAGTGATTTCAAATTAAAATTTGTGTTAGAATCCTAATCATTGGGAAAATTCCAATTCATTTCTGTGATAAGGGCAAAGAGAATATTTTCATTCTTAAAATGGTCGCTGCCATTTTTGTTTAATACTGATATTTTTTTCTTTTTATATAAAACATAATTGCGAATAATCCATTAGTCCTGCAGTATATAGTTTTCTTTTAAGTTAAACATGAAAATAAATTCAGAACTGTCATTTGAAAGTGTACACTCGCTTTCTGTTTTTTGTATTATTTTTCTTTTCGCTAAATGTATTCGTCGAGTTAGGCAACTTTGTCAAATAAAAAGGCGGCGGGTCCTTTGAGAAATATTTTCGAGAATCGTAAACTTTCCTCTCTGTAAAATTGACGTCGCTACATGTTGACTCGTAAAAATGACTGTAAACTTCTTACGATCCACTGATGTGAGATTGAGGGATATGTTCGGGCAACTTGTAACGCCATCTACACGTTTATTTAGTAATTTAATATTACGAGCAAATGCCAATCCATCGAATGGATTTTAACATTTATTTAGTAAGCCCTAAATTACAAGTAGTCTTCTGATGATAAAATCTAAAAGAAATTCCAAACAGTAAAAAAAGTTAAAATTCAAAAATATGTACGTACAATTTCAAATACATCAATAATTAAATAAATCAATTTGTACACAAGATGAATTCCTTAGTTTTTTGGGCACATTACCCATGGCAATGAAGAAAGCATTAAATGGCTGATTGTGATCGGTACCCTAATTGAGGTGGCTGGATGACATCAAGGGAACTGCAGGCAGAGGATGGCTGAACACAGGAGCCGATAGACAGAGATGGAGAGAATTGGAGGAGGCCTACGTACAGGAGTGGACTGAGAAAGGCTGAGGAAGAAAAATAAGAAAGAGATCGATGGCGGGAAGAGAAATATCTCTCACACTATTGACTGAACAAACTAACTAGTTCTACCACAGTGGGATCATCGATGGTTGGAAAAAATAACGCAGCAATTATTTATTTCTGCAAGCGCTCTGTCCACCCCTAACGAAATACTTTTAGAGGTAAAGGTAACATGAGGATAATTATTTGGGGATTAAATTGTGAAATTTACAAGTGGCATTATGTTTCATTTATATTTTTGTCTACTCACAATGAATCTTAGCACACTAAGCTCCAGGTAAGTCCTTTACTTAGCGACTAAGCTCGGCTCCGCACAAAGCATCTTCAGCCGTACTTGAAGCGAACTCGTATGTTATTATTACATACTGGCAGCAACCGGCGTGTCTCACTACGCAATCCAGGTACGTTAATTGTGGAAACATTTTAATTTCAGTAATGCCAGTCATACTTCATGAACTTGAAGGAGACTTTTTTTTAATTGAATATAAGAACTTTTAAAAAATCAGTAGGCGTTTTGTTTTTTTTAGTTAAATTTATGAAATGAGAGTTTTCTTGCTCCTAAGAGAATGAGAAATCCCCAAATCTTAAAGGGTTTTTTTCATGTATACATTTTATTATTTGATCGAAATACTACACAAGATCAATTTCAAGAATGAGCTTTAGAAAAAAACTCACATGTTGAGTTAAATGTTTACTGTGTTTTACGTAATAAATACTTAGATTAGATAAGTTGTAAATACAAAAAAAACTGAAAAAAAAATTGCCAACCCATTGACATCAAAATTCACAAGATCCACGCCTAAAGTAATTTTATTGTTTTGATGTTATTTGGGTTTAATATTGTAATGATTTATTTCGGTTTCATTTTTATAAAACTTCAGTTGAATTTATTTTTTAACAAATCGATTCACTCTGTATTTTCTGTATTGGAGGTTTTATAGATTGGCGTTAAAGGATCACAGAACCGCAGCATAGTATGTTATAAAGGCCTATTCTCGCGTCTCTCTGACTATTTGAGACGGCTCTAGAATGGATGTTTCCAGAGAGTGCGAGAAGTACAAGGTACAAAATTTTAAACACTCACATCTACACACACACATACACAACAAGTATTTAAAAAACACGCCTAGGCACACAATCACAAAAACACGCAGGCATGAACCTATACATTCGTAACAATATGTTGAGTGGTCTATCCTGGCATAGGGAAAATCCGTTTTAGAAGTTCCATCTTTATAAGTTGAGAGATAGCACACACTAAGTAATTCTCATTTTGCAGGAGGCCCTGTGTTATAATGGGAATATGGAATTACTGCACATTTAGTGCTGGCAGCTTTGTACATACTAATAAAGCCGCCCGCCTCAATGGGAAAAGAAACTTCGCTCCAAAAGTGGGAGAGAGCGGGGCATGACGGGGAGGCTGGAGTCTTAAGCAACTAGCAATAGAAGGTTCTTATGGTTTCATAATTATATTTATTCTTAAAATTATATTTTGTGATCATACTCTAGATTCTATAAATAATAATAACAGGCTGATTTATTTTAAATTACACATGATAAGAGAGCGCCGTTTTTGTGTGTGTCACACCTCAAGGGCCCTCTCCGATCATGGATAAGACTTTCTAAACAAGTGTGCCTTGAGTGCTCCTCGAAATACACCCACAGATTTGGAGTTCTTCACTCCGGGTGGCAGTCTGTTCCACTCCACCGGCCCCGCAACACGGAAAGCGCGGTCTCCGAAGTTTGTACGAATCTGACGGCGCGGCTGAACCAAATTGACTACTCCATCACCCGCAGATCTGAGTGTCTGCCTCCTAACACCCATTTCAACAGGTGAAATCATATCAGCCAGATAAGGTGGGGCCAAGCCATTGATGGCTTTATATACCATTAAACAAACACGGAAGACCACCCTCTCCGGGAAACGAAGCCAATGAAGTTTTTTTAACAGCGGGGTGATGTGAGCGAATTTGGGAATCCCGAATATGAGTTTTGCTGCCGAATTCAACACAGATTGAAAGCGATTAAACTGTTTCTTCGGCTGACCACTATAAAGCGTCGAGCAATAGTCAATCCGAGACATCACAAACGCACTCACCAGGGTCTTAACCGCATCTGACGGCAGACATTTTCTTATTGCCTTTATTTGGCGAAGCGAAAAAAAAGAAGAAGCTATTGTGGCATCTATTTGCCTATCCAGTGTCAGGTTGCGATCCAGTAAGACTCCTAGAAGTCTTACCGAATCAGAAGGCTGGATTAGCTTACCTCCTATGGAGAGTGGTACTCTATTCACCAGAAGGTGGTCACGCCTCGATGTGGCTGCCCAGAGTATCTCCGTCTTATCCATGTTTAAGATTAGGCCATTGTTCCTCATCCACCCACCGACCTCCGCGATACACCCAGAGACCCTGCAACTGAGGTCCTCAGCCATGTCTGGCCGAGAATGAGAGTATATTTGCCAGTCATCTGCATATGAGTGTGCGATGAGGCCCCATTTTTCAACAATACTCTCAATCTCAGCAGTATACAATATGAAAAGGATCGGACCCAGCACAGAGCCCTGTGGGACCCCGGAAGACAGCGAGTAGGTAGGTGAAACACTATCACAAATACGCACCGCCTGTCTGCGCTCCACCAAATAGGAAGAAAACCACGCCAAAGCCCCTCCGGTCAAACCAAATGACACCTCCAATCTCTCAATAAGAATTGGGTGACTTACTGTGTCAAAGGCCGCACTCATATCAAGAAGCTCCAGTAAGGCTAGATTACCACACTCCACAGCCGATATCATATCCGATACAAGCATGAGCATACCGGTTTCTGTTGAGTGATATTTTCGGTATGCAGACTGCCTCTTAGGCATTAAGCCGCTTGCATCCAGATAGGATACCAACCGCCGCGAGACAATCCGCTCCAGCACCTTCGACAAGAATGGCAGATTCGACACAGGTCTATAATTTGAGGGATCACCGGGATCCAACTGTGGCTTTTTAAGGATTGGCGTGATGTGTGCTACCTTCAAAGACGGAGGAACAGTGGCATCCATTAGGCATCCATTGATTACCTTAACAATAAATGGAGCCAGCTGTAAGATGCATTCTTTGAGTACCCAGACTGGTACAGGGTCAAGGCCACACTGCTTGTTTGGCGATCCTACCACGATCTGACACACCTCATCTATGTCAGTTAAATCAAATACTTCGAGTCGCGAAGCACTTCCAATCCTTGAGACAGAAGTACCTGCAACCCAAGCAAAGTGCAATTGAGGTATTTTGTTTTCAAAATACGTGGCAAAATCTCAAGCAGTCGACGTCAAACCTACACCAGCCCGAGCACTCCCAGACAAGTTCTCCAGAAGCTTCCACACCTGCTGAGGGGATTTTGCCTCAGCAATCTTTCCACAATAAAAATCGGATTTCTTCTGGAGAATAGCAGACCTGTACACACCTTGAGCGTCAATCCATGATTGCCTAGTGCTACCTGGCTTACCGTTTTTAAAATTTCGCTCTAGTTTTCGCATATTGCGTTTCAGCATACGGCATTCATTGTCAAACCAGATAGCACTGTTTCGCTCTTTGACTACTTTACATTTGATTGGAGCATGCAGCCCAATCAAATCGCCCAAGGATTTATTATACAAGTCTACTAACTCGTCCGGTTGCATTGAGACATAGGTTTCCGGACAGCAGACTGGTGAAACAGAAAGATCTTTTTTAAAGATCTCGAGATCGAACCCGTTTCTGCACCTAGAGGTTATGCTCTTATAAACAGGAACAGGCCGTCCCACATTAAGGCTAGATGTCACCAATCTGTGGTCCGACAAACCTATATCTACTACCTTCGTCTCTGAAGGTGCGTCCTCCTCTCTGGCTATAACTACATCCAGTAGGCCACCCGCATCATGAGTTGGTGCGCCAACCCACTGTCTGCAGCCATAGTCCGCTAACAAGGCGGTAAGAGCCACACTGTTAGTGTCGTCTCCACGCTCAAGCCTGACGTTGACATCCCCGACCACCAGAAACATCTCGTTACGTTACTATAAATCACAAAAACATCAGATATTCCTCCTTCCTTTGCATGTCATCTCCCTCACACGGCATCTATGTCTGCACTATGAATTTAAACTTCAAATTATTCTAAATAAAAATTGCAGTTTATGCATGGAGTATTTTTATTTTGCTGGGTGTTTTCTATTTGTAATTTAATGTGATAGATTAAACTTTTTTTTCCCCAAAATAAGCGTCAAAAATATTTTTTTCCTTTTTGTCTGTTTCAGATTCCACATCTGATTGAACAATTAAATGTTATATTAATCAAGCCTTAAAATGTTTCTTTGACTGCTTTACTTTAGGAGTTCGAATCAGGATCAAGTAAATTTTATGAAATCTAAACAAATTATATAAGTACTAAACTTTTCAGGAATCCCCAAGTATTGCTCTTCTTGTTCAATTCACATGTTAGAAGTGTACTTGAGTTTTGTTCGACTGTTTGGAACCCCGGTTATGTTGTCCATATTAATGCTATTGAAATGGTCCAAAAAAAACTTTTAAAACAACTGAACTTTCGCAATAGACAACATTTCAATAGTTATTCCCAAGCATTGGAGCATTATGGTATACGATCTTTTGAGGCAAGGAGAAATATGCTTGACATCAGCTTCATATATAAGATAGTTAATAACAAAATCGATAGTGCACCTCTCACAAGCCTCCTTCCATTTCATTGTCCAATCAGAACTCATCGAGACAAATCCTTATTTTATGTGGGTGCAGCCAGGACAAATTATAAGCAAAATTCTTTTATAAGTAGAGCCTGCGTTACAGTAAATAGTGTCCAAAGGACTGATCCTAAGTTGGACATTTTCTTTCTGTCTGTACAGTCATTGAAAAAGAGTATTTTGAATCTTGCAGGATTTGAATTTCATTTTTGAATCATCTTTCTATTTTTTTTTTAATCATTCCCAAGACGTGTTTGGTGTGCGCATTGTATTTCTTCTCCTTTTCCTTTCTCCTGACCTTTCTTTCCTTATTCCATCATGTGGACGAGATTTAATTTTTATTATTTATTTTTTTTATTCTGTTTTGATTTTTATATTTATTTGTTTTTGGTTTTGGATGCTGCTTCTTTTTTGTGTTTCTTTACTTTTTATTTGTTTACCTGGCATGATCTGTAATTTAAAATACCAATTGTAGAATACAGTAATAGGCGACATGAATTGTAAAAAATATCTTATATATATAAAGGGTCCGCCATCTAACGTTTTTTTTTTCAACTAGTGCTTATTTCGTGAATGGTAACACTTAGCTCATGTCTGATTTGACAGATAATTAGTTTTATCCTTCCGCTGAACGAATATGGTTGTGTATACGCTTGAACAACGCTGGGAAATATTGCGACATTACTTTGAAAATCATGGTAATGTTGCAGAATGTGTGCGAAAATTGCGTACGGATTTTGGAAGAAGAGAATCACCGTCGGCTCCGTATGTTCGTTATCTTGTGAAAAAAGTGAAAGAAACTGGCATCCTCATCGATAAACCAAAGCGTTAAAAGCCAAAAACAGTGCGTACACCCGAGAATATTGCCGCTGTGGCAGAAAGTGTGTGTGAAGTGCCATCAACATCAATTCACCGTCGTTCTCAACAATTGAACATTTCGGAGACATCATTAAGACGAATTTTGCACAAAGACCTTGGTATGACGCCATACAAAGTCCAATTGGTTCAGGAGTTGAAGCCAACTGACCATCCAATGCGTTTTCGCTTCGCTAAGTGGGCCTGCGATCGACTTACAAAAGATGCCGATTTTGCCAAAAAAATAATCTTTTCAGATGAAGCCCATTTTGATCTTGGCGGGTATGTAAACAAGCAAAATTGTCGCATTTGGGGCACAGAAAACCCGCACGCATACATTGAAAAGACGTTGCACCCAAAACGAGTCACTGTTTGGTGCGGATTTTGGTCCAGAGGCATAATTGGGCCATTTTTCTTCGAAAATGAGCAAGGAGTGGCCGTTACAGTCAATGGCGATCGTTATCGGGTCATGTTGAATGAATTTTTGTTCACAAAAATTGAAGAGGAGGATATTGGCAACATTTGGTTTCAACAGGACGGCGCTACGTGCCACACAGCCGAAGCTACACTCGATGTTTTGCGCCCTGTTTTTGAAGATCGCATTATCAGCCGCAGAGCTGATGTTGTTTGGCCACCTCGGAGCTGCGATTTGACACCGTTGGACTATTATTTGTGGGGTGCCGTCAAAGATAAGTGTTACGCCGACAAGCCAGAGACAATTGACGCTTTAAAGGACAATATTCGTGAAGCTATTGGTGAAATACAGCTGCACACAATCGATAATGTGCTTAAAAATTGGACCGATCGTGTAGGCTACTGCATGGCCAGCCGAGGCAGCCATTTGAATGAAATTATTTTCCATTATTAACCGGAAGGATTGTACTTTCAAATAAAAAAAGAAATTTGAGGAAATATTCAGTAGTTTTTTTTTTTATAGCATTTAAAAAAAAAAAAAGTTATTTGGCGGACCCTTTACAAAATTCTATTTAATGCTGTTGTATTCTTGTTTAAATAAAAAAATAAATAAAAACCGTTATCATTAAATAAATGACGTCAGCGTTAATTGACACTTGTATGACTTACAGTTGACATAACAGATTATAAGTTGCAAAAAGGAACCTTATTGAAAGACACAAAAATACGTGTAAGTTTATTTCTCCCCATTTCACCTGTTCTCCCCTTCTATGTATAAATACTCAACAAATGCTGCGTAATTATTTAGGACACGACTCTGAAATTTCCCTAAATTTACTTGTAAGTTTTTCACTTTGAAGTTTCCTGAGTACAACTTGAAATGAGGGAGCTTACATTTTAGCTCGGAGCAAAAGATTTTTTTCCAGGAAAAAAAGCACATTTAACTATATTATTACTTTGTTTCGTACTCGTAATAAAAATGGGCTTCATCTTTTGTTTCCACGGTTGTCGTTGGACAGAAAATAAATGTACTCGGATTTATTTATTATATTCTCACGGTGCAAATACATTACAAAAATAGCATTGAAAAAAAAACAAAACAAAACTCCAGCATCATCAGCCGTGTGAGCCTGAAATTCCTATTAAACTACATTTTCTATTTTGTTTAATTTTTTCAGTTTTACCAGCTCAGTCATTTTTTTATTCAGGTCAAATCTTGAATAAGTATAAGATACAATCTTTTCGAGTTTATCTATAATTCATTTAATGAAAAAAATTAGCAAAAAAAGATGGATGAATAATTCAGCTAATATATACTCCGGTCAAAAGATTAAATTTGTAACTTTGAAAGAATATCCGATAAGTTCCCACAAACACTCACAGTGCACTGAATTCCCAGATTCATTTTTCATTTACCGCAGATCACAATGAGAGTGGGAGCGCAGAGAGCAGAAATGTGAAAAAAAGACAAAAGGCTGGTCGAACAAAAGTATCGGGGATCGCAGCGGCTCATGGGCGGTTATCGTGGCGAGCCTAGCGATGGTGCGCAGCTTCTTCCCAGATTTTGTACTCGGCCGTGCGGGAGCCTCTCAGCGCACTTACGACAGAGTAAGCCTCGAAGTTTAACCTTGGGTCTATGAACCATTTATTCTTTGCACGTTATAGCTTATGTTTTCTATTTGAAAGGGTTTTTAATTGATACTCTCAGCTTGTTCTTATACTTTTTTAGTGGCCAGAATCTCGGCATTTTATTTTATCCTTGCATAGTTAAGCATTTTTATTTAATCACAAAAACGAAAAATGAGAACAATTCAAAGGCAAAACACTTGTCAGTAATCTATTAAAAATAAATATAAGAAATACAACTGTTTAAAAAATATCATTTTCAAAAAAAAAACACTGACTTCTCAATAATCTCTTGTTTGAGTTTGCTATAAGTTTTTGCGTTCTAAAATCTAAATCTAAGTTACAAAGATATGTATCATTTGAGGATCATTTTAATTTTTAAATATTTATAAAAATGGACTTTTACTGTGTTAACAGATCAACACTAAAAAATATATCATATTAAATGCATTCCCACAAGCAGACACGCATAATTTCGCGCTCACACATGCCGCATGTGGACCCACGATATAAAAATCCAATCTCAAATGAACATAAGCTCTGCAACTCTTGCCGACCTTCCCTGAAACAGGGGTGACATTGGCAAAGTGAACCATTTTTCAACATTCATTAAAATAAAACAAACAAAAACTTTAAAAAGCTTGGACTTTTTCTGCATTTTTTTGTAAAAATACTTTACGAATTGCTTGACTTGGATGTGTGACGTGTAACCCACTGTTTTTTTTAATATAGATGCCGTAATGATGTGTGTTTTAATGTTAAGATGTAATAAATTCCGGCCACTGAGGTGAGGTTAGGTCTGTCCGTCACATTTGTTCTCTTGGAGATTCCCTGTTGGGTGGATGAGGCCATTCTCAATAATGCATCAATGCCGAACGCGAATCAAAAATTCATTCCTTGCGCAAGGCAATGGAATACGTGCGCCGAGTCTCTGGAACTAATACTGAGCACCTACGGCGTAGCGGCGTAGCAGCGTAGAGGTCTACAGGACCTGGAAACTGTGGCACGGTTACGCCAGCGAAATCATGCAAACACTCATTTGTGCGGGGTTTTACTGTCGTGCAATAAATAAATACGCATTTGATTGTCTAATTGCTTTCAGACGTACAATTTCAAGGAAGAGTATGGATTTGTTATTTTTTTTATTTAAATAACATCTTTCTAGATTCAAATCGCCAATACACAATAATAATAATAAAATAATATTAGGATGATTTATTTGGTGAGCGCTGTTTTTGTGTGTATCACACCTCAAGAGCCCTCTGCGAGCTTGGTCGTCGCTGTAGAAAGCGCTAATTCTCAAGCAAGACCCAGTTGTTGTAAGGTTGGATGGACCTTTCAGTAACCGGTCTTTGGTAAAGGTTTATGAATTTTTCAACCCAGCGAAGAGCACATTCGAAATATAAATGGTATATTTTTGTGCTCCGCCGGGATTCGAATCCACAACCTTCCATTTACGAGTCCGAAGTGTTGCCACTACGGACTACGGACCGGTTCAAGACTTGTGATGACAAGACAATGATCAAATTGAGTGTGCAAAACTTTGCGTTCAAAATCAAGCCAAGATATTTGATATACAAGTTAACGATGTGTTAGGTATACACAAAAAACAGCACAACACTGTACAAAACAAATGATGATTCATAATTCAGCGATGAATACAAAGTTATCAACACATTTCCATAAGTCGCCCATAAACCGTGCGTAAAAAGCTTTCGACGTACACAAGTGACGACTTATATCATGTTTGTTCGCAAAAAATACAAGTGGCGCGACACTGGCTCAGTAATCCGTCTTCGTTCCCCGCGTACCAATGAGTTCTTTGTTCGATTCGAGTTACATTGAGGCCCTTCATATTCAGCTGAGTATGTTCTCTTATCGCTTATGATGTATCATTTGTGTCTGGAAAGATATTCCGCAAAGATGTGTGTAAGCTGGTGCGTAATCGGGATAATAAATCCGCAGATGTCGATCACCATTTTTTTTTGTTTTGTTCTCTCATTTGAAAGAAAAGTTAGATAAGGTCATAATTATATGAAAAAGTAATTTAAAAGCATTTTTTTTGTAAACTAAAATCATGTTGTAGTTTTTAACTTATTTCAAAACAACTGAATATGTTGTTGGTACGTGTTACTTGTACATATTTGTTTAATGTTTGAATTAACATAACATTTGTGATTAGATGGCATCCATCATTATTGAAGTTTGACGTTGGTGTTTAATCTGAGCTGAGCACTCACGGGCGATAGTTCCAGCGTATTATTGAAAAAAAACAGTGCTGCTACGATTCCCAACAAACCTGCAGGATCATTTATTTAACTACGAGCTTAAAGATGGCAGAATGTACCAATTAATAATAAAAAAATAATTAAAATATAAAATAAAATATCATTGATTCATATTTCACACCTGAAAGGCTGTATGCAATCTCAATTCTATGTAATTTATTCAATGTATTTATCACATTCCTTTGCAAATTAATCTCCACATCTCTTCACTCCATCTCTCCAGATTAGCCGGTAAAATATTCCTGTTTTTGTTTACCTCCTTGAATGCAAAGTTGATAGTACGGCGCGGCTGTTATTTTGGTTTCGACAGGGAGGAGGCTCCGCTCTCAGAGACACAGCGGCCTCCCACAAAGCCTTCGATTGCGATATAGCACGAATTCACTTAAGCAAATGGCCTTACTTATAAGAGCACATTTTTTCTCGTCTTATTTTCTCTCTCTCTATAATTTGGTTTGTGTGGGGAAGGGATGGGGGGAGATGAGTTTAAGGGTAAGGGGTAGTCGATGAAAGTGGAGAGGGGGGGGGGTAGGTATATATCGATAGGTATTCAGATCAAGTGGATTCGCATCGATGGCGGCCCATTTACTATTGGCTGTTGACGCTTTCTCTTCTCTTATACTAAATATATATGAGCACAAAATAAGGTCACCGCTTTTACAAAATATTTAAAAACAAAAATATAGTCATCCGACATAATTATATGAAAGCAGATTTTGGTTAAAATTAATTCAAAACTGATTTTAGAAGTTAAAATGGCATTAACTACAGGATCTCCTATATAACTTATGAACAAGTAACTAACTTTAGTTGATACACATTAATTTTTGTGTATATGGCTTACTAATTTATAAAACATCATCAATTTATAAATGCGTAATTAACCTTTTTTTATGTTTTTGGATTTTATTTTTATTTTGCTTAAAATTAACAATATTTGTAATGTTCTGGTTTTCTTATATAAAGTGTTGAAATCTTGTTATAAGAAACATTTCATTTTGAATCCAATTCAATATTCTGAAAAGTAAATGATAATACAAAGCGATAAGATGTGTGCATTAGCGGGGAAATGATTAGATAATTAATTCCTTCTACATCGAGGCAGCTCTAGAACAGGACAACATATAAACATAATGCTCTTAATTAAAATACTTTTTTAACTTTGTTACAATTCACTTGAGTTTTATTTTTTAAAAAACACAACCAGTTTCGGGAGAAGCAGTACCTCCCATCTTCAGGTGTAAATATCAACTAACATAAAATACAAAATTACCAAATTAAGCAAGGATTTAATGTGTAGTACTGGTGGGGGTAAGTGGGGGGCGGGGCTTAATTGGAAACAAAGAAAGTAATGGCGAAGTGTTGGGAAAGAGGATATTATTTAAGAGGTTATTTTCAGAAATTTTTTCTTTCATTTTTTTTCAAATTTTCAAATATTTTTTTTCTGAAAATAACCTCTTAAAAAATTTCTTAAATAATATCCTCTTTCCCAACACTTCGCCATTACTTTCTTTGTTTCCAATTAAGCCCCGCCCCCCACTTACCCCCACCAGTACTACACATTAAATCCTTGCTTAATTTGGTAATTTTGTATTTTATGTTAGTTGATATTTACACCTGAAGATGGGAGGTACTGCTTCTCCCGAAACTGGTTGTGTTTTTTAAAAAATAAAACTCAAGTGAATTGTAACAAAGTTAAAAAAGTATTTTAATTAATTAAAATGTGCTTTCACAAAGTTACTGCCCAAAATCTAAATAATATAACATAATGCTCGCTTACAATCCACCGCAGCCTTATTACAGAGAACTGTTTGTTTGCCGTAGCCCAGTTTAGCCCAGGGCGGAACATCCCCCAGTACGTAATTTGCTCATTCTATTAAACGCTCCGCTACCCTTTAATAATTTCCTAAGGGAAGAAAAAATATCATACGTAGGCCTGTGTGTGTCTCTGGCATCCGATAGATGGGACGCTCTACGCCGAAAGCGCCACGCCGAGAGGTCTACGCCAAAAGCCCCCCCAACTACCGCGGGAATCCAATTAACTTTATTTTTTGTTCCCCCACTGTGCGCCTGTAAGGATGTCAAAAAGATTTTACGATTATTAGTATGTATTGCCGAGTGTTCATTTTTTTGTTGGCAAACGGGTCCAGAGATTAATCACTTTGAAGTAACTTTCACTGGGCTACTTTTCTACTAGAGATGACCAAAAATATATTTTCAATATGCAACAAACCCGGACTTTTTAATTCAAAAAAAAATAATGACTTCAGTTATAATGCTCAAATAACCTTTAATATGTAAAAAAAAAATTATGCGACATGTGAATGTTCTTTGCAATTTTTTTCTGGATGCAACAGAACTTTAACCAAAGAATTAAAATTTTTGTTTCTTGAAAATTCATACCATCATACTTTTTTAATCACACATCTATTCCTTTACATTCTTATCTTTTAAGTTCGTATGAAAAAAGTTATTCCTCTCCGCCGTGACAGAGTTGTTACGCGAACAGCAGTTTCAAAATTGATTTTCTTCTTCGAGCAGTTTTTTTTTTACTTTTTGTTATTAAAAAATGAGACGCCGAGGCTGACGTCAATATGACGGAAAGTTTTCTAGGGCAAATAAAAATGTTTAATATCGGGAAAAGTTCTCAGCAAAGTTGATGCAATATCAATTTCAACATAATCATAGACACACACAACGTCAAATAATATATTTCTTTTATGTCATAGTTTCAACAGAGTAATACAAACACACTATACATTTTTTACTTGGTTAAATGAAATATCTTTTAAAACTCAATTACAGCGTGAGTTCGCGAGTTCAAGACTTCTCCTGGATCCGCTAAATTGCCTTTTACTTTCAGTTTGCAATAAAACAAGCTCGCTAATTGCTGAAACTGCAAACGAATAGACAACGCATGGAAAATATTGTACAGCAGTTTAAACCAGTTTTTACTTGTGTAAAATATAAAATTGGACGCATTTTTCAACACACATACTTTCAGGACGTAAAGTTCCCCCCCCCTGATAAAATACAGAAATGGGGAAGACCGGATACTGTATTATTGGTGGTACAGGCGAGCCAAAGGCCGTGCTCCTGCCTCCATAACATTTAAATGATGAGTTCTCCATAGTTCTTTAAAGTTCTCCATATGGTGAGATCTTCCCTCTCAGAGAGATTGTTGAAGATTCCTGGTGAATGGTGTACTCCTAGTTGATGAAGAAGGTGAAGGTAGATCAGAGATCTAGGAACGCTGGTACTGCTGGTGCTGCTCGTACTGGAACTGGTAGTGCTGGTAATCCCTCGTTGATGGTGAAGATCCCTCGCTGATGGGGAATATCCCTCGCTCTTCTTCGGAGGTCGTCGTAGTTTTGGCCATTTGTGTGATCGTCTAGCTAAGGTTAGGACTCCTCGTCGTGTGGAAGATAATGAAACAGAACGTTGTGTAATTTTTTGTTTTACCGTTTCAAAATCTACTTTAGTGGCAAACCCAAATTCGTTATCGTTTGGTGTGGAACATACGCATTTTCTAACTAAATTGTAAATTCAAAATTATAATTAAAAAGCTTCCGAGATTTAAGTTACGTGTAATGCAAAATGACTATATGATATTAAAACCGATTTTAAAACAAGTGACTTTCATTTTTAATGGGATTTTGTTTTCTGTGAAATTACTAGAACCCGCTCTGGTAAGGTCACGGCGTATAGAAAAAAAACATGGCAGTCAACGTATTCAAAGGCGTATACAAAATGAGGAACAAGGAAAAGGGGGAACGCAAATCGCGAAGAGTTTCTTGATGTGTTAATTTTGTTAGTCTTTTTATTTGACAGATTACATAAATTAACAGAATAATAATATAATAACAATATGAATAAATTACATAGCGCCTAAATGTATAGCGTATTATATATTTATAATAATATGCAAAATCTACCTCCACCCACCCCATATTTACTTTAATTAAAGTCCCACCTCTAAGTAGAAAATCTGCCTGCTAGCTTCAATGGAGAAGCCAGTGGACTTGCGACCTCTGAAGTAGGGTTATTCGATCGAATTACAAGCTCAACGCTCCCCTTCTTCACCAAAGAAACGTCACAGGACTTTAGCACGCTAATTTTTGGAAAAAGGAAAGGAAGTCTTGTCACCAGCTTCGACTAAGTGTTACCCCACTGGGTCGGATATTTCAGCATTCCCGTTACCAAAACTTAACGCGCGCCTACTCCATACTCTATTCCAAGCTGCTTTTGTTAGGTAAGACAGCTTCTAATTTATCCCATCATTCTACCAAAATTCGCAATACCATGGCACCGTCTGATACTCAGCAAGTCCGGCCAAGTAGACCCGAGACAGATGCCAAAATAAAGAAAACCCGGCAAAACAATATTTGTGGAAATATCTACTCCATAACCTGTTCCTGGTACACCTCAATATCGGGAAAACCCGATATGGGTGGAAGACCCGAAGCACAGACTACGAAAGACCTTTCCACATCCCCATAAATAATGCCTTAACCAATCGAAATTCGAATGGTAGAAAAATAATTGTGCAAACCGCTTTACTCACGGACAGGAACACGCCACTGGTTTTAAGTTTGTATTAATTGTCGCGACATTAGTTATTTTTAGTGCAATCAGCCTAATTATTTTCTCCCGGCAGCATCTCAGGTCCATTCCCAGCTCCATCTTCACACAAACACCCACAAATCAAATATTAAACAGCAATTTTCAGATTTTATCTAGAAGAGACGCGTCACCCCTGGGAAACAGATCGAAACTGAATTCAACTCAGCAATGGAGTTGTCAAAGGACAGCTCAAGGTTTTTTTTATGAGGGTACCTTTTTTTGTTCCAAGTTTTTAAGTGCCATAGAAAGATATATTATACTTTGTATAGAATTACGGATGTATAAACGAATATGGATAAAGTCAGATCTTTACAATATAGATACATAAAAGAGTTATTTTATATTCAAATTCATATTTAACTTATTGATATTCAAGTACTTAAAAATCTGTTCTTATTTATCACGTAAAATATCTGAAAACTTTTGTTTTCCTTTAAATAAAAATTCCTTTTTAATAACACATGCAAAATCTTTACATTAATATCCACGAATGCTAATAAATCTGTACAACAGATAGATTATGTTATAGATTAGACAAGAACGTGCTATGTTAGTGAAAAAACAGCTACGGTGCAAAGTTTAATACCACAACAAGTGGAGCATTAACAGAGGTACAGTTACAAGTATTCCAGAAAATTCTAACAATTCCAGTCCACTGATCTTCACGAGAAACCACAAAATAAGCAATAATTCCCGCCGTAATCTCGCATTCAATTTCCGTCCTGGGGATGCAGGGCGCCGCGCTTGTGTGGGAGCTCTCTAATAACTGGAGGCTTTACCAGAGGGAGACTCCATAGTGTTCTTTTTAATATATGTTTGAATAAAAACTGCAATAATTGTTGTTTGCCATTTTTGCAACATAAATATAACAGAATATTTAATGAACCTCGAACTAAGAAATTAAACGTCATGAACACAATCCGCGGCGTTTCATTGGCATCTTATTTAACATTCTCGAAGGGAATCTTGCTGATCAGTGAACTAAGATAAACAGCTAATTAAATAAATTAACTTTTGTGAAATACTTTTGATGCGCTCAATCATCAGAATATTGCAATTAAATCACATTGCGAGAAGCTAAGTGCTACAGTTAATTTTATTTCAGTGATCTTAATTTCCTTTACTTTCTTTAAGAGAAAAATATTATTCTCAATCTTAAAATTTATTTTCTTTTGACCTTACCTCTTTACTGTTGTAAATAGATAGATTCCAATACCTATGCTGCCTTTAGAAGAAAAAGAAAATAAAGAAATTAAAATTATAGAATAATTACCTGATGATTACTGTGCAGTTGAAAACGTTTGTGTCCAAATAATTAAATAATAAAGTAGTGAAAATAAAACAGTGTTTGAATAACTAAAGATAAGATGAATTTTCACAGTGTTATTGCACCAACCATCCAAAATATTTATAATTTAAAATTGATTATTCTTGAATACTTTTTAAATTCGGTTGTCACTACCAAATTGAAAGTTAATTAATTGTAAATAATTTTCAATGATTCTTCCAGGTTATTTTTCAATGATTTTATCGTTCTTTTTTTTTAACTTGTTACTTTCAAATACCTCTCTCTGCTTTCGTCCCACCTGCCCTCTCCCCCCCACCTGAAACTTTTTCCACTGGCCCAACTAAATTAGTTTCTTGGGATTCCCTGATACTCGTATGGATATTTGCCGCCCTAATGGTCGTAAAGAGATTCAAAAATGTACTTTTATTTTTTGTCTTTCTACGTGTTCCGTGGGGATAATTTTCGAGTTTATAAAATACTTAATGCTCATTTTTGTATCATGGAATATCTTGTGCCTTTTTATACATTTGACTTGTACATACTTGTTTTGGAATACCTGCTTGTAAGGTTTACACATGTAAAGAACTTTTAGATGCATTTTAGTAGAAAATAACATTGTTTCATAATATGAGTTAACAGATAAAGGAAAATAAAGTTAAAAAAAAATTACATCAAAGGTGAGCAAACAAAGGTGTAAATGAACATTTAAAAACATGTATGTTAAATATTGAAAAACTACAAACAAAATATTGTGATTTTGAAGGTCAGATATCTATTATCTATAGTCATAGTTGCAAAGATACATTGACATTTAAAGCTCATTCTTAATGCATGCCTACAAGCAGGCATATGTAAGTTCGCGCTGACGTATAAAATATACCAATAAACCTAACATGAACTAACCTAACAGCTTTTCGTCTTTTCGTAAAACCGAGGTGGCATTGGCAAAAGTAAACAAATAGTGTACAACAAGAAGAGACAGCTTTAAACCAACCTTTTATTCAAGGAAGTTGCTTGAGATTAATATGGAAAAACCTACCACGAGGTTTTGATAAACATGTAATACCATTGATATTTATTACAACATTCAGTAGAGTTAACCTCGGAACCATGAATTTACTGACATTAATCAATTAAAAAAATACATATTTCTTACAAAGTACCTGTGTTTGTATTTTAAGAATCTTGCGTAGCATTTTGTTGTATTTCTCACATAGCACTCAGCTCGCGCTACGGCGTAGACCCCATTAATGATATAGCCCAAACTCCGCCGTCGAGCTTTTTCCTTTTCGAGTCTTTAAACTTTTTTGCGGTCGCAGTCCTTTGAACTAAAAATAAAGCTTTTCAAATGCGAATACATTGTTCTGCTTTAATAACTGCAACTTGCGTCGTAACGACGAGCAAGCAGTCGTTACTATCCGTCGTTACTGGGGTTAATAACGGCGGAAATACACTCAGGTAACGACTCCATTTGAGAAAAACATTGTGGTAAACTTGGGAGTACAAAATATCTAAAAAGTATTTTATGCCGATCAAAAGCATTTTAAATATTGTAAGTACAACAATATAAGATCAAGATGGAAAAAATATGATTTTAAAAAGCATGGATAGGACGATTACATTAAACTTCTTGCAAAGTGAATTTTGTCTTCACTAAAAATAAAATCTGTCACCCCAAAACAAGGTATGTTTTACTTTGATTATACCATTTGTTGTAAGGCTTACCCCTTACCTATGGAAATAAAAAGGTTTCAAAAGGGTTTTCTCACCACATCTAACGCTATAAAAAACGACGCAGTAAATAATTGTGCCATGTATGTGTAGTTTAGTTCATAAATTATCTACATGGTGGATGGACCAAGTGAAGACAAGGGTAGGCTTCTTGGTTGTTGGAGCTCTCACTCAAGGGAGAATTGAAGAATCGTTATAAGTGCACATAGTTTATGTGTACTTACAAAATACACTAAACCTCATATGAACATAAATCATGTAACTCATGCCAGCATTCCTTGAAACTGAGAAGGTATTGGAAAAAATGAACTAAGTTATATTATATGTTAATGATGTATTTACACTGAAACTAAACGGAAAAATAATATCCTATGCCGATGATACAGTTATTATCATCGAAGATACAAATTGGAATAGTGTCACAAATAAAGCAAATGTTGACATTGACAATTTAAAGCACTGGTTCGACGTGAATTTGTTAACACTCAACAGCGAAAAAACTTACATTGTCCCGTTCTCTATTAATGAAAATAAATTAAATCTAAATTTAAACGTATTTATTCATCAACAAAATAAATGTAATAAAACGAATTGTAATCTAACCTGCTCAATACTAAAGCAAACAGATACTACAAGATATTTAGGCGTTGACATAGATAGTAAATTAAAATGGAAAGAACATACTAGTAAACTGATAAAACGAATCAGAAAGTGCATATACATATTTATAAGACTTAGAAATATACTCGGAATAGATAACTTAAGAAGAGTCTACTACGCAATTGTGCAATCAATATTACAGTACGGCATTATAGGATGGGGAGGGACATACTTAAACACACTAAACCCTGTAAAAATAATTCAAAAATTAATCATTAAGATAATATTAAAAAAACCATCGAATTACCCGACTGAATTAGTATTTAAAATATTTAAAGTTCCCTCAGTAGATATCATTTTTAAAAAAAACGCCATATTGCAAATATTAAAGGAAAAACAACAATTAAAATTAGAAACAAATCATTCAACAAGATACAAACATAACCTCAAAATGTCAAAATTTGACACAAAACATTATCAAAATAGCTTCATTTATGTTGGTGTAACAAACTTTAATAAATTACCGACTGAACTAAAAAATATAAAAGATTATCATGTATTTAAAAATAAACTTAAAAAACATTTCGAAAAATATTAGATTTGTATACCAATTGATATTATTGCCTGTGCCTTGTATTGTTTTTTTGTCATTAGTAGACCTCTATAAATCATATGTATGTATGTTTTTATTTTATTATACTTTGGTACCTACTTGCCTATATTATCTATGTTTATATATTTGCTTTTGTTTATTATACAGTTTTTTCTTATTTTAATTTGATTTCTCCACATATCAGATCTCTTCACACTGAAAATACACATCATAAGTATTTGACTTAAGTGTATGAAGTAACTTAAATAAATTTCTAGTTTATAATTTAAATATATTAAATAACTGAAATAAATTTGTTATTACTATTGACTAAATTAATTGTGAATCCCTCACCACACACAAGAGCTTTGACTCTTTTTGGTGAGGTATAGCATATAAAACAATTGAATATTATGTAATAGAAATAAGTTTGAAAAATGTAATGTATGTACTTAAAATGTCTTATATTAAAAAAAAAAAAAAAAAAAAAAAAAAAAAAAGTTTTTACAGCATTGGAGGTCAGCCTCATACTTATTTTATTTCAGTTGAATTAAACAAAATATTTTCCATGCATAATGATGAATAGCTTCAGGTTTTGCTTTATGAACATCTGTTATACTTTTTTTAAAACTTATAACAAATGTTGTTTCCATATCGATTACATTATCAGATTACAAAATTGTCTCCTAAAAAAATTTGGAAAAGTTGAAATGTTTTTGTATTTATAACAAAAATGAGTTTACTTCGACCCCGAGATTATTTATTGCATCTGTTTCTTGTTTGCACAAAAGTCTCTCAAATGAACACAAAACACCTACGCAACATTTTACTTAGGCAGTTTCTCAAATATCAATTGAAACAGTAAATCATATTACGTTTCTTTCATGTCCAAAGGAATTGAAATTCCTTGTATGAAACATTATCGTGTAACTACAAGTATGTTACAAGCGAACTTTCTTTTCATACCGGATGTTCAGGAACTGGGAAACCAATCCCGGTAAAATGCGGTGTACTTGCCAATAATAAATACCAAGAAATATTATTTTGAGTGACTTTACTAAAATATTAGCAAAGTGAATAATAAGTTGCTAGACTTTTTAAAGTTTGTGTATTCACACAGTGAAAATTCATTTTTATAAATAATTATAAAAAATTATAAAAAACACAGAGTTTTATTTTCACAAATTGAGTATTTATTTCCACCTCAAGTACTTTCGACTTATTTACGTCATTATCAAGAGGATACTCATAGAGGATACTAATAAGTTGCTATATTATGAGATATAATTTTCGTGAATGGTCTTTTATAAGGCACGCAAATTTTTCTCAGTGGTGAGCATATTTTGAAAATGTTTTTTTGTACTTCACCGGAAATCGAGTCCACAACCTTCTGATTTGCGTAGCGTTAACCATTAGACTACAGACCGGCGTTTCCTTATAATCCCACAAAACCTATATTGTAATTGAATTTTGTCATTTTGATATTTAGATCAGAAAAAAACTTCGCAATTAGTTGCAAAATGATTTTCATATTATTCTTCTGTTGCTGAAAGAACTACTAAAATCCCATCACATTCACCAATGTCACTGCTGTTATTGGGAAAAGTGGCAAGAGTTGTAGAGTTGATGTTTATTTGAGTAAGGCATTTTTATTTTGTGAGTACGCACGCATTCAATATGTGTAAATGAAGACTTGCACGTATAGTTTAAGAGCGTGCAGTTAATGTAAATATTGAATTTTAATTTTATTTTGCCACTTAAATTTTAGATGAAGAGAGATTTTCCCTGAAATTTTCCAAAAAAATTTAAATGTACCTTGATCAACTCGTGAAGTAAAACTTTTTATTAATGTTTTTATATTATTCATTTTAAATTTATCTTAACAATGTCAACACACAAGCCTTTAAACTTGCATATAATTTCACTTGAACAAAGAGTTTTTATCACATGCGGATTGTAGGTATCCCTTAAAACAACAAAATTGTTAACACAATGAACCAGAAAACTCCACTCTAGATTCTGCGATTTTTGTTGACTCTACTTTAGAGCATCCGCCTAATTGTCGCAGTTTATTTTTGTTCTTGCATGAGTTCCCTCATTACTGGGAACTTTGTGTCTTTGCCAAATGTCATTGGTATCTCGGACAATCGCAGCCATGTTCGTTTATATTATGTCGCTCTCTCTACGGATTACCCGGCGCTGCCAAGACGGGCAACGTCCTGCCCAAGTCACTCCATCAAATTGGACCCGCCATGTTTTTACTTTTGTTTACTGACCCTCTGTTTTATAGTGGAACACATAAAAATTCCAATTTAATACTCACATAAAATATCCGTTTATTAATTATTTTTGTTTTTTCTAGGATTGTAATTGATAATCTACGGTTCCTTGGTAGCTTTTTTCTTTCAGTTTGAACAAAATATACCTAATGATAATCAAAGGATTTTTTTATTATTTAAAAAGATGTTAAAATAAAAGTGTCTATTGCTTAATTGGTAGTGTGTTTGCATTCCATGCCGTGAGCGCGGGTTCGAATCCCACCGAGGGTGTTATAAATGATTTCCCTTTTCGGTGTTTATTTCAAACCCCAAGAAAAAAAAACGGCAAGGTTTACTCAGCTATCACAAGAAATGAGTACCAGCACCCTCGGAAGCTGAAAAACCTCCTATCTACCTGAAGAGGTCCTTTTACCTGTAGACATAAATAGGTTCCACTCACCACATGCAAAACAGCACAGGATAATGTGGCAAGGAGTTACACTAAATATGTAGTTGCAATTGGTTAAGGTTATTTTTATTACCCTTTTAAAGTTATTGTTTTTGTCATTTCCTCAAAATAAAGGCACGTGAAAACAATGAATCAATTTCACCAGTACTAGTGGATGTATTTCTTTGATTCTTGTACACAATACTCAATTAATAAAATATTGTTGGAGAGATATATGGGAATTTTGCAACAGCCATTTTCCGGGAAACATAGCATGTCAAGAATCACAAGCCCTATTCCAAAGTGATCTAATATAGTGTGTTCTCCGAAGGCTCCGCTGAATGGCTTTACAATATGGCACGGCAGCCTCTGCCAGTGCCTCCCCCCCTCCCACATCCCACCTCCCACCTTCCACCACCCCCTGTCTAGGAAAAATTTACGAAGTCACATAAATTACACTTAAGTTGTACATTATACACGCCCGCCGGTATCTGCTGCTTCATCTTTCATATGAAATACGCACATAATAGCTTTCGGCTGCAATGCAACATAATAAGTTTAAAGTTGCTGAAAAAGTGCCAACTGGGAGAAAACTAATAATGCATGAGGGCTTAAGTGATTCTGGTTTGCAAATTTATATTTCGGTGAATATTTCAGTTTGCAGTTTATAATCATGTGTCTTATTTTTTATCACTCGTTAAAGATTATTATAAAAATAGTATAGTTGCAATTAAATATTCAAATAATTTTGAAAATTGATGGCCATTTAAGATAAAAGCAACATCCTCTTCTGACTTTGAAGCATCTGTCATAAAAAATGTAAGAACTTCGTTTTTTTCTTAATCAACGAAATCAAAAAAGGCCTGAAAAAAAGTATGAAGCCTGCATTTTAAACATTTTGAATCATTGATTTTTTTTCTTTACAAAATATTTGTAGGTACTCACATCTTACGCACAATTATGTTAAACGATTTGATTTGAGCGCCTATTTAAGTTCAAAATTTGCGTTCAAAAATTAGCCAAGCACTCGCTTACCGCTGCACGTAGCATTACAACCACAGTGGCGTAGCACTAGAGGCATCAAATAGCTCCTAGTTAGGTAGGCACAAGTGCACTTGCACCAAACTCCGTATGAAATATGATTATCTATGAAATGTGAACACTGCGCAGAGTAAATCACCCGTTTGCAAGTTCATGTCGTAGCTGTGGTGCTACGCCAAGCTCTACGCTGGGTCTACGCCTCTACGGTCCCACTCATACATCATGCGGCCCCGTTCATTACTGACATTCTACACGGTAATTTGGCGGTCAGAGTTTGACGTGGTCCTTAAAAATCAACTGACTAATGCCTCTTGTGCAGATTTCAAACACGCTCGTACTTAGGCATTGAAACTCGTATTTTTTTCTCATTCGGCGCACATTTTTGCTTTACTTTTGTGTGTAAACATTGATTTAACGATTATTTTTTAAATTATTTTTCCAAAAAGCTATATTTTTTACTACTTTACAACTTAATAATCCTAAATGATCCGCGCATTTCTAACGCAAAAGTCTAACAAGTATCTTAATGATTCTTTAATATCAACTGCTTTTAATTAAACATATACAATTGATACAAAATAAAGGGTTTTTTATTTTCGTACAATTTAATTGAGTGCAATTAAAAGTATTTACATTTTGATGATTAAGGTGAATGGATGCCGTCACTTCATTTTCCATTCATCATTACGAGTAAGTAAACATAGCTTTCACATGTTGATGTACATTAGTTTCCGTTTCCTCCAGCTTTGGCTCCGCGCTTCAGTTTTCAGTTTCCCGCCGGCCATTCATTACAGCGCGGAGATAATAATGATATGTTTCATAATAATGTGATTATATTGTTACAAGGTATCCGGGGCTCGGGGTGCATACACAAGTAGCAGAGCAAGCGTTACGTCGATTGAAGCGTGTTCATATCCTACCGAAGAAATGATCCCATCGCACCAAACTACACATATAGTGTAACTTCTTGCCGCGTCATCCCCCAAGGGGTCGCATGTGGCGAGTTGAACATATTTACTTTTTACAGGTAAGGGGGCCGGCCTCACGCCAACCACTTCAGTTGAAGTGGGGGTTTCCCAGCTCCCGAAAGGGCTGGTACTCATTTCTTGGGAAAACTGAGTAAACCTTGCCGCCATTTTATTTTGGAGTTTGAAATAAACACCGAAACGGGAAATCATTTCTGACACCCACGGTGGGATTCGAACCCGAGCTCACGGCATGGAATGCAAGCACTCTACCAACTGAGCTATCGACCAAACTGAGCTATCGACCGGACCATAGACACTTAAATTGATAGGTGTAAATTCGTCAATAAAATTTCGATGGAAATATTTGCAGAGAAAATTGATTTTTAATCTAATTCTAAGGTACGAGTATAACACACAAATAAACTCGATGTTATAACATTTTTTTCAAGTCTTTCATTTATACTAACCTACATCTTTGAGAAAACAAAAATCAATTTTACACTCAGTATTTGTTCATGCCCTTTGTGAGAACAGATATTTAAAAAGTTGATAACTCAAACACACGTTTATTCTTTTTTCAGCCAATAACGTACAAGCATGTTGCTTTTTGACATGTACAAAATGAAGAAAACCACTTTAAGGCCAACTTTTCATAAGAGTTTTTTTCATTAAGCTTCAAAATGCAATCACTTTTTCTGACACCACAAGCTATTGCTGACAATCCGAATCCTAGACGATTCATACTTGAAAACGTGTTTATAAAAGAAGTGTCGGTGTTATGGCCGAGGAGGCCAAGCGGGCTCGTCTTTCTAGCGTACCTATTTAAAATAGAATAACGTTGGTTCGATTCCCGCCTGGGTCAATTGACAATAACTTTGACCCTGGTTTAACAGATGTTATTGGGTAATTATTAATTGATAATTCATTAAAATAAACAATAATGAATTATTAATTGTTGATATTAATACCTGGTTCTGGCCAGGCAGAATAGGTTAGTGAATTGCGTTCCTCTTCACAAATCTATTTCTCCATGACACTCTACAAGACATGACTTACGAAGATACAGAGAAGCTCTTAATTGTAGTGGAGTAAATTTATATTTATATTTTACTTTTGTTTATTATTATATATGTTGAGTTCTTCTTCTTCGTGTCAGCTTCACACCGTATTGGCCCAGTAACGAGCAATGTCTACAGCTCTTTGGTTTCCCGCAAAGAGATCATCCATGGAGCAGCTTGTTGGACAGGAGGGACAACACCGCAGGTGCTCCATTGTTTGCTGAGCTCCACACTCACATAGTGTAGAGTCCTCCCGTCCCAGAAATCCCCAGGTCAGCATGTTGGCCCGGGCTCTTCCAACATTGGTCCTCAATCTGTTCATGGATCTCCATACGGGCCACTCGAGGTTCTTTCCTGGAGGAAGGCTCTCTGAAGGCTTCACAAAGCTCTCCGGGCATTCCTCCTTCCACATTTGTAATCTCTCCGCCACTGGATCCAAAGACAAGGGCTGCACGGAACTAAGGAAGCTGTGTCTCGACTTCAGGCGCTGCTGTGATATGTTGAGTTGACTAAGCTTATAGTATTATAACCAGGATTTAAGATGGTAGAATTAAACTATGAATAAATGTAATAATTATTATTTATGTAGGTACATATTGTGTGCAAGCTCTCTACGCCTGAGATACAGGATTTCCTAGTTCAGGCACATGTATTATTTTCTTATTAAGCTAAATTCCTTATGTGTACAAATGTAATGTTAAGAGATGTTTTTGTATAAATAAATAAATTATTATATTATATATAATATATATATTATATTATGTTTAAAAAAAAAAAAAGTTCAAAAAAATTAATCATACCTTGGACCCATAGTGAAATATACCCAAAGTGAAAACCATTAAGTAGTTGTAATTTTTTTCTGTTTTTAACAATATTTCATGTCACCCAAGTCATCACATAGAGACAAAAGTACCTATCTGCGAAATGTCACGATGCATAGAACTCTTGTTGGCAGTGTTTGGTGTGCGCCTTGCTTCCCTCTGTGCGCGGCGCTGCCTGGCTGGATGGCAGGCGGGATAAGAGCGGAGGCACTTTCCCAAATAAAAATGATCTCGGACCGATGCCAAGTGCGCCCCTGCCCACCCCCTACCTCTACCCTCTATTATTACATGCACCCTCTTCCCCTCCCGCTCAAATTTTGAATATTTTTATTTTGGTGTAGGACATGCACTGGGAATAATATATTTTATTCTCTCCTCGCATTGTATTATGAGTGGATGCAATCGCTGCAGATTGAAAACGAATACTTTTGTGTGATTTTTGTTGTGGTCTTGTGACTTTCAACAAAATAAATATTTTCTAAAAAACTGAAATAGCTGTTTTACAGCGGTTGATTGGTACATAGTGCAGTGTTTAATGATTCAGATTAATTGCAGTTGGAAGGTTTAATTTCCGGCGAAGCAAAAAATATCATTCTTGTTAAAAATTTATCTTCAATAGTTAAAAAAATGTTCTCTCTCTATTTAAAGGGCTCTTGAGGTGTGATTCACGCAAAAGCAGCACTCACAAAATAAATCATCGCATTTTTATTATTTTTAAAGGCAAATGGTAGAGAGAATTGACTTATCAGTCAAAGACAAATGACATTTAAAACACTTTTTATGAAATGTTTCAGCAAAAATTTTGTAGTAAAAATAAAAGAAAAACAATAATAATAGTAGAAAACAAACATTGTTTAATTCGACCTATTTAATACATAAGTAAATTAAAAATGTATACAAGAAAACAAACACTTTTAAATTCTTCTTATTTAAAAAATAAGCAGAATTAAACAGTGTTTGTTTGCTTATTTGATTTTTAATTTAAAGTTTTTTTTTATACGTTAATTTTCTCATGAACGTATAAAAATTTTTTGAGCATATCCACCGCTGTGTTTTTATGTAAGCGGAAAGTATTTCTTGGTTTCAGTTTTCAGATACCATGCAGAAACAAGTGCAGGGATCTTGTTCTGGAGGGAAGATCAAAGCGTTCTGGAACATTCGCGCTCTGTAACGCAAGCCGGGCAGACACAAATAAGGAACAAACCAGATTAAACGTGGCAGAGCCGCGGCGTGGGCGGGAATCAAAGCATCTTAAAAAAATTTGAACACAATGCAACAATATTTAGCTTAGAATAGGCCTAAATAATAAAGTCAAGTAAGTTTTTGTTAACGTCAAATATCTAAAAAATCTCCCTTTATGTCCGGAATGATAAAAGGGCATTTTCCATTGAATCAGAAACAGAGCTCTGAACAAGTTACACATAGATTTTTTTAATGATACAAGATCCGGAAGAAAAATATTCAAAAAGGTTTTTTTTATTTGTATTCCTTGACTTATAGGTTGGTATGAAGCTGACCACTCATACTGTAAAAAATGGTTCACTTTGCTAATTTCACCCCTGTTTCATGGAATGTCAGCAAAAGTTCTAGGGCTTTGTATTAATTTGAGGTTTGGATTTTAATTTGTAAGTACACATTCAGCATTTGTAAGCCCAAACTTACACGTGTTTGTTTGTGGGCATGCATTTGATATGAATTTTGAATGTTTATATATCTTCGCAAGTAAGATTATTATTATTTCAAGATAAGTTGTTTTTTAGTAAATTTAAAAAATGGGGTCAAAATAATATACGAGTTTTGTGAGTAGTTATGGCTTGTCGCAATGTACAGATTTTTCTAGCAAATCTTTATATGTGTGAAAGATTGTTGTACAAACGAGATTGATGTACTAGACTTTCACTTTAAGGAAAAAATAGACGAGTATCTCTTGAAGAACAAGTCATTATCAGTTGTTCTCTCGCAGCCACAAGACAACGAAATAAATACTTAAAGAAGCCGACTTGTATTTGAAAAAAACATGCAATATCATATTTATTTAACTTCAATAACCTAAAAACTTCTACAATATTATTGGCATAATGACACATTTTTATTTTCATAATCAAAATCTTTCACTATTTTGAAGAAAAAATAAAAGTTACTACAGCTTCCCACAAGCAAGATGATAAACTTAAAATAAGAAGTTAATTAAAAACCACTAACTTGCGCAAATACATAACAAAAAAGTATTCCCTTCGTCAATAAAATAAAAGTATTAAATCAATATGTGAATAAAACGGCCATAACTCACCGGGCGGAATAATTTCAAGGAAAAGTTTCGGTATAAATAAGCCGTTTCTGAATCAGCGGGAAAAAAGCAAATGACGGAATTTGTTGTTTTTTAAGGCACGGCGGAAACATCAAAGGTTGCACAAAAAAACAATAATACTAAAAGTTTTGTATAAATTGCGTGTAAATCACGCGTTCCTCGACGCGCTTCGGGCAGCCCTGATGTGGGAGGGCGGCAAATACGAATCTACGTCATTTATGCTACTTGTGAATTTTTTTTATAAACTTAATTTTAATTTTCTTCATCTTCATTTTCAGTTCCTTGACTTTAAGGTTGGTATGAGGCTGACCACCCCTTCTGTAAAAAGGGTTCTAATCTAATCTAATCTAAGCTGCAAAGATATATATCATTTAAGATTTATACTAAATGCATTCCCACAAGCAGATATGTATAATTTCGCGCTAACACATGCCGCATGTGGACCTACAATATAAAAACCCAATCTCAAATGAACATAAGCCTTGCAACTCTTGCCGTCCTTCCCTGAAACAGGGGTGACATTGGCAAAGTGAACCAATTTTTATATTATGGGTGGTCAGCCGCATAACAACCTATAAGTCAAGGAACATACATGACAAATTACATTTTTTAAAATCAAAGAATAAAAATAACAATATATACATGGACATAAAAAACTAAACACCTTGGTTCACCTTGACAATTTCACCCCTATTTCAGTGAACGTCGCAAGGTGAACGTCGCGTCGGCAAGAGTTGCAGGGTGTATGTTCCTTTGAGATTTGGCTTTTTATATTGTAGATCCACATACGGCACGTGTGAGCGTGAACTTATATGTGTCTGCTTATGGGAATGCATTTAATATGAGTTTTAGATGTTATTTATCTTTGCAACTTTGATTATTATAGATTATAAATCTTGATCTATTTTTGGGAGTTGCCTCTCTCATGTGATGCTCACACCCGACTGTCTCTCCATCATGTGTGTGGTCTTCCTAGATCACTTCTTAAAGATGTTTTTAGTGCATTACAATGTTTGGGAGTCAATAACTTTACTGTTGATCCTTTGATGTGAAATATTTGCATTTTTAAGTGAAAAAAAAAATCATAAAACTGAATAAAATTATTTATTATTTTATGTTTAAAGGAGAAATATTCATACCTGACCATTTGAAGTTATTTTTTTTTTAAGAAATCCTTTGCGCAAGAAATTCTCAATTCCATGGGTGTATGACTTTAGAGGTCTATGACACTTGTTGTAGTGTCGCAGAGGTGTTTTACAAGCTTGGTTGTCGCTACAAAGCGCCATTACTCAAGCGAAACCCAGTTTGCTTGAGTATTGCTGGATGGACCTTACTTGACCAATCTATGGTTCCTTGACTTATAGGTTGGTATGCGGCTGACCACCCATGCTGTTAAAATGGGTCACTTTGCCAATGTCACCCCTGTTTCAGGAAAGGACGGCAAGAGTTACAGGGTGTATGTCCATTTGAGATTTGGTTTTTATGTTGTAGGTTCATATGAGGCATGTGCAAGCGCGAACTTGTACGTGTCTGGTTGTGGGAAGGCATGTAATGTAAATCTCCAATGTAACATATTTTTGCAATTTAGATTAGATTAGATGGCAAAGGTTTTATGAATTTTTTAACCCAGCGAAGAGCAAATATATATTTTTTTAAATACCGGTGAGGTTTACTCAGCCTTTACAAGAAATGAGTACAAGTCCCTGGGGGCTGCGAAACCTCCACTTCAAGATGGACAAAAAAAGAAAAGGCCGGCTACCTTATCTGTAAAGAAAAAATAGATTCCACTCACCACATGCGGCTCCTCCGTGGTATAAAGTTACACTGTATATGTAGCTTAGTTGCGAGCTACGTGAAGTTTACTTTCCAGGCACGTTTACAAGCGGGCACGCGAGTGTTAGTGCTTTAACATGCTGTAAGCACGAATGTGTAAGTACAATGGTGTCGTGCTTTCAATGTGATGATTTAACTACCTACCCGTAAGTATTTATTAAAGTATTCTAATGGAAAAAAAAAATGATCATGTTTATTGTTTACGTTCAAAAGTTTTTTTGTCTATCCTTATTTTTTTTATTCTCAAAATCTAAACCTGAGAGACTACGTGGCTTTTTTTCGAATCTATATTTTTTTGCCAATTGAAAACCCCTTTATTTTCCTATACAAAGTAAATAAAGCATTTTCGAAGATAAATTTTGAAGATTTATTGCTGGACTAGTTTTCAAGAAACAACATTTTGTTGTTATTGAAGCATTTAATTGAATAAACATGTACTTTATTTATTACCAATATAATCGAATTCCACATTTCCCAATGTCGAATCTTTTCTTAAAAACACAAACGGAGCGTTTTCTTTCATAATATCATTTATGTTTGTAACAACATAGATGCTTGTTCTTTCCATAAAAATAAGAAAATAAAGTTTGCTTATTTATTATTAATTTATGCTCATTATTATGTGCATAAATAAAGATATATATTTGACATAAACAGAGGATATTTGAGAAGAAAAAAAAGTTGTTTATATCAAGTCAAAAGTCTTCCTGATTTATTCCTTGAAGTATTGTAGGTTCATACGACAAAATTTAAAATGGTGTTCAATCTTTTATGGCGTTTTCATGGTGTTCAAACAGTGATTTTTAAAGAAACGGTAAATAGTTTCCATGCGTTTAATTCATAAGCTTTGAGTGAAACGTATGCGATGAATAAAACTTCTTATTGTTTTATAAATGACTTCATCTCAATTTTCAGACGAATAAGATTGTTCTCAAGTTGTATTTACATATATTATCAAATGGATATAACCGACCATACTGATGCTCACAATGACAACAACTTCAAGCTCTTTGCAATCTAAAATCTAAGTTGCAAATATACATTACATTTAACATCAATATTAAATGCATTACCATAAGCAGACACGTATAAGTTTGCGAATACATATGCCGCATGTGGACCTACAATATAAACACCCAAATCTCAAATGAACATAAGCACTGCAACTCTTGCCGACTTTTCCTGAAACAGGAGTGACATTGGCAAAGTGAACAGTTTTTTCACAGTATGGGTGGTCAGCCTCATACCAACCTATAAGTCAAGGAAACAATCGATAACAAAACTGCTAAAAATACCATGATGGATAGCACTTAAATATTCAGTCTTAAATTAAAGAGCCTTCTTGTTTTTGTATTATTTAATATACTAGCCTGGATATCTTTAACAATACGACACAAAGAATTGTAGAAGCAATACGTCTACGATAAGATGTAGCGCTGTGCAACGCCTAGTTTTGTGCGAGACACCCTTGCAGAAAAAAATGTATGGGAGAACAGCTACGGCGTAGGCTGAATTTTAATAAGAAGCTGAACCTTTTTTCAGGATAAAGGCAGAGGGGATCGGGGAGGCAGCCCAGAGGCCTCGGTCAGTTGCTTCGATCATTTTTCTTTCGGCCACTTTTCATCATTCCACACTGCCTACACAAGCTACGCATGAGGCCCGGCAGGACGATATTCTGCTGGGCCAATATAAAAAGCACACAAACTTTTTATTAGATACAAGGGACGAAGGAAAAAAATCTCACTTGTTATACGCCCAAGGAAGGCTGAATAAAATCATGTATTTTATTACATTTCTCATTTTTGTGATAGCATTGTAATGCTAGTATAAAGATTAGGTATTGAGTACAAGAACAACTTCAATAATTGCTTACGTCGTAATCTGACGTTTGAATCAAGATGATTATTTCTTCATTCGATGAAGATCAGACAAAATTAAATAATTATTTTTTTTGGCGTAATGAACAAATTTAAAATTAAAAAAATAGTAAATTCAACATTTTACTTGCCCAATTTATTAAATCAATATTTAATGTAGAAATTGCTAAAATACGTTGATTATGTTTTTTTTTGCCTCATCTTTTGTATTGAAACAATGTATTAATTTATAAAGTTTATTTTTTAACATTATAATCGCAACAAATAAAAAATTAAGAACATTTTATTGCAACAAAAAACAAAGACTTACAAACAATATTTTGCGCCAACAAACCGCAGTGGTTTATTTTTTTGCAATATCACAAAGTGAGGTAAAAATCCATTCACTCAAGTTGGACAATATGAGCTGGGTTCCAGTCTGGCAGCGGGTTCGACAAAAAACAATGGCCGACCGCAGTGGCGCTGCATGTCTGCCTTTTAATGAAATTACTGCACCAGTCTTCTAGAGGGGAGGGGCTGCTGCTCCTACGGTGTGCGCTCGTCTTACATTCCTTCACAGCTTTATCATCATATATTTCACCCCTCAAAGCTCGTGTCATAATGAAAATGTGAGAAAACTTATTGACACATATTCTGTGGAAATTAAAATTATATTTAGATGTATACAAGCAAACGTGTGACCCCGAAGGATGTGAAGTATTTTAAAAATTACGACAGAAAAAGCGCTGAGACATTTTTGTGGTGCTTCTTTTAAAGAAAGAACAATAAAAAAATAATAACAGATATGTGAAAATTGTTGTTTATTGAGAAAACTGGAATTCAATATAATTCAACAGTCTTGAGAAGGCTAAATTTTTTTTTGGATTCTTACCTTTATTTTTGGGTTTTCAATAAACACAAACAAAGGTGTGACACCCTTTTTAAGTAAACAATCCTAGCCTCCTGGCTTTGAACGCAGGCATCCTACTAATCAAGCTATCCATTGGACCAAAATTATGTATGCAAGTCATTTCCACTACCTGATGTCTCATTTTTAGTTTCTGTACCAAACTTACATGTTGTGTGACATATGTATGTAGGTACTTATATCAGGTTATGGGAAATGCGTTTTTTGTGGAACTTTTTGGATTTTCGTTGGCTTATTCGTAGGCTGGCGTAAAATGCCACGGTCTCCCCATCGCTCCCAATGGAGATCCTTTAAGTGGTAGACTTGAAATGGCTCTATCTGACCATCTTACTCAAGGCCTTTTTACTTACAACTTTTTGATATAAATGTTTGGATTGGGTATCAGGATACCAGGAGTTCCCCACTAGTGCAAACATTTTGGCAGGTATTGGTCGATAGCGTTTTTAATGAAATAATGAACCACCGGGGAATCGTTTCAAATGATTGTACACAGTACCCCATGTATAAACTTATCGCTCAAACTTCCCTGTAGCGTTTCATAAAAAATGAATCAAAACTAAAACAGCGTCTCCAGTGAGTGTTATAGAGGTCACAGATTTTTTGTACTACGCTGCGTTTGCGTTGCACACTCGGTCTACAGGTCAGAGTGTGTGCTAGGTCGGAGCGTGATGTGGTCCGGATATTGCCCGCCTTGATTACAGATTAACGTTGGTATGGGTGAGATCAAATAATCAGCCGACAAGTTGTGCAGTATAAGATAATGTGACCTAGAAAAGAAGCATCACGAATATTGGTGAAAATGAACAAGCATGCTCTTTGTTACTAGTATTGATTATTTTCAAATATGCAAATAAAAGAGGTATTTTTGTGATCAAATATTCCTTCAAAGTTTTTGCGGGAGACTCCCTAGATTTCAGAGACTCTAGGGATCTATGACAATTGTTGTAGTGCCGCAGAGGTGTTGTAGCAGCTGACGTCCTGATCCTTTGTTGCAGGGCTGTTAGTTGCGTAGTTGAAGGTGGATTTTAAGAACTCAATTTTTTTTTAGATCCAAAGAATGTATTGAAAATTTTAAGGATACAAATAATTAAAGCTGTTTGGCAGGTATTTTCAAAATGAGTAGCACTTGTACACAGTCTTAAAAAAAATGAAATCAAGAAATAGAAAAACGGCATTTTTTTATTTTTATTGTGTGTAATTCTGGTCAAGATTACATATGTGAACCTTGCACAATCAGTACAATTTCATAATAAAAAGCGGTAGAATTGAATATTGGGCTTGAACATGTAAGTTAAAAATAGTGTTTGACGTCGTTAAACATTAAAACAATAACCAGAAAAGTATGAGACAATGTGCTTAGTTAATTGTATCACAACATGACTTCGCTTCGTCCCTCCTTGACAGTTGTCTTCATGCGCTATAATTGTTAGTGTGTGTACACAATAATTAGGTTGGTACATTTCTCCGGAAGCGGCGTCAGCTGGCGGAAGGCGCGCGTCTCTTGTGGCCGAATCTTGGCAAGCAACCGGACCGGCCGGTGCTATGACGCTACGACGCTGGGCCGCTACGACGCTACGACGCTCATCGGCCAGATGGACAAGATTTCACGCTCGCGGGGTCACAGGGAGTGACTTGTAGACCAATTATAGCATGTAAGGGCTGTTCCTGTGTAAAGAAGACTTCGGGATCATAACTTTTGGATGAAACTGGAAAAGGCCTTAAAAACAACTTTTCATTAAAATTCTCCACAACTTTCTGAGTGGATTACTAGTAGTGTAGTGAATAACGCTTCGGCCTTCTAGTTAGTAGATTCACAGTTCAAATGCCAATGTTTTTTTTACTAAACAATCTATGAAATGTTTCAGCAGAAACTTTGTAGAACTCCATTTTAAAGTTATTTATTTTTTAAATATAAATAAACCACTGTTTTATTCGACTTATTTATATTCTATAGTATGGACTACATGCGGAATGTTTAAGCGCGAATTCAAACATGTCTGTTTTGTGAAAATGCATATAATGTGAATCTCTAATGTCACTTATATTTTGTAACTTAGATTAGATTAGATATACTTTTTATTTGTTAATAAAACAAATAATAAGTATGACCAGTTTCAGCCTCGTGGCCATCTTCAAAACTAACATTTTAAAATAGTGAAATGCTTTTTTTACTTACTTTGTTAACCATACTCGTCCTGAACATAGGCCTCCTCCATGATCTCTGTCCTGGGCCTTCTGCATCCAGTCACCTTCTAAATTTTCTTTTTGTGCCATTTCTATCGAAGATTGGCGATCATCATGCCTATTTTGGCATCCAGTCACCAGCAACCCTTTAAATGTCATCTGACCGTCGTTTTAGAGGTCATCCTCAACTTCTTTTGCCTTTGCGAGGTCTCATGTACACTATTACTGACTTAATGAAACATTTTGTTCATGTCTTATTTTTATATTTTAAGTACAGAAAATATCATTTTTTTAATTAGTATAATCAAATCAAATAATTTATTTTCAAATTTGTATGCATTACATAACTTTTTGACGTCACAATCATAAATATAAAACAAACATAGTCACATATCATAAACAAATAAATAACAAGCAATCAATCAATCCAGTGAAACAGTCTGGGGCAATTTCTCCCAAGGCGCTTTATCTTCTAAATATTCGCTAAGGGTATAATATTCCCCTGAGCACAGCCTTCTCTTTATAACTGCCCCAAACCGCACCACCGGCAGGCTTTGAATGTTCACTGGAACCGTGTTAAACAAGCGAATACACTGCCCCTCAAAAGACTTCCTCACTCTCTCTAACCTAGTTGAGTGAGTGGAGAGTTTGTTCTTATTTCTGGTATTAACATTGTGCAAATCGCTATTCTTGTCAAAAAGATTTATATTCCTCCTGACGTACATCAAGTTTTCATAAATGTACTGAGACATGAAAGTAAGAATTTTATAGTTTTTAAATTTAGTTCTTAGAGTTTCCCTTGGGGGCAATTGGTATAAACCACGGATGGCTCGTTTTTGGAGTACAAAAATTCTGTCGGCATCGGCAGCATGACCCCACAACAGAATGCCATACGACATTAAGCTGTGAAAATAACTGTAATATACTAATTTTGCAGCGTTCAAATTTGCTAAATTTCTTATTCTTTTAACGGCATATGCCGCAGAACTAAGTTTCTCGGCTAAGTTATTAATGTGTGCCCCCCATTGCAATTTGGAATCTAGAGTAATGCCGAGAAAAACAGTGAAATCCACAGGATCAAGCTGTTCGCCTTTAATAGTAATACTTGTATTTAAATATTTAACATTGGGTAGCGAGAATTTAATGCACTTTGTCTTCTTTTCATTTAAAAGCAAATTGTTTGCGGTGAACCATTTCACCACTTCTGAAATAGAATTATTTATATCGTCAAAAACAACATTTTTCCTACCTACTTTGAATATCAAAGAGGTATCGTCAGCAAACAAAACAGGCTCATTTTGTTTTACCATATAAGGTAAATCATTTATGTAAACAAGAAAAAGAAATGGTCCAAGAATTGACCCCTGTGGTACACCCATGCGAACTAAAGAACCGGAAGATGTCTCTCCGCAAACAGATACCCTCTGAAATCTGTCACGCAAATAGTCCTCTATGAGGACCAATGCACTGCCCCTCACACCGTAGTGATCCAGTTTTTGGACCAATGTACGGTGTGGTACGCAGTCAAAGGCCTTTGACAGATCACAGAAGATACCTATTGCATCACATGACTCTTCCCAGGCATTAAAAATTTGATGCATAAGCTCAACACCTGCATCGGTCGTTGAGCGTCCTTTGGTAAAGCCAAATTGTTTTTTATGCATTAATTTATTATTGTGAAAATAAGTAAGTAACTGGTTTAACATAATTTTTTCAAAAATTTTACTAAGGGTCGGTAGTATGGAAACAGGTCTAAAGTTAGAGGGGTCTGTTTTACAACCGCTTTTAAACAAAGGCACTATTTTACTGTGTTTCATGAGGTCGGGAAACACACCAGTCTCAATACATTTATTGAAAACTCCTGCCAAATGAGGAGCCACAAAATCTATTATAGAACTAACAATTGTAACCGAAAGCCCATCCAGATCAGTTGTCTTTTTTAATTGTAAGCCCCTGAATACTTCAACAATGTTTATGGGAAAAACTGGGTTGAAAGTGAATTCCGTGTTACACTTATCGATACTTTGTCCAAGCAAGGATAAAGCTATTTTGGAAGATGAATCCAGCGATTTGGTTGTTAAAATTGGGATATCCGCAAAAAAAGAATCGAATGCATTAGCAACTTCTTTATGACTTGTTATGAGTTGATCTTTAATAAGTAAATTTAAATTAAAATCACGAGGTTTGGATTTTCCAGTTTCAGTGTTTATAATTTTCCATGTAGTTTTTACAATATCTGAGCTGCGTGTAATTTTATTATTTATATAGTTTGATTTTGCAATAGCACAATCATTCTTAAATGCTTTTGAAAACTTTCTGACATATTCAATAAATTCATTACTTTTATTGTGACGTGCTTTTTCTGCATACAAGTCAAATAGTTCAATTCTTTTTTTATATATTTCAGATGTAGCCCAATCACTAAACTTTATGGAACCGTTTATTTTTATGGTCACGGGTTTAAATACTCTACTACATTCAGACTTTACAACATGAAATAAAGAATTATAATATTGGTTTGGGTCACTATGACATTCAACTTCCACCAGTCGTGAGATTACACCATCTCTAAATTGCGCAAGCCGAGTGCCATTTACAGGAGTATATTTCATTTCTCTATGTACCGCATTTTTATTTTTTTTACCATCCTTAAATACTGCCATCTGTCCAAAGTGATCAGAAGTTATTTTTTGTATTATTGATTTATTGACTGGTTTGATATTAGTAAAAATATTGTCAATGCAATTTGATATTCTAGTAGGTTCCAAAAAGAGATTTATAAGACTGTAACACTGGAAGAGTGTTTTGAGCCTACTACTAACTATACTTTTTTCTAACATATTAACATTAAAATCACCACAAACCAAAATATTTTTATACGTATTATTTGTAATTTTTTGTAGTACCTCATCCATGATCTGCTCAAATTGGTTGAAAGGCGAGGCGGGGGGCCTGTAAACGCTTACCACAACAAAATGCTCCAGTTCTACACAAGCCAATTCAACAGATCGTTCTACAGAGAGGCCCACAATATCCGGCCGGTTTTTAAATTTTAGAGAATTTCTAACAATTATCAATGAGCCGCCACGCACCGCAAATCTCCTGCAGAAAGAACTTGCCACTTTGTGTTCCTTGAAGCCAAACATGAGCTGACTATCCTTGAGCCAATGCTCTGTGATGCACATTATATCAATATTTCCATCAATCAGAAACAATTCGAGCTCTAGTTCTTTATTTAGCATGCCTTGGATATTTTGGTGCATAACGCCTAAAAGATTACTATATATTATGTTTTCACAGTCTAATTCACTTTGTCTTTCTCCTGGCCTTCCTGAAAAAAATCATCATCCCCTCTATTGACTTTCTTTTCCAGGTTCTTGTTTAGCATTTCAATATAAAATGACAGTGACATGGCTATTTGATTCTTTAAATAACTTGACATGCAAAATAAATTATGATCCATGGTGATATTTTTATTATTATTAATTAAGAAGAATTTATTATTATAAGTACATAAATTATGTAGCGCAAGATTTATCTTATATCTTTTGTCATTTTCATGGGAGCTTAAATTTTTACAGTAAGGGAGGGTGAAAATAATTATTCTTTTAATTTTAAGAGTGTTGAGGGTATCATAGTATCCCTTCAAGTTTTTATTCATGGTAGCATGGTTACCTATAAATATAATTAAGGTTGAATTAATATTTAAATTACTGTCTAGCTTGATTTGTCTTATAATATAATCTATGCTTGCAGAAGGCAAGAGGTTATTAATAATTTTGTCCTTTTTAAAATAACTATTAATCAATGAGCCCATACCGCTTCCAAGTTCATCGCTGTACATAATAATGTTAGCTGCTGATTTTTCAGAACTTGCATTTGCAGGAGAAGCATGAGAAGCAGTATGCAGCGCATCTCCTGTCATATTAACTAACTTAAATTTAGACTTAGATTTACAATGACTAGATTTAAACTTAAATTTGCTATGACTAGATTTATTATCACTAGATTTATTATCACTAGAGTTACTATCACTAGATTTACTATCACTAGAGTTACTATCACTAGATTTACTATCACTAAATTTACTGTCACTAGGTTCAGTCTTAGACTTTGTCTTGATTGATCTTGATTGATAAGATTGATAAGATTGATCTTGCCTTGCTGCTGGGTCGTGTGTGGCCCCCGCCCCTTCCAGTATGGAGATGCGATGATGCGCCTCATTCAGCGCTCGTTTCAGGGCAGTGATCTCCCGCAGGGTCTCTTCATGTACATCAAGGCACTTTTTTTGGTCTCTTACAAGATCCTCCAAACGGCTCCGCTCTGCAATAACCGTGTCCAATTCGGTGTGTAGTTTGGACAATTCTCTTCTGAGGCTATAGTTTTTGTCAAGGACCTCAATAAGCTCCCTTTCGTTGTCCTCCCGTTCGTTCATTAAATTGTCACAGGTGTCTTTTGCAGATTTCAGCTCCATTAAGACCGATTGGAGCACTAATTCCTCTTGGCGGGCTTTAGCTTGCCTTGTCAGCATTTTAGTAAGAAAAATATAAAAAAATAAAAATGTCCAAAATAAATATTGAGGTAAATGTCAGAAATTAAAATTTAAAATTAAAATAAATGTTCGTCATAATTAATCACTTGAAATACTGTAGGTAAACAACTCATATAAAATGTATATGAGTTGTTTATTTTTCATTCAGTTTATTATATATATAAAATGAATCAACCCTCATCTTTAGGTTTTGAGATAAAATTTTGTATATTTGTGAACCCCAATCTATGAAACTTTATTATTTGAGAATTTAATTTTTGCATGCTTAAAAATAAAAATAAACAACATCATTTTTCAAATTTTGCCCGAGTTGCTAATTTTTGCATTACCATTAGCAGCTTTTTGAAAATTCTTTCCATGGTTAACATATTTTTCAAAACAAAAATTGGTTGGTTCACTTATACAATATACAACCTTATTACAGCATCAAAAATATTTTCATTAAAATCCGTGTTCTCATATCAAGTAAAATGAAAGCATTGGTCGACAGCTGTGCGGGCAGGGAGTGGGTGGTAGCGGGGGGAGGGGGGAGGAAGTCTGGACTCCTCCCTCGGACGTGTTAACGAAATAATGGACTGAAAACTGAAATGTGTATTATGGAAGTCACTCCGTTTGGAAGGCGCTCCGTTAATCCGCTGCATACACACTTCCTCGTTATTTTGTGTGAACTGCGAGCTGAGTCAGCGCTGCCAAAAGTTTTGACAATAATGTATTCAAGAAATTTAAATTTACTTTATGGGTTAATACATCATTTTAATATTTGTTTGTTTCATGAGTATTGTTAATTTTGTGCTTCTTGTGCAATACATATAAATAGTGGAATCTGATTTTGTTAAGCAGAACGTTGTATTTGAATCTTAATATTTTTCTGTCCAATTGACAAAAAAATCTTTAATGTTTATCACACGTCAACAGGATTTAATAAATAAATTCACTTTTATTTATTTCGAAAATTCAGTTTTCTAGAGAAATAAATACACGATAGGTTGCGAAAAAAACATTAAAGAACAAAAATGCTTTAATAAAAATCTGTGTAATAATATAAACTACATTTGAAAATTCACATTGAATGCATGCCCACAAGCATACAAGTGCAAGTTCACGCTATCAAATGCTGCATGTGTACTCACAAATTAAAATTCAAAGCTCAAATGAACAAAACTGACTGAAAACAGGGGAGTCGTTGACAAAGTGAACGAATTTTTACAGTATGGTGGGTCAGCTTCATACCAACCTATAAAAAAAAGAATATTGTTAAGTTACTTGATATACAAGCCGTACGTAACAATCAAAATTAAAAAGGATGCGGTACAAATTTATTGTCTCATCACAGCTGATCTCTCAATGATATAATACGACACTTTTAAATTAAGCCCTGGAAAATTGTCGAGGATACAAATATTAACGTCTTCATCACTAAATAGAAAAATATCTTTAAATATACTTACTTAAATATCTTTAAAAAATAAATAACAGTTTTCTGTGAAAGTATGGTATTTTTTGCATTATTTAGACCTCACCTTCTTTTTTTGAGTTTTTATCATTCCTCTCGGTTGGTCCGGCCTATATCCATTAGATCTGGAGCAAGGTTTCCCAGGCTCGGGTTCGTCTGCTGCGCCGACCGGACGGCTGAAATTTGTTCGTGTTAAAAAGAAAATAAATAGCTCGAGCATTAGGAGCCCAGCTGCCCTGTAATTATTATACATCTACACGTCACAGGCTTTCATTTTTACCGTTGATATTTTTCATGGTTAGAGAGGCGCATGAATAAGTTTTCTAAAACCAAAGTACCATATTGTTATGATGTTATCTCGGGTTCACTTTTAATAAAACTGTGGTTATATTTATTTCACAGTATTTATTTATTTATTTTAACAAGTTGATTACATAATATGGTTCACTCTGCAACTTCTGTTTTTTTCGGTTTCACGGCTAGAGCGTTAATCGACCACTGGCTGTTTAATGGAACTACAGCCTATTTATATGTGACCAAGGCCTATTCTTGCGTGTTCTTGAATCGACTAGACGCCTCTAGAATAGATGTCTCCGGAAAATGCGAGAAGTACAAACAGTTCAAAGTGCCAAACACTCACGTCTACACACACATATACACAGCAACTTAAGACGACTAGGCACACAATTTACAAACACATGCAGGCAGGAACCTATACATTCGCAACAATATTTTTTAATGCTAGGGAAAGATACACAAAGTAATGTTAACATTAAAAAGTATTGTCTTTCAAGTTTCTTTTCTTTCAACCACACATTTTTGAAGTATCGGTGAAACGGGAATATTTTCAATATTTTAATTACAGATAAAACGCAACGATTATTTTCGTGCTTTTTACGTACCTACGTATGGGAAATATAATATATTATTAAGATTTCATTATTCCTTGGTGCGATGAAATATTAAAAAAATGTCGCACAAGTTTTTGCTTTTGTTGCCAAATGATTTTGTGGTACGCGATCAGTTGTTGATTGTAGGATCTGAAAAAATGTTTTAATAAGTTAGTGATTTTTTTTAAATATTTTTCATAATGTCATGGCACAAGTGTTTCTCATCTAAATTTAAATCAATTTCAAATCAAACATTTTTAATACATAAACACAAAATTACTTCATTAACATCAAGCATGGTAAGATAACTTTAATTTTAAAACTACACTAATGAAAATAAACAACACTAATTGAGTAACATTGTTACGCTTGAAACCTTGTTTGTCAAGGAAGAAGTAAGAATTAGTGGCCTTCTAACGAGCAACTATGTCAGTGTATATTTACGGCGTTTGATTAGAACTAAAAGCTTTTTTATGACTCGCTGGAAGCTCTTTAACGGAAGCCAATAATATATTTCCCATCAAATGAATTAACTTGCACAGTGTAACATATGATCTGGGTGTATTCCCCAAGCTCTACGCCCGCCCCGATCCGTAGCATGTAACTATGCGTAGCTCTACGCTATTGGTAGCTTTCTAATATTCGTGACCTGTTAATTTTTGTAGCCTTACAGTACTCGTGGCATGTAACTATTTGTAGGTTATTACCATTCGTGGAATTATCCATTCACTTTAAGTTTTAAATGATTAAATAAATAGAATGACTAAAAGTTTATACAACAAACCAATTTTTATCAAAAAGAGATTATTTTTCAAAACATAGCGGCGGCAGAACAAATCTTCTTTTTGTATTTTTGTTAATGGTTTAGATCATAATAAGGGGCATTTCAAACACAACGCATCATTCCTAAACATCTATACACTTCTGACCCGGTGAAGAAAAAAAAGCAGAATGGTGGTAGAGTGTGTAAGGACAAGTAGAGCCTAAGTTATTTACATTTGTTAAAATATGTACCAGTTTTTGTATTGATACATTTAAGAGCGCTTTAAGTATACAGTTTTTTTTAATGAGGTTTTTTAATAAGGTTGATCTTACGTTTTACATTGTGATATTTTAATTGAAAAACCTAGGAATTAAGAATAAGAAAATCCAAACTGTACAAACAACTTGCCACATCCACTTTCGGACATCAATACACGATACATAATAATGCTATTCCACACCTTTTTCGACTCGCCCTAAATGTGTCCAATTACGGCCACCGTGGTGTGTGACGGCCACCGTGGCGTGTGGCGGCCACCGTGGCGTGTGGCGGCCACCGTGGCGTGTGGCGGCCACCGTGGCGTGTGGCGGCCACCGTGGCGTGTGGCGGCCACCGTGGCGTGTGGCGGCCACCGTGGCGTGTGGCGGCCACCGTGGCGTGTGGCGGCCACCGTGGCGTGTGACGGCCACCGTGGCGTGAGGCGGCCACCGTGGCGTGTGGCGGCCACCGTGGCGTGTGGCGGCCACCGTGGCGTGTGACGGCCACCGTGGCGTGTGACGGCCACCGTGGCGTGTGGCGGCCACCGTGGCGTGTGACGGCCACCGTGGTGTGCGGCGGACATCACTATGTGTGGCGGCCACAGTGGTGTGTGGCGGACATCACTGTGTGTGGCGGACATCACTGTGTGTGGCGGACTGCGATCATGGATAACGACTCAATCATGGAACACAGACAAAAAATCGTGAATACATGTACCAATAAAAATGTACGCACTGCTTTAGTGGCAGCTCTAATGGAGAGACGTTTTGATTGATTTGTTGCGATAATGATATTTTAACATGCATGCGTAATATTTTGTAGAATTCAAATATAATTGGCTTAAAATAACATTAAAATCACACCTCTACGAACATATTATAGAAGTGCGATTGAACCAAAAATGCTACTCACTAAATTAAAAAAACATTTTATTATTATTTTATTTTCTTACGAAATTTCTATTTTTGTTATTTCACCTAGATAGGTAGGTAAGGATGAGGCTGACTACCCATAATGTAAAAATATAACACTGCAAATTCTTAAATCATTTTAGATTTATATTTTAAACAATACATTGGTTTTTTATGCAAAAGTTTATGAAATTAAAAGCTGTCCGTGCCGTATTCATTCCGCCAAAAAGCACGCACTCGCAAAAGCTTCGTTAGCATTTCTGTGTTCTTTGTTTCCTTTTATTGAAAAGCTCTCGACATAACGATGGACGAATTTGTGTTCAATTATAATGGCTGGAGTCCTCCGGGCGGCACTTGTCGATAATAATGAACAGAAATAAACAAAACAAAGTTTGTTTGATTTTAAATACACGACTCTAATTAATGTCACTTTGTGCGCAAATATACGACAAAGAAGCTTTGATGAAATTTTGATAAATATCTGTGCATTAGAAAGCTTTGATGAATATTTTGACCTTTGCAGGAATTTTAAATATTTAATTGTACTATATTATTTATTAAAATAAAATCTTAAGTCTCCTTTTCTGTTTTTTAAATACGACGAATGAACAACGTTTTAGAAATAATTAAGTTACGCATGAGAAAAATCTACTTTAAAACAAGAGAGTAAAGAATATTATGAAAACTAAGTTCTTTTCAAGTGTTTGTTGGTTATTTTTTCACTTATTGTTTTCTTTTTGAACTAGGTATTAAAGGATATTGTAAAATTGAAAATTTTTGCTACAAAAATTTACATAAAAACCGAAAAATTCAGTTTTTCATTGGTTTTCATGAAACAAACCTTGTTATGTTTTGCGAAATAATATTATATATTTTTTTCCAAACATAAGTACTAATTTTCAGGAAGATTGGTTGTCCGGATGTGTTTGACTGATCTTGATAAAGGCACAAAATCTTTTACCTCTGAGAAATTGGTTCACGAACCCTTTGATCTTAGTCCAAGATGATGACCACTAAATTATATGGAACTGAAATTTGTTAATAATAATTACCGTGGCTTTCATCTCTCTCTTCCCCTTGATCTCGCCTCCGCACTTTTCTTCCACTCTCAGTATCGTATCACGTTCCCGCGGTACGTCTGTACTTCTCTCTCCCAATTGATTGTGTACTTGGCCCAGTGGGCGCGGCTTCCCGCTAATGGGCGCCGGAGTGTGTGCTGTAATGAAGGCGTGGATCAAATAACTCCGGCAAGATGACTCCGGCTCATTAATTTGCCAGCAAAGTTATAATTTAAGTATCTTTTTTCCTTTTGTTGGCTTGCAAATTTCGTGTTTTATTTTCTACGAATTTTATTTTCGTTTCTCTCCATAAACATTTTTTATGTTAAAATAATAATAAGGTTTAATGAAATTTATTTTTTTCCACGTTTCACAGGAAAAGCTTTTACATTTTTTCGCCCTTTTAAGCTCTTCAATCTACTCTGAAACTTAAAATAAAAATACTGTTCATTTGAGTCATATTGTTACATTTTCTAAGAGAATTGATTAGAAAGCAAAATTAAGATAATATACTCGTACTCTGAAACCTATCTATATACCAGTTACATATATTAACCAAGTTTAACAACATCTATGTCCAAATCTTGGAAAATTGAGCTGTTTTCCTAGATTTCAAGGCGTGGTTTTTCACGAAATTGTCTACCAAGAAAAAGAGCGTTATTTTACTTTGTGTTAGTCGAGCAATAAGTCTCGCGTAGCTCTACTTCGTTTAAAATATTTTGTATTATACTCGTACAAAGGGAATGCATTTTGTTCCCAGTACTCAGTATTTGCGGCTGGTGTGGCAGGCAGTATTAGTGAAACAGAAGGGCTCTGGCGCTGTCAGGAGGTCGTGGGTCTAAACAGGAGCTTGGGGTCCATCAGGGTGTTGGTAGACTGTTGGAGAATCAGAAGTTTTTATGAGTCATAAAGGGGGTCTTTTGAGATTTAAGGATCCATCGGGAATTGTGAGTCTATTGAAAAGGTAGGGGTCTATTGAAAGTTGTAGATTCATTAGAGTATTGGAGGACTAGTAAAATTAGAGAGTACTTTGGGCATTGAGATTCCATCCGGAGATGGGAAATCTATCGGAAGGTAGAGGTCTATAGAGAGATTGGAGTTCTTTACATTATTGGTCAGAAGTCCAAACTCAGTCCCAGAAATCCAAAATTTGGGAGTCTATTGAAGAGACGAAGGTATTTTCTTGAACCTATATGGAAGGAAGGGTTGTGTACTGGAAGGAGTTTAATACTGTATTGGAAGGTTGGGGTTCTATCAGAAAAGGGTGATTCAACAAAGAGGCCGAGTGTTTATTCGGTGACCAGTGAAGAAGTCGGGGGTTTTTCAGGGAGTTGGAGTCTATCAGAAAGTATGGGGTCTATCAAAAAGTATAGGGTCTATCAGAAAGTATGGAGTCTACCAGAAAGCCTGGGGTCTATCAGAAAATCTGGGGTCTATCGGTGCATTGGCCTTAAACACGCGCCCGCCTGCAGATGCATCTGCTCAATCCTATTTTTAATTAAGTTCAAGCAAGAATGTGGGAAAACTGAGAAGATGGCTGCGAGGAGAAACAAGTAATTTTCTTTGCTCGAGAATAAAATTAAATGTTTCGTTTTATTATCTGGTTTAAACAGAATACTGTTTCAAAAGCGTAAGTTATTTAAATTGTAGACAATAATAGGAAATATAAAAAATATATCTCATAGAATTGATGAAAAATTGTCTTCCATTTTTTAAATGCATGTTGAAGGACCTTAAGTTTTTGACTGTTATAACGCTAACGGTTGTGAAATTAAAAAAAAAACCTTTTTGTAGATATTTTTTTTCAGCATAAATAAAGTTTTATTTTTGAGTATTCATTCGTTTATATTTTCAACACTCTATTATCTAAGTTTACACGAAAAAAAGAATTGACATTTAATATTCATATTTAATGCACGTGCACAAGGAAACACGAGATATTTTGCAATTACACATGCTGAATGTTAAATGATAGAAGAAAACCCTAATCGTATTTGCCTATAAACCGTGTTGCCTTACCTGCCCCTTACCTGTAAAAATAAATAGGTCCCTAAGCGCCACATGCGACCCCTTCGGGGATAACGCAGCCAAGAAGTTACACTATATGTGTAGCTTAGTTGTGTTTTTTTTTTAGTTTCGTTGCCTCTTTAAAAGCACTTAAATTTTAAGTTAGTTTCCAACAGAATTGTTTTCACTATGTTCAAAAAATGTACCAACAAAATCCACTGCAAATTGCCTCCACTCCAGGCGCAAATATTTTGTAGCAATTACACTTCCGAATTCTAGCCCCTCGTAGCACTCGCGGTTGACCAGCAAACTGATCTTTTGATGTTCGCCTCCTCTTTACAGACCATCCAGTGTGCCTGTATCGTAGATGTTACAGTGGTACGAGGCTGCGCCATATAGCCCCTCTACGGTGTAGCACTATCCTTTGAGAGAACGGGCGATTACATAGTATACTTGGCAGGCCTATGAGAAGGCTCTGTGTGTGAGAGCGCTACAGGCGTAGGCACTATCGTAGCACCGACTATACTGGTGGTTTTCAGTGCTACGCTGTGCGGAATTCCTTTCCCCTTGTGCGGCGGAAAGACACAGATTGCTTGACGGAAATTTTCCGCTAATTAAAAAATTCTGTATCAAATTTCGTTAATATCAAAAGTTTTTGGATTAAAATACTGTGTTAAAAATACTTTTTAACATGAGTTCAGAATATCATAGATTATTCCAGAACCGCAGAAGGTAGCCACATTATGTACTTACATGTTTGTTATTTTAAAATAATTCGTTGAAAATGGTCAAACTTTCTTATCAGCATTGGCATACTAATGATTGTCAATAAAGAACAAATTTGCTGACAATGTAGGTCAATACACTGTGGCCCAATGCATAGAAATTTCTGGATTTATAATTATTAATCAGCTTTGATATATTAATGATTGAATTTGCTGACAAAGTAGGTCAATACACTGTATTTGTTGCCCAATGCATAGAAATTTCTGGATTATAATCTTTATAAGGAAAAAGTATGTACAACTTTGTAATATAAAAGGAGTAATGAATGACTCAATAAATCAGTAGCAGCTGACCATTGATCATCGGAGTTTTTATTCCCTTGAATCAGAGCTGGAGCTCCGGCACACAACTGGGCGAGTCTCGAGTAAGCCCTAGTTGGTGTCGTCAGAATCATTGGTCCTTCGAGCCCGTGGTAGGAACCACGGAGGGCACCCAGCCTTGGCCGCAGTTGGAAGGAAGCAGTTGCTGAAGCTGCAGGGGCTGTTGCCCTACAACAGAGCGGGTGCTCCGACACGCAACTGGGTTGCGGTCGTCAACAACTTGGCCGAGGAAGCAGTGGCTGAAGCTGCAGGGGCGGTTGCCCTACTACAGAGCGGGTGCTCCGACACGCAACTGGGTTGCGGTCGTCAACAACTTGGCCGAGGAAGCAGTGGCTGAAGCTGCAGGGGCGGTTGCCCTACAACAGAGCGGGTGCTCCGACACGCAACTGGGTTGCGGTCGTCAACAACTTGGCCGAGGAAGCAGTGGCTGAAGCTGCAGGGGCGGTTGCCCTACAACAGAGCGGGTGCTCCGACACGCAACTGGGTTGCGGTCGTCAACAACTTGGCCGAGGAAGCAGTGGCCGAGAAGCAGTGACTGAAGAAGAGGCCGCCTAAGTACTAAAAAGGTACAATTTTTTTTTAATTGTCATCATTTTGGTTAAATTATAATGGAAGGTGAACAATTAGAAAACTTGATTGCTGCGCAAAAACAAAGAAGCGCATGGATTAGAGGAGTACACATTAATTTCTTGAAGGATTCAGCCTCAAGGAAGACACCACAGAAGGTGGCAGAAAAAATAGAAAAACTCAAGGAAGAGTGGAATAAATATGAAGCCTACCATGGAGATTTTGCACATCTCGGCGACAGAGAGCTGTGTAACAGACAGAATGAGATTTTCAAACTAACGACGAATGATTTTGAGAAAGGGATGAAGGTTTTAAATCAATATGCAGAAAAATTAGAAATAGAAGGAATAATTGAGGATTGTGAAGAAAAAATAACAAGAATAGAAGAAAATGTTGACTGTCGGTTTATTGAAAAATTATTAAATGGGCTGCAAAACTCTCTTAAAGAGAGTACAAAAATGCAATTAAATGTTGCCGAAAAAGCAAGAATACGAGAAGTTACAAAAAGATTGGAGATGATTATGAGCAACATAAAAACAGAAGAAAAAGAAGAAGCACCAAAACTGCAAGAACCAAGACAAAATATTATATTAAAAAATGTAGAAGTACCACAATTCTATGGGGAAATAGAAAAATGGATGGAATTTTCAGAAACCTTTTTGGAATTGGTTCACAGAAATTCCGATTTAAGTGAACTGCAAAAAATGGTTTATTTAAAGCAAGCCGTGAAGGGAGATGCCTCAAGACTGATATCACATCTGGCTGCTGTCAAAAATAATTACGCTTCAGCATGGAAGATTTTGACAGAGAGGTACGAGAATAAACGGGTCATAATAGGAAAATTGCTGGACACTTTGATTCAACAGCCAGCAATAAAAAATCAATCTTCTTACGAAGTTAAGCGGGTACATGACATAACCCGAAAATGTCTTCATGCTATCCAGAACTTAGGGATAAGCATTTCAGACTGGGATCCATTTTTAGTGCATATTTTGATTAAAAAAATGGATATGGAGACTCTTAATTGGTATGAAACAAATATCAAAAATCCCAAAGAATTACAAAAAGTTGAAGAGTTACTTCAGATATTAGAGAGAAGATTTCAACAACTGCAGGCAGTAGAGCAAGAGAAAGGAGGCAATAAAAGGTATGATCACCCAAGATATAATCGCAAGCAAGAAAGAGATGGAAACCAAAAAGTGGATATTTTTCACATAACTCAAAATCATAAAAAATGCTATGCCTGTTCCGGTCAACACAATTTATATCGCTGCGACCGTTTTTTGGAGATGATGCCAAAACAACGATTGGACTTGGTAATCAAAAACAAGATTTGCCAGCTGTGTCTGAAACGACATGACAAGACAAGATGTACGTCCAGGTTCAAGTGTTTCAAATGCGGAAAGCATCACAATACGTTGGTGCATGACAAGAATTATTGGAAGAATCACCAGCGAAAAGAAAATGGCGCATACATGGAGGGCATTACGTTGAAGCAAATGAAACCGGAATCGAAGAGAATCACTGAAATTCATCCGGGGAAAAATGCCAAAATAAAGGGAGCAAACAATACAAAAGGTACATTCAATAGACCTACCACCAAGATGCATCTACTACCTATCATAAACAACAAAGAGGAATCAGCAGAAGTTGAAAAACAAAAATCTTCAAGAATGAATATGAGGAAAACAAAACAATGTTCAATAGTATTGACATTAAATATGTGCACTTGCAAGTGGACCGACAATGTACACGGAGTATAAAATATCCAGGCCAAAGGCAGGAACATACATCGAGGCAAAAGGACTCGCTCAAATTATCAGAGGAGTCTAGCGACTACAAGTGGGCACACCCACGTCAAGAAACTGCCGGAGATCCAGAAGAAGAAGTTGCCGGAGAAGCTGCCGGGGTGCAGAAATTGAGAAGCTGCCGGGCGCAGAAACTGAGAAGCTGCCGAGGTGCAGAAATTGAGAAGCTGCCGGGGTGCAGAAATTCAGAAGCTGCCGGGGTGCAGAAATTGAAAAACTGCCGGGGTGCAGAAATTGAGAAGCTGCCGGGGTGCAAAAATTGAGAAGCTGCCGGGGTGCAGAAAGAGAAGCTGCCACAGATGCAGATGAAGATGCTGCCACAGATGCAGAAGAAGCTGCCACAGATGCAGATGAAGATGCTGCCACAGATGCAGATGGAGATGCTGCCACAGATGAAGATGCTGCCACAGATGCAGATGAAGATGCTGCCACAGATGCAGAAGAAGATGCTGCCACAGATGCAGAAGGAGATGCTGCCACAGATGCAGAAGAAGATGCTGCCACAGATGCAGATGAAGATGCTGCCACAGATGCAGACGAAGATGCTGCCACATATGCAGATGAAGATGCTGCCACAGATGCAGAAGAAGAAGCTGCCACAGATGCAGATGAAGATGCTGCCACAGATGCAGATGAAGATGCTGCCACAGATGCAGATGAATAAGCTGCCACAGATGCAGATGAAGATAATGCCAGAGGGGCAGATACAAGGAAGTCAGGGCAGTGGACTTACAACCCACTAGCTGAAGAAGAACTTGGAGCAGTGGACTTACAACCCACTAGCTGAAGAAGAACTTGAGGCAGTGGACTTACAACCCACTAGCTGAAGAAGAACTTGGAGCAGTGGATTTACAACCCACTAGCTGAAGAAGAACTTGGAGCAGTGGATTTACAACCCACTAGCTGAAGAAGAACTTGGAGCAGTGGACTTACAACCCACTAGCTGAAGAATAACTTGGAGCAGTGGAATTACAACCCACTAGCTGAAGAATAACTTGGGGCAGTGGACTTACAACCCACTAGCTGAAAAAGAACTTGGAGCAGTGGATTTACAACCCACTAGCTGAAGAAGAACTCGAGGCAGTGGACTTACAACCCACTCGCTAAAGAAGTAGTCGGGCAATGGATTTTCGACAACGCACGCAGAGTATCACATAACGCTGACCACGCTCACTACGGTAAATGGCACCGATGCAAAAATAAATCAGAATGTGAAAATTTATCAAGTGATAATAAATTGCAATTCAGCAAGGTGAAGTGACAAGTGAATTATGCTGGTTAGAAGTGTCATAATAAGCAATCATTAAGTAAAGTAAAAATATCTATTTGTTCTCTGCGGGAGTTCCAGAATGTTAAAAATACTTTTTAACATGAGTTCAGAATATCATAGATTATTCCAGAACCGCAGAAGGTAGCCACATTATGTACTTACATGTTTGTTATTTTAAAATAATTCGTTGAAAATGGTCAAACTTTCTTATCAGCATTGGCATACTAATGATTGTCAATAAAGAACAAATTTGCTGACAATGTAGGTCAATACACTGTGGCCCAATGCATAGAAATTTCTGGATTTATAATTATTAATCAGCTTTGATATATTAATGATTGAATTTGCTGACAAAGTAGGTCAATACACTGTATTTGTTGCCCAATGCATAGAAATTTCTGGATTATAATCTTTATAAGGAAAAAGTATGTACAACTTTGTAATATAAAAGGAGTAATGAATGACTCAATAAATCAGTAGCAGCTGACCATTGATCATCGGAGTTTTTATTCCCTTGAATCAGAGCTGGAGCTCCGGCACACAACTGGGCGAGTCTCGAGTAAGCCCTAGTTGGTGTCGTCAGAATCATACTGGATAATATTCGTTGTGAAACGTTAATTTTGCATTTTAGATTATACACTTTGAAATCATAACTTATATTTTGTTATTTCATCTGTCTATCCGCGGCAAAAACAAATGTGTTGATCATTTTTTCATTAAATATATTTGGCAATCACATGTTTTGCTATTCCATATGAAGTAACTGTATGCGTCATACTCTTTAATATAAAAAAGGTAAATATATAATTACAACAGTTAATGATCTATCACCTGTCAACTTCAATCCACACTCCATTCTCTTGGTGCAAGACACACCACTTCCCCGCCATCCAGACGAAGTGAAGTATACAAGTAACTATTTATTATGTTTTGAATTGTTTGTGTTTTAACACTGTGAAAATTCATATCCAATAATATTTTATTTATTTAATTGAAAACGTTTGTAAAATTAAATAATAAATAAATAATCATAATCGTGAAAATACAAAACAGTGTTTTGATTTGAATCTTTCAATTAAATAAATAAAATATTATATTTATTATGTTTTCTTTTATGTACATTGTACATTCAGTAATATTAAAGATGTTGAGTTTGTCTTTATTTTTTTACCTTTATAAGAAGTTACATAGACTTATATCTGAATTTAAGCAGTCCGGCTAGTCTGCACTCAATAAAGTTTACATCAATTATGTACCTACTGCGTAGACTTACGTCCAGCCTAGACTGATGCCTTAAGAACTATTAATTGTACTAAAGCTCCGTAGAGTAGTGGATGAAAACAATATATTCTTTAATATTTGGATTATAAGTAAATCCGATTAAATCTCCTGAACATGCAAACGGTGCGTTCGCAAAACTGGCCGTGGATATATTTTACTCACCGTAACTGAGAAACAAAGTTTGTTTTCGATTGTATTTATTATATTTTCATTATGAAATAAGCTGATAAGAAAACAAGACTTGCACTTTAGCAAAACTCTACTATAGACATAAATTTTAGATAATTTGTGTTGTCTGTATGCGTGCATCTATCACAAAATCGATATCAATGTTTATTTATCCTCAAAATTACTGAGTCGTGAATCGTGAGAGTGTGAATATTTTCGTGGATAAACCAAACTCTTCAAGCGTTCTCGGGGTTTCAGCTAAGCAAGTAAATAAATCAGAATAAATCACTCTGATTTAATCGTAAATACTTAATCTCCAAAAAAACTTGATAACATAATCATCACTTTCATTCACTATATTTTCATTAGGGGTGCGCGCCAACAGGGAGTGACGATGCAAATGTTGTACCACTCCCTCCCCCTCCCCTCCAGTCTACCACCCCCTCCTTCCCAGGCAATCTACCCTCAGATAAATGAGACGGCTCTGGCCAAATTACACTGTCTACAAGGAGCGCCTGCAACTATGTCTCAACATCTCAACGTGTTCAACTCACAGATTCAAATGTTGCAACATCGATGCGTTTTTTTCACATTATTATTTTTTTTAATGTTTTAATCTTCTTATTCATATTTAACCTTTCTTCTCTTAAGGCCACGTGTTTTAAACTTTTATTTTTTATGTTGCTCAGAAGACTTCAAATTCTCTTGGTTTGTAGCTCTATTTGGCGTTGAAGAGTTAATGTTGCTGTTTGAGCAGCTCAAGTCCTGATATCCTGTAGCAGAAATGTTAGCTGTGTGGTCTTGCTAAAGCAATAGATTCCAGCTTATCCAGCATACTTCATGATTTTATTCGCTTGTAACCTTACTTTTTATTAAAGTAAGTTTTCTAAATTTTGTAGGGTTTGTGTTATTCACACAGGAAAAATTCATTTTATTTAAAATAAAAATATTGTTTTCAAAAGCGTAGTTTTATTTTCACAATAATATTTTCTACCTCAAGTACTTTCGACCTTCAATATTCAATACTCTTGATAATGACCTGAATATTGAAGGTCGAAAGTACTTGAGGTCGAAAATATTATTGTGAAAATAAAACTACGTTTTTGAAAAAAAAAAATTTTTTGAAGTAAGTTTTCTATTTGAAATCATATTACATTGTTAGCAACATTTATAGATACAGTGATCTGTTTTGCCATTCTGAATTTCTTCCTCTCACCTCAATAATTATTCAACCATTTAAATATCTTTCAAGCGCAAACAATATCCCCGAGAATCACAGCACAATGCTGGAAAAACAATGCGCCTCCCGCAACAAGGCGTAGGCGGGGGCGGGAGCCTCGCACGGAGCATAAATCGTTCCCGCCGTGCAAGCCGCCTACCTGCGCGCCCATACGATTGCTACCAAACTATCCGAACGTATTACATAAATGTCAGCTCGTATCGCATACAAAGATGTCTCATACGTGCGGGGCGAGCATACGTTTGGTCAAAGCTGGGACAGAATGAATATTTTTGAAAATTGAGAGAATCGTAGTCTATTTGGTCCAAGTTGAGAAAGAATGAAAATTTAAAAAAGTTGCAATTACATGCATTGCATATTAGGGCGCCTTTGGCGACACAGCGTGTGCTGTCAGCTCCGCGATTGTTTTTTAAATAATAAATCAAATTAATTGTTTCGTGAAATAGTACATTTTAATTAATAATTAAGGATAAATTACAATTTTTTACTTAATATATCATAACCCATAATACTCGTAATGAATGTAACGTTTTTGTGTAATTTGTGTTTTTAATCTGAATGACAAATAGTTTTTTTTTTTTTTTTTTTGTGACAATATAATTTTGCGGATTAATAATTTAAAAATTTTGACGATAATATGATATAAATATTTTAACTAATTTACTTTAAAGAATAATGGATTTTAATGTTGTGACCAATGGTTGTGACGGGTTAATGTGGTAAAAATGATTTGTGTTCAAATTTTAATGTGTCAATATTTGATTTAAATTATTGGATTTTAACGTAATAATATAAATAATTTAATATTATTTAATAAATGGTGCGATCTTATACGATAAATGAACTCCTACATCTGAGAAGACATAGCCCTGTCTGTCACATTGAAGTGAGCGATTGTGTGCGGAGGGTAGTGCAGGGACAGGGACGACATGTCGTGGATAGTGCTGGGGGGAGGAGGCGCAAGCGTGGCAGGCGGGCGGGACGTCGCCTGTACTGCAGGCCACCAGCTGACAACTGCGAGGACGGCGCTGCACAGCACGAGAGGGGGCGCGCAGAGACTGACAACCTCCACCGCCCGGAAGCCGTGGGAGTGTCAAATGGCCTCTGTAGAGGCGTCAAAGCTGATTCTGTCAGGAAGGCTGAAGAAGTGTGCGAGCGACGAAAAGAATGTGTGAGAAGAAAGTATGCGAAGAAAGAGGAATGGAAGTTTGCAACGTGGAACGTGAGGGACTGGAATGACTGTAAAGAGAGGGAAATCTCAAATATTATGAAAGAGAGAGGAATAAAAGTTCTTTGTGTGACTGAGACGAAAATGATAGGAGATGGAGAAAAGGAAATGGTAAATGGTGAATTTTTTGTATGGTGTGGGGTGAAAGATGGATACAAGAGACAGGGTGTAGGTGTTATCATTGATGAAAAAGCGAAAGGTTGTATTACTAAGTATGAAAGAGTCTCCCCGAGAATATTGTTAGTGAGAATGAGATTTGGACGGATGAAAGTTCTACTGATTGCGTGCTACGCCCCAGTGGACTCGGAATGCAGGGTAGTGAAAGAAGAATTCTGGGAGAAAGTTAACATTGTTATGAGACAGAAAGAAGAGAATGAAAGAACGATTCTACTAGGAGATTTTAATGGATGGGTAGGTATGAGACAAGATGATAGCGAAAATGTGGTAGGACCGAGTGGTAAAGGTGTAGCCAATGATAACGGTAGAGCGCTAATAAGCCTATGTATGGAGCATAGACTCTTTACGTCGAATACCTGGTTCAACCACAAAAGTATACATTTGTATACGTGGCAGAACAGAGCGGGCAACCGTACAATTATTGACTACATCTGTGTGGATGAAAGAATGAGAGGGGATGTAAGAGACTCTCGAGTATACCGTGGAGCTGTGCTGAACACAGACCACTATTTGCTGTGCTCGAGAATAATGATAGGAGATGTAAAAAGAAGAGCACAAAAGGAATTGGTGAGTATGAAGCGAATAAAAGTTGAAAAAATGAATGATGTAAGTATAAAAGAAAAGTACAAATGTGAGGTGAATGAAAGACTTAACCACGATGAGTTAAAAAAAACAAAAGAAGAAGGATGTGTTGAAAAAATGTGGTCAAAAATGAAAGAAAATATGATTGAATGTGCGAAATCTGTTTGTGGTGAAGCGAAGGTCTGTAAAAGAAGAGGTGATGCATGGTGGAATGACGAAGTGAGAGAAGCTATTGAACAGAAGAAGAATGCTTTTAATAGATGGCTGAATGATAGGAAAAATCAAGCTCTAGAAGAGATATATAAGCAAGCAAAACGAAGAGCCAAAACCGTCGTCTTTGAGAGTAAGATGAAAATAGAAAGTAAGGAAAATGAGAGAGCGCAGCAGAATTTCCTCACCAATAAAAAATCATTCTGGAGCTGGGTACGTGATAAAAACGAAAGTCGCGGATCAACCACCCCAGGCATTAAAAACGCTGAGGGAATCTTGCTGTGGGACGAAAGTGATGTAAGGAAGAGATGGAATGAATATTTTAAAAATTTATATGGCCAGGGCGAAAGAGACTATTATGATGTTGAATATAATGACAGCGATGAAGAAATTGTGAAAGAGGATGTGATAATAAGTATAAAAGATCTGAAGAATGGAAAAGCTGCTGGGAATGATGGTGTGAATGCTGAGATGATCAAATGTGCTGGGGAGTGCATGGTTGAATGGATGTTTGAACTGTGCAAGATGTGTGTGAAAGAGAGTAAAGTGCCGATGGACTGGAAAAAGGCGGTCATTGTTCCTATCTACAAAGGAAAAGGTGACAAAAAGGACTGCCAAAATTTCAGGCCCATCAGTCTTCTCAGTATAGCTGGTAAAGTATTGTGTAAGGTTCTCATAAAAAAAGTGAGACTGTCTACCGGTCATGGGGTTTCTGATATCCAGACTGGCTTTATGCCAGGAAGAGGGTGTGTAGACCAGATCTTCACTCTCAGACAGATTGTTGAAAAACATCTGGCTGTGGGTCGGAAGGTCTACACGGCTTTTGTGGATCTCGAGAAGGCTTTTGACTCGGTGGACAGAGGTATGATGTGGAAAGTACTCCTAAAGTACGGTGTGAACGGCAAGCTTCTGAATGGAATACGCGCCATCTATGAAAATAGTTTGGCGTGTGTAAGAGTGGATGGTAAATGTAGCGAATGGTTTGATGTTTACAAGGGAGTACGACAGGGGTGTGTAATGAGTCCGTGGTTATTTAACATAATCATGGACAATTGTATGAAAGAAGCAGAAATTTCTCATTATGGTGTGAAAGTGGGTGAGACGAATGTTGGAGTTCTTCTCTATGCTGACGATGCCGTAGTGTTGGCTGATACAGCGGAGGAGCTCCAGATGATACTCACCAAAATGAATGATGCTTTTAGTAAGAACGGTTTAAAAGTGAATGCCAGTAAGACGAAAGTATTAGTGTTTGACAGGACTGAGGAATGCGAGGAAATTGAGATAAGACTGAATGAAACAAGAGTGGAGGTCGTGAAAGAATTTGATTATCTGGGAAGCAAGTTTGAGTCGAATGGGAAATTGACGAAAGAATTGGAAAAGCGTGCTAGTAGAGGAAGAAGTGTAATGGGAACGATTGGAAGAATTGCAAGAAATAGGAAACTTACGAAGAATATGAGATTGGCGGTCCACAATGGTATATTGGTTCCGACATTGATGTATGGAAGTGAGGCGTGGACAGTTAATGAATGTGAGCTGAGTAAAGTATGTACGGTTGAAATGGCTTACCTGAGAGCAATGGCTGGAAAAACACTGAATGATAGAGTACGTAATGATTGGGTGATGAACGAGTGTGGTATAAAAGAGAATATGAGAATGAAAGTACAAAAAAGTACGATGAGATGGTTCGGACATCTCGAAAGAATGGATGATGAACGACTAACGAAGAAAGTGTACAAAGGAAATGTCAGAGGAAAGCGCGGAAGGGGAAGGCCGAGGAAAGAATGGTTAGACCAAATAGGTGAGATTGCGAAAGAATGGAACCTGCAGAGTGAAAATAAGAGAAGAGTATGTATGAAAAAGGTGATGAATATTGAGGAAATGAAAGTGGTTTGTAAGGACAGAAAAAAGTGGAGGCGCATCTGCGGAGGTACCGGCCACCCCTAGTGGAACGGCGGCAGGATACAGTAACAGTAACAGCAATATATATCGGTCCGTAGGCTATTGTTAACGCTTCTGACTAGTAAATAGAAGGTTGTGGGTACGAATCCTGGCGGAGCAAAAAAAGGTACCACTTAAACATTTAAATACTCTATTTGCTGGGTTAAAAATTGATAAACCGAAACCAAAGACCGGTCATCAAAGATCCATCCAGCTTCACAGCAAGTGGGTCTTGCTTGAGAATGACGACCAAATTCACAGAGGGCTCTTGAGATGTGATTCACACAAAAACAGCGATCACCAATCATCTTTATCTTATAATTATTATTGCCGTTATTTATGAGGAAAAAATGATACCCGTCGATTGTTTAGTTGATAGAATGCTTGCGTTGTGTAGAAAGCTTCAGGAAAAGTATTTGTTCCCATCTAGGATGTCAGAAGTCATTTCCCGTTGCGGTGTTTATTTTAAACTCAACATTACAGCACTGGCAAGTAGTGGATGTCAATCTCTTCAATAAAGACAAAAACAAAAATAAAAACAATCTATTTTTTTTTTAAATCACGTCACGTTAAACTTTTACCAGTGAATAAATTACTCTTAGCCCTGATGCGACAAGTGAAATCAAATGTCTTGCAAATGAAGTACAAACTCTAATAACACAACTGTACAATAATTATGAATATAATTTATTTAGTTTAAGGATTTAAGTCAAACACTGTTTTATATTTTCACTTTTACAATTATTTATTCTTTAATTTTACTAACGTTTTCGATCTTAGATCATCGTCAGGTATAATTTTTTTTAAATAAAAGTCAATGGTACCATAAAGTATTATTATTATTATAAGGTAATACTTATAAACTGCATGCCCTCAGAAGTTCTCTGGTAGATCAAGTAGAAATAACCAAAATATTAAGTTACCTTAGGTGTCCCGCTTTTTCTGATTAAACACTTCGGCACCTCACACACCGCATGCTCTGCAGTACACCGCGCTCCCCCCACTTCCAAAAATATCATAGCCTGGGCGAGTCTCCAAAAGTGAGACGCTCTCCGTGCATCTACCTGCGCGGCGCACGGCCGCAGCTTTCATAGACTCTTGGCACGGCTTCCTGAGCCTTCATAAGAGCTACATTATTATGTCTCCGCCGATATATACCGCCATCTACACGCCGGGGCTTTACACTCGCTCCTTACAAGGAAACTTTGCATGGACGTGAAAAGTTGCGCCGTAAATTGATGACCGTGCTAAAAAAAAAGAGCTCGTTTTAGTTTGAGTATTTTCATCGAAATAAGTATTTCAGATATTAAAGTTTCACTTTCTTTACTATTATTTGTCAAGTACCTTTTTTTACAGTCTTTTAATGAATATGACTGTTTCATTCCAAACAAAAGAATTACAGCTACAGTATTATCGGATATAAGGACGTGAGTTATCTCGTTTTTTCAAAACATCCGATAAATGATCTCAGAATTTTTTTGTGGGGATAAAGATATTGTATGGGACTGCCGTCCTTAGCAGCCAATAACAAAATAATTTATCTTACCTCTTTCCATACATCAATGACCTGTTTGGCAGGAACCTGTGCCTTATAACAACGAGGTCTAGCTTTCTTTCCACCTCTTTGAGGGTGATTTCTACCTTGGTGTTTGGTGACCCTGAGAAACTTCGCACATTATTAGTTTGAGGAGTCTTTCGGTGTCTATTCTATTTACTGTAATGTCACTTTCTGTAACGGCCGTCATTTGACGTAAAACAGTCCGGACACCTGCCGGCTGAGAGGACCGAGTGTCGGTTCCTTACCAGTCGCTGACGTCATTCGCGCTTGTTGCCTTACATTACATTATCCCTCCAGAACTAGCTTTTACCGACACGTGGGTCCTTGTGGCACATACATACGAGACAAGTACAAGGTGGGGTCCAGGATACTCTATTCCATCTTACAATGTCCTCTTCGTCACATTCCTTCTATTTCTACATTGGATATCCTGTCCCTCAAATTTCGACTCAATATTGGTCTTGAGGTTCTCATCATCGCTTTAAGCACTTGTTTTGCCTGTGCTATGTCTGCCTTGATTTCCATTAAGCTATTCATTAAGGCTCGTATGCAAGTTTTGTATATTCTGACCTTTTAATCATATATGTACAGTTCTAAGCAAATTGCTTTAAGCATCTGGAGAAGACTGTTGCTTTACATTATTTTATGTTTATTTGTTACGCATCTTCTTCCAGATTTAAACTCTAACTTGTTATCATATCCTTACAGTGGCCTGTTACAATATTTGCATTAAATGTCAAACATATTTTTTTGTATAAGAAAGTTAAACTTAACGTAAAAAATCAAATAGATATTTCACATGAGCAGCTATAGAAAAACTGTTTGAAGCTAAAGCGACTGTAAACATTCAGGATTATGAATATAACGGCTGCGTCCATTACACGCAAGTACTTCCACATAATACATACAAATAGCGATTTAAAAGCAAACCGAGCGTGATAAGATACTAGGTGTACTCGTTGTGTGGAGGGCGCTGTTTGCTCTCCTGTGGAATGCGCGCAATATTTCGCCATCATCTCCATACTGCCGGCAGCGCCTGGAGGGCTGCAATCCGCACAGCATCAGGGTATTCTGCGTAACATTTTTGTTCTCACTGTAATCTGTAATCTAAGTGGCAAAGATATATTACATTAGCGATTCATATTTAAAGCATTCCCACAAGCAGACACGGAAAAATTCGCGCTTAAACATGCCGCATGCGCACCTATAATATTAAAACCCAATTTTAAATGAACATAAACCCTGACACTCTTGCCGACCTTCCCTGAAACAGTGGTGACATTGGTAAAGTGAACTATTTTTTTACAATATGAATGGTCAGTCTCATACCAACCTATAAGTCAAGGAATTGTAATTATATATCCATAAATAAATAAAAATTGTAATTAAATTAAGAGAACTTTCCCAATTAAATTATTTAAAAAGGCTAAAAACTGTACTGGTATGATTACCTTTCCATGTAACAAAATTTGTCTTAAAAATTATAAAATCCAGTGAATTATCGCATCAAGATGATTGATCTTTAGAATAAAGTTTTATTGTCAAATTTAGTTTTTAGAAACAAACTAAATCTTTATTTTGTTCATCAATAGTTCGTAAGTAAACAATAACAAAATTGACCACAAAATCATCTCAGTTATTAGGAAATAAAAAATTTAACTTGAAAATTATTAACAGTTTACTTACAAATTCATTTGGATTATTAAATCCACGTAAAACTGGCTTCAGCTCTGTCGGCCAAAATATGAAAAATTGTAATGCGATCTCTCGTCGCCCGAGTTCTCCTGCCCCTTGCAAGCTCGGTGCCCCAAGTACACAACTTCACGCGTAACTCAACCACAGCGTTTCCCAAAAAACGTATGGGAACTAAAGCAATCGGTAGAAGTGTTGATACGATTTCTTACAGTTTTTTCTTTAACGCGATACGTTAAAGGGCAAAGTAAAATACTTCGGTGTACAGTACAACCTACGACCACTATAAAACTAAAGGCGCTCAGTATACGCGGCTGCTGTTCATGGACGCGGCCATACTTATGCAAAGGAAATGGTTATGATATAGCCATTACTGTCGACCGAATCTCCAGCGGCGATGCCATCTCTCCTTCTTCTTCTTTTGTTTCTCCTCAGTAATGTTTGGCGCTTATCGAAATTGTACCCATAATGCCGCCGTCCATCTCATCTCATGAAATGAAATTTTGGATCATCTTCTTAAAATTTTGGCTGAAACAACATTGAATACATACAGTGTTGCCACCTTAAAGGTAAATCTGAATAAGTGCTGATGCACTGATTTGAGAAATCGTGGGTGCAACTTCTCATAGAAAGTGAACTAATTATAAGAAAGTTCTTATGACAAACTTCTTAACTACAAGATTTTCAAACCTTTTTAATGTTTTCTCTTAGAAAATAGAAAAAAGGTGTGTGTATCACACTTCATATAATTTATTAAGTTTAACCTTTAAAGTATCGAAATTAAGAGTTGTATTTTAAGTTTTTGCTTTTTCATCAAGCTGTATTTTTTTAGGTTTCTGAATCGGATATCATATTTTCATTTTGGATACATTTCGAGACAGTTTTCACCAAAAATTAATCGAACCTTGAATTTTTCAGATAAAAATTAACTATTTAATTATAACTTCTTTGAAAAGGTGTAATTATTTCAACTGTTGGGTAGAAAGCCCATAATTTTTCCGACAAACTATTATTTTTCGTTAACTCAATTTAATTTTGATGATTTTAATGTTTTATAAACTTTTAATTGTCAAAGACTCACATCAATATCTTCATTTTATTTTTAAAAATCAGCTTATTTATTAATCAAATACAGCATCCTTTAGTTTTTTTGTTAAAGAAAACTCTTCGTTAAAATCGTATTTGAATACATTCTTGTTGTTTATAGCTATGTAAAATATTTTTGAAAACATCTAAATCACATGAAATACTCGTGACAAAGCACCAACACGGCATTTGCTCGCTGCACAGGCTCAGAGATCGTAAACCTGCATAGGAGTCGTTTTATTTTATTGTTTGTCTCGTAGCGCTATTACTCAAGATTTGAGATGACGTCTACGGCGCGGCGTAGAGGCCTTCCCCTCTACAACCGCCGCTACGGATGACAAATGACCGCCCCACCGGGCTAATGGTAATGTATTCGGCCATTGTTGCACGCCGCTACGACAGGCTACGACGATGAAGGAAAAATCTACAGGACAAAAGCTTAAACTATGATGGGATCATTTATTCAAAAACTTTACACACATAATAGTATTGAAAAATTTATAATTTAAACTGCATGAAATTCACTTCACTTTCACTTTATAGGAAATCATTTATTTATTTGGGCCTTATCAAAATGGGAAGTGTAATAAGTAAAGGGAAGTGCGATTATTTTACAACGTTAACAAAAAATAAAGTTCTACGAAATGAATGTTCTCTTTTTTGCCTTTTAGGAAGTTCTCTGACTTATAAGTTGGTATGAGGTTGACCATTCATACTTTAAAAAATGGTTCACTTTGCCAATGTCAACTCTATTTCAGAGAAAGCCTTTCCGTAAAACGGAGTGGCATTGGCAAAAGCGAATCACGTTGCTACATCATGAGGGGTCAGTCTCATACCAACGTCAAGGAACTCAATAATATTTACTCAAAGGTCTCTTAAATTGCATTCAAGAGATTGGCAAGTTATGTAAACAGTCCAGGTATGCGATTTGTTGTATTTGGTCTTTTTCTCGCATTTAGGAATATATTACCTAGTAGGAGGCGAACCAAAGATGGGGGAGACGTGAAGTTCCACAAACAAAGAACTATGGGCTGGACAAAAGTATGGTAATATGTATTTTTGTCTCGCCAAAATATTCAAGTGAACATTTTTACAATTCGATTTATGTTTATTACAGCAATACGCAATGGCATGTGAACATTTAACAAACGAGAGGAGGGACCTATAAAATAATTCAACAGCCAACACTGTCACATGGAGGACAGCGCCATTCTGGGAAAATACGATCATTTCAACAGCAAAAAAATAAAATATTTTTTCTCAAAATATATTAAAAGTATTGTCAAACAATTTCAAAATTGTTCTACATTTTTTTTAAATAACATATATTGTATGCTTTACTGTGTTTGTAAAATATTTTTAAAAATCTGCATATTTGATGAAAGAACAGAAAAACAATGATCTTGTAAGAAAAAAAGCCAAACGGAGGCTTCTCTTTACTTGATTTTGTATCTGTTTTTAAGCATTAAGTTGTTACTACTTAATGCAAATGAAAACAAATCGTTTATTCGTTCTGTCATTTAGGTACCTAACAATGTCAATTAACATTACTTCTTTAATAAAGATGCTTTTCTAATTAAGCCCTCATGATCTTGTTTCAAAACATTTCAACAATGTTTTATAGTGACGTGATTTCGAAAAAGAGCTGATCCAAGTCAGAACACTGTCAGTTTCTAGGGTGACCCAGGGTCCCATGAACCCTAGCCATGCGTGGTACTCAGTAAATAACCCTCTCACTGCAGATAAATGTTCCCACTAAGCCGGAGATTATTACTGGGCCTGATGCACATTTGTGCACCAACTTCACATGATATTTAATGGTGATGTGTGTAGGTAAGCTGGATCCTGCGTCCTCTGTACGTACTCCTAACACACTAAATACAGATTATTAGAAATGAGTTATGGAGCTCGGCTAACACAAGTGAAATTTCACCTACCAATATCGAGAAAGGTTTATTGATTTAATTTTCAATTTACAAATCAGTATTTTGAGTCACAAATATTACGACATGGGGATAATTCCATCAAAGTTTGTAAAAAAAACACTTTAATTTAAACCAGAGTTTAATGTTAAAATAAAGTTAATTTTAATTACATTTTCACTTTGTAGTTTAAGCTACGACGGTCTTGTAAATCATTTTAAAAGAGCGACAAAAAAAGGAATAGTTCACCGTATGCATGACGATGCGCTTGATCTTATGTATTTATCACGCATTATAATGTCATTTTTAGACCTGAGAAACTCTGTATCAAATTAACGCATTTTTATCAAATAATTGACTCAAACACCTTCGTGTTTTGTGTAAATTGGTATGAAGGTTAATTTTAGAATGATTATGTATTTATTGGGATTTTTAACTTGGGTTGATTTGACGCAAAGTGACGCACCCTGGGAAAAACTATTTTTTGAAATGGTAGGTTCAAGGTTGCGCTTTTATATAAATTTGTAAAATATCTCGTTTACAGTATAGGGGGCCGTAGAATGCAGATGCACCAAGACCTTGTTACGCTAAATCGCTGGCAGGAGCTCCCTAACAGGGCCGGCATGTACCTCTACAGTTTTTCCCGTTTTCTTTAGAAAACGTTTTTCCTTTCATTTCACACTGGCTCTACGGGCGTCGTAGCAGCGTAGCATGCTACACCTCTACGACTGCAACGAGCCAGTACCCTTAAGTATACAACTTAACGTTCCAACTCAGTTTTAGAAAACTTAAATAAAGGATGAAAATTAAAACAGCGCCTCTACTTGGTGTTTCAGTTTCTTTATATTTTTAATCAAAATACTACGGTTAAGTTTAAACGTTAAACTTTATACTTGGGTACTGAAGTGGTACGACAAAATTAACAATGAACGCTGCAAGGCGTCCGGAGGGGAGCGTAGAGCCTTGGAACAAACGTTGAAATAAGAAACGCAGCGGTTGCTTCAAACCATGTGAGCGAAAACGTCTACGCTTTATTAAATTTATAAATTACAAACTTCTTTTAAAAATTTTGATTCATTTTTGATGGAATTAAAAGATTTCTGGGTTATAAAAATAATCTTAAAAAATATAACAAAAGAGAAATGCAATGCGCCGACCTTTTTTGCCTGATCAGACACAATTTTTTTATATTTTTTAGAGTGGATTTATTAACACAGTGAAAGTCCATTTTTAATTATTTAAAAAATTCAAATGGAAACAAGGTTTTAATTCACTTATTTATATAAGTAAATATTATTTATATAATTAAATAAGTGAATTAAAACCTTGTTTCCATTTGAATTTTTTAAATAATTACAAATGTTTTCATTATCATTTATTAGCTTGCCTTTTTTAATGGCATATCAATTAAAACTTCTCAATTTCAATTGTTAATTTATATTCAAGATTATCGTGTAAGCGATTTATTATTTGGATTCCTTGAATTGTAAGTTGGTATGAGGCTGACCACCCGTTCTGTAAAAAAAATGGTTCCCTTTGCTAATGCCATCCCTGTTTCATGGAAGGTCGGCAAAGATTACAGGGTTTATGTTCATTTGAGGTTTGGATTTTAATTTTTAAGTACACATGCAGCATTTGTAAGCGCAAACTTAAGCGTGTATTTTTGTGGGCACGCATTTAATATGAATCTTAAATGTTAAAATAGCTTTGCAACTTAGATTATAGATGTAAATACCTGATGGAATTCGAACAGTTATATTTGTATTTATAACGGTAATAGTAACTTGAGGGTTATAACACATTTCGTTTTTTTTTCATCTCAACTCATTTTTATTATCAAACACCGAAATTAAAAATACCTGCCACCCCACATTACAAAACAAGTGGCAAAAAAACATCTATCTATGACATCACCACTATGTCGTAACATCAGCCTCCTAGTTTTACGAGTATAAATCTAAACTTAAATCCATTACAACAATAAATATATTAAAAGTAGAACAGCGCTTGTTGCAAGCGTTTTACTTACAATACATTTTTAAGTGAACGCCAAAGTTAAACTTGAATGTGAAGTTGTATACTTGAAGCGCCGTACTCAGTGTTGCCACATCCCGTTTAAGTGATGAGGTTTTGTCTTTTTTTTTTCAGCGAAAAATTTCATCCGCGTAGATTTTCATAATCACTGCTCCGCTACACAGCCTGGTGGCAATCTTATTTTTCTAAAGTGACGCAGTTTACGACAAGGGCTCTCTAAGATAAGGCGTTTAATAATACGAAGCCACATGATAATCTCAGTTGCAAAATATTTGGAGACAACGCGGTAAAAAGACACACTATATATAAGAAGGTTATGACTCTGGAGGAAATGAAAGAAGTATGTAAGGATAGAAAGAAATGGCGGTTGATCTGTAATGTTGGAGGCTAGGGTTTATTAAAGTGAAATTGGTTTTATGATTTAGTTTTTTTTTTAATGTCCATGTGTATATTATTATTTATTGATTTTAAAAAATGTAATTTGTCATGTATGTATGTTCCTTAAATTATAGGTTGGTATGCGGCTGACCACCCATACTGTAAAAAAAAAAAAAAAAAATGGTTCACTTTGCCAATGTCACCCCTGTTTCAGGGAAGGACGGCAAGAGTTGCAGGGCTTATGTTCATTTGAGATTGGGTTTTTATATTGTAGGTCCACATGCGGCATGTGTTAGCGCGAAATTATACATGTCTGCTTATGGGAATGCATTTAATATAAATCTTAAATGATATATATCTTTGCAGCTTAGATTAGATTAGATTAGATTAGATGTGGACAACTTTAATCTAATCAGTCTTATCAAATCTAATCTTTTCTAAGTTGCAAATATATGTAACATTGGGGATTAACATTTACAATTTGCATTCTCACAAGCAAATACGTATAAGTTCGCACTTGCACATGCCGCATGTGAACCTACAAATATAAAAACCCAAATCTCAAATGAACATACACCCTGCAACCCTTGCCGACCTTCCCTGAAACAGGAGTGACATTTTAAAGTGAACCATTTTCTATAGCATGGGTGGTCTGCAGCATACCAACCATACCATAAGTTAAGGAACATAGACAATAAATTACAATTATAGGTACAATAATTCATGTAAATACCAAAACAAATACTAAATATAAATTTCTAATTTACAAAAATCCCTAGCTCTAGCCGCCTACATTTTTTTCTGTTATTTCATCCAGTCATAACCTTCTTCATACAAGCTCTTTTTTTATTATGACTCTGAATATCCCATTCATTCGTTTTTTTTCCACAGGAGCATGACAAGCTACCAAAAAAATTCTCATTTTGTCTATTTTCATTTTAAAAAACATGATCCTTTTAAAATCATAATATGATTGACAATCACCTCATGAAGCCTCATTTGTAAATAGTTAGATATTTAACCTTTCAGTCAATATAGCGTGGTGGTTTTCGTGTTTGTCGCGTACAGTGGGCATGCAATAACTCTACCCGGGACACGCGCCTGACAGCTGAATCAACATTAATTACGTGATTATCAACAAACATTAGTAGCGCCCGCGGGGAGCCGGGCTGGAACATACGCATGGTCACCCAAAGCATATACTTATATAAATAAAACTAGTGCACCCATAATCTAAGTTGCAATGATATGTCAACGGTTATGATGTGCACTTGGTGCATGTATACGTGGTGCTGCACACAAAACAAACCAACATTTTTTATACCAAATGTAAAATCTAAGTCAAGAAAATATTCTAACAATTCAGATTGCTATTTTATCCTTGTAAACAAACACGTGCGAGTTTGCAATTACACAAGCTGCATGCGTGCTTACTAAAGAAATATCCCACAACTTTTTTTTAAGAAATCCTGTGCGGGTGACTCTTTAGATTTCAGAGACTCTAGGAGTCTATGGCACTTGTTGTAGTGCCGCAGAGATGTGGGTGATGTGGTGGTTGATGTCGTGATCCATTGCAGCAGGGTTGTTAGCTGTGTAGTGTGTTGCGTTGGCTTTGTTTTGAGGCACTGAAAGGATTATTGATTGATTCGGTTTTGAAAAATTACAAAATGATAATCCCATTCAGCCGTCGTAGTCTTACAGTTATGGCTTCGGGTATCTCAGCAGGACAGCATCAAGCATATATTACAAGAAAACTGCTCTCAGCCTTCCAGAAACTTGGTATTGTTTCTTGTTGTTGCCGCTGACTATCAATGCTTAAACATGCAAAGGATCCTTACAGTAGATTCTCGCTAAAACAGCACCTACGAAATAAATCCAGCTCAATAGGAGAAAAAATTGTGAATCGTATTTATTTAAAAGGGAACTTCGCTGATCGCTTTGTGAAGATCTAAAAGTTAGAAATATTGAGAATAAATTTATTTACTTTTTTAGCCAAAAAACATATTTTTCCCTGTAAAAGCATATTAAGCTCCACACACATTCAATTCATCCACATTCAATTTCGCCAAAAGCTCAAAACAAAAACAACAGACAACTCAAAGACAAGAACCTGTAGAATCATTTCCTGCCTTTCCTCGAACAATTATTATAATTAACAGGTTTCATTAAAGCAAACAATGCAAATACAACGCACCAAGTCCAATTGCAAACTAAACCATAGCGTATTATATAAATGTATGGAAAATAAAACATCGCCTTTACTGAGCGTTGCAATTTCCAAACATGTGATGAAACGCAGTGCTTGAGTTTGAACGTGAGTTTCATACTTGGGATAGGCAATAATTTGTTTGTCGAGTATTTTCCATTTTGCCGGTATTTGCCAGATTCGGCAACAAAGCTCTGAGCACAATATTAAAATATTATGATTCAATCATACGCGGAACGTGTTCTTTTATTCACTTTTCATTTGTGTGCGTGATCTTTTCCCTTCGATAAAAACACAAACTGTTTTTTATTGTTTGCGCAAAAATGGCAACGGTAATTATTTTGCTTGTAAACTTGTTTTGATGATGGAATGTAAATGAAACAAAATTGAAATGTAATTGGATGAAAAGGGGAAACTAATGGAAAAACCACGTACTCAATATTTTATTTTTTTGTTCACGTTCATAAATATGTACCTATTCTTGAAAACTTACATCCATTGAAAGAAGATAAGTCCCTGCATCTACAACATTGCTTAAACAATCAACAATCGCATTGACTTCACAACAGCGCTTGTATTGGGTGTTTTAATTTCCATGAAGTTTTCCTGTTTACGTGAAGTCTGGGTATTATGCTCGAGGTAAAGATTTGAAACCTATTTATTTGATATTTTTCAGGGTTCGGTGGTTTACACATCACTTTTTTATTATTTTATTTTAAATATGTCTAACAGTTTTCACCTAAAAAAGCATCCTCAGGACAATGACAATGACCTTTAGTCATTAATATTATTATTATTATCAAAATAATAAAAAAGTGAATTAAAACATTATATTTATTTGAATACTATTTATTTGATCTTAACTGTAATAGAAAAAAATGTCGCGTTTTTTTTATTATTTTGAACAGAAAATTTATAGCCTAGTGGTTAAATCATCTCTTAGGCATGCGGAAACCCAAAGCTCGTTCACCAACTTTTACCAATTGGGATAGTTTTATTTCTCGGACGCACCTTGACAAGCCACTCCAGTATCACTCAAACTGTTGTCTCATGAAACAATGTTCCTGAAATCATCATGAGGAAAATACCTCGTTATTTGGTGTTATCTTCCCGCCCTTTCCTTTGTATTAGAGAGGCATTTAAATTGTTAATCTTCATTTTTATCGCGTTGGTCGGAGTAAGGATCTTATAAAGTTACACCCCTGATTATGTGAGGTTTACGTGAAACAGATACTCCTTAGAGGGGCGGTTAATCCAAGGAAAACCATTCTGCACTTTATGTCCGATAGTTTCAGTTTTTAAGGCTCGAAGCTTCTTGTTCCCACATAGAGCTTCACTCTTGCGTGACGTATTTACAACATTTGTTTTATAAAAATAGATTTGTGAAGATAAATGCAATTCACCAACCTACTTTTTCTGGTTAGAAACAGATATTAACAATATAAATTAATAATTCATTTTTTAATATTTTTATTGAATTATTAATTTATAATTACCCAATGACATCTGTTCTATTCGATATTCGATAGAAAACAAAACAGGCGGGGCTCGAACCGGCGTTAGTGTCAATAACTCAAATTCGAGCGCCAACGCCTTACCCCTCGACCATCCCGGCGACACTTTGTGGCACTTCTCCCCATTATCAGCAATCAAAATAGTGGCAATATTATTTAACTGATGAGACATTAACTTATCCCTTCATTTAAAACAAATTAAAATAAATAAATATATACTCCGTGGTTACAAAACGAGTAATTTTGAAAGGCTTGCATAATGTGTTTACTGAAAACGAATAACTCGTCACCAAGCGTGGCTGGTTCACGAAGCTGGAGGTAAGGATGAAGGGTGCAAAACGATCGCACCATGGAATTATGGCTCAAAGACTCGCATTCAAAAATGACATACACAATAATCTCATACTAAAATGACAAATTTTGAGCAAATGGACCAGAAGAAGCATTGCATGCATAAAGAAGAAGAAGCATGGACCTTCAAAATTCTAATGAAAAATACTAAAATTCTAGAAAACATCAAATACTATACAAATTATGAGGGATTATAATTATATGAAGGATTTATTGTAAGTGTACTGCATGACAAAACTGCACCGTCTTAGTGAGTATCACACCTCAAGGGCTCTCTTTATCACGAATAAAACACTTTATTTTGTGCACTTAATTTATATTTTTTTTTATCTAAAATAAATAGTGGATCCAAAAAAAAGGGAAATGAGTTGTGTGTTCGTATCCAAAGATAAAAGATGTATAAGTTCCATTAAAAAGAGCTCATTTCTCTCTCAAACTAATTAAATAGACAAAAACTATTGGAAACGTAAAACTCTAGTAAATGCACAGAAAATAAAAAGCCGATTACTTTGTCATTCCTACGAGGATTTTATGCGGCAGTTTTGTATGAAGACCAGAGTAAAGTTTTATTTTTGACCCATAAAGGTTTTGTTATTTGAGGCCTCAGGAAGTGTTCACTTTATTTTTCCTTTTATGCATTTGCCGCCTGATAAAGTTGAGTTGAGTGTTAGCTGGGATGATTACTCACTCCAGCACTGAGTGGCAACTATGACTAACCTTTAATGTTGTCTTAATGGTGTATTTTATTTATCTACTTTCGGGCGTTAACCCCAAGTGAGCTAATTTTTACAATACGGGTGGTCAGCCTCATCTTTTAGGAAAATTGCACAATTTAAGAAATGTAACACAACACATACGAAGAGTGTCATCAATTTTCATATTTAAAACCCCAGTGTATTTGCAATTTGCAATGTATGTATAGTGCAACTTTACGCTGAAGAAGCCCATCGTAGACATGGATGAAACGTCCGAAAGCTCCAGCCACCACAGACCACGGCAACAGATCCAGGAAAACATCTCACCAGCATCATCAGCCAGCCGCGTAAACCTAAAACTCTTACTCGATTAAATAATTATTATAGTTTTCAATTAAACAACAATTGACTCTTACTGTCTTGTGGTAGCTTAATCTTTAAATGATCGCTTATTGAACTCAAGGCTTTGGTTTAAAACTGTTTAGTGTCAAAAACAATACCTCCGAAGTTTATGGGAATGTTTTATCTTATTTCTATGGTAGCGGTTGCCAAAGTGGTGGTCCGCGAGAAAATTTCGCTGGTCCGCAGAAAAATGTGGAATATACTTACTCATCATGTTAAGTTATGTTTTAAGATGCATTAAAACATGATTCAATTCATAACAATACGTGACAAGTTATAAAAACTATTAACTTGGTACATTTTATGTGTTCTTTGATCACATTTTTTTTTATAAATATATTTAACACTTAAAAAATCCTATTAGTGGTCCGCGGGATTTAAATTATGAATTAACTGGTCCGTGAGGTCAAAAAGTTTGGCGACCGCTGTTCTATGGAACTTTATTTGATAAACAATATATTCAATATAATAAAAAGATTTGAAAAAATAAATGCAGCACTATAGTGGTATAGGCAGTAAAGTGATGCACTAAAAAATTTACGTCAGATAATTGACTTGTCATTTAAATATCGCATCCAAACAATAATTGGTCCAGCACTATGTAACTGTAAACAAACTAACTAAACTAACTCTAATTAGATTAATTAAACTCAACGCTACCAACTTTACAATAACTGTAACCAGAGAGATCAGCAATAAAATTTACAACCAGGCCATTACAATGTCGCAAAAAACTAAGTAATTCAAAGTGCAACTTAATCAATTGCTGTCCGAGCGTACTTACATACATACAGGCTGCACTCAGTACCCTGAGTGTTAAACTTCATGCTGTAACTCAACTACAGCGTTTCACTAAAAAATAATAGAAAATTAAACTGCTCCTCTAGTGAGCGTTTTATTTTTAATACATTTTTAGTGAAACTTTATGGTTGTGTTGGAACGTTATGCTTTATACTTGGGGAACAGATAGTTAAGTCGGACTTAAGGGCACTTCCCTCCCTTACAAATAATGCAGAGCAGCAGCGATCCCAACCATGCACTAACCCAGCGGGTTTACGGTCAGCCCAGCCCCATACATCACCCAGCAATGAAACCAGCCATTACAATTACCGCTGTTTATTACGCCGGGCATTTGGATACTGCGAGCTCGCTCAGTTTCTCCCAATTTCTCGTTCATCATCGGACATTATCGGATCAATTCGATTATTGAGAAATTTTAATGGCCCTTAGTCTATAGCATCGTAAACTTTAAATTATTGTACCACTGTCTATACTCTGCTGTCAGTAGCTTTGGTCAGTAGCGTAGCAAATGCACCTGCAATTAGATCTGTCTTTGCATTCTTTGCATTTCCTCAACAGTCATCGTACTTCCCGTTTTTTATTTTTTCTACACACTAGTCCGGTCAAAAGCTCAGCTGGTAGAGTGCTTGCATTCCATGCCGTGAGCTCAGGTTCCAATCCCACTGATGGTGACAGAAATGATTTCCCATTTCGGTTTCATTTGAAAACTCAAAATAAATTACTGGCAGGGCTTACTCAGCCTTCACAAGAAATGAGTACCAGCCCCATCGGGAGCTGGGAAACCCCCACTTCAACTGAAGTGGTTGACGTAAGGCCGGCACGCATACCTGTAAAAATAAATAGGTTCCACTCGCCACATGCGAAACCCTTCGGGAATAACGCGGCAATAAGTTACACTTAATGTGTAGCTTAGTTGCGCTTACCAGATATTATTTCAAATCTTATTTTTCAAATCAGTTTATTTTTCTCCGTTCCTCTACTTTACTTTAAGTCCAAGTCTAAATTTGAGAGTGTTTAACTGAACCATCGCAAAAGTAACCTGCTACTTCAGTTACATTTGCAACTCACAGTATGCTTTATATACGTAAACATGTCTAGGCTCGAGCAACGAAAACGTCATGCCTGAAAGATCAATACCAACGGTGTAAAAAATATACTAAATCCCTTTTTAAAACATATTCCAATGAGTTTAATAAGAATTGGCATAAAAAAGAAGCAGTATGTCTACAGGACACATTGTCTGTGGAGGAATTACCGCTGTAAGATTTATGGCGCTTTTTGCGCGGCCGGCAAGGTTGGCTCAGCGGTCGGCAGATGCGATCGCTTCCCCTCGTCGCTTCTTATTTTAGTTTTCGCGTTTTGTTAAGCCACGGCAGAAGTCAATTTCCGGGGGAGGTCTGGCCCCCGCCCCTCCCCCGTAGACTGTCAGCCCTCCCTGCCTCCCCGCCCCGGCTACGCTGAGACCACCATGGAAATGCATTTACATTTCTTCAACACTTTACCTTTCATACCGTTACATTTAGCTTCTGTGAAAAATAGCCTAGCTGATTTTCAATGTTATGGTTGTTACTGATACATACTTTGTTTTTTTTTAAATAGATTTGTGAAGAGGAATTCAATATAACACCTGGCTGGATGTCTTCATGTGTAAGCAGAAGCTTGTGTGCATGCAATGACATCTAAAGAACCAGGGTCGAAGTTATGGTCAAAGGGCCAAGCGTGATTCGAATTAACTATATTTTGTTTCAAATATGCTAGTCAAGAATAGCGACTTGAGCCCTCGGCAACAACTGACTTATATATTTTTTATTTACATGATGATGCATTTACTCCGATAGTTTTGCATTATGCTAAATTTCACGGTGGCGTTCTTAATAACGTCTTGAATCACTTATTAAATACTGGAACTCATACTGACAATTTGGTTAACGAATCAGACTGCAGTAGCTAGCGCAAGGCTGGTCCCCTAACCTATAAAAATAAATAGGTTTCATACGCCACATGCAACAATTGCGGGGAATATGCGGTAAGACGTAGCCCATATGCAGCTTGGTTGCATTTTTTTTAAGTCACTGGAGGCTCATGACTGGTTTAATTTACAAAAAAAGATGCTTACTTTGTTTTCACTTTTTTTTTCTCAATAAGAACTGCAATTTATGAGTTGTTAAGTACTTAATAGTTATCATATTTATTGAAAAATTTAGAAATCAAAAAGTTTAATTCACTTTTTATGAAAAAAAAAGTTTGAACTCGTTTATTTACTTCATTTTTCCTTTCTTTATTTTCAGACGCAGCATAATTGCTTCATAGTGTCCTCGGGGAGCCGCACACGTGCAGGCAGGAGCTCGAGGCCAAAAAATCTGGAACCTCTGTCGCGTGTAATTAAATGTGTGGTTGCCAAGAAACTGTCAATATGGCTGGGAGAGCGCAGCACGGCGGGATGCTGCCCACCTCACGCCTCACACCTCACACCCAGCCTTACAACAACTTCAGACAACTTGTGGGCAAGGGGGATGCAAGGCGCTGTCAAAACATACCCAGTGAACCTGT